>OX104064.1:57257228-57389739 GCA_944474145.2 Dicrocoelium dendriticum | reverse complement strand
TGTCTTCTGCGGATTTTCTAAAATGGACTAAGAAGTACTTTGCGTACTATGAGAAGTTCGCAAAACGCCTCTCGTAACTTGAGGAAGCTTCGTCTGAATCGATAACATGGGCTTAGACACCATATCGTCAACAGGATACAGATTCGGGAGGGTTAATTCGGTTGAAATTCTTACTTCCATTGCTGTTTTGTTAGTTGTACTCTTTTGCACTTTGAATGGTGTTTTAGAACATTCGCAGTAGCGTTTGTAAAATAACGTAAATGCTCGAATTCGGAGATATAAAGCTTATATTGACTTGACGTATCCCAAGTTGTAAAGAATAAAATTTTTACTTTAGATACTAAAGGCAATTCTCGGTCACCCGAAATTTCGCTGGTAGCTGTGCAGTGTAGTGTTCTCTGCTGTAACTTATCTGTCCTCCAACCACTGAAGCTCGCCACAACATAAGTTGAAATTAGCCATTCGTACGCGTTAGAATTAACTGGCGCTTAATAACAATCGTATGTGTTACTGTGTGCCACTGATCTTTGAATCCAATCATGAAAACTTCGAACTGCATTTCGAATTCTGCCGAAACGATTAGGTTTATCCAATCGGGTGCTCGAGTGTGCTGGATGAACCGCGTGCGCAACGAGGTTGGGTAACACCGGACCTCCATTTGACAGACTGGTACGGCTGCGCCAACTGAGATGGCTGGACCACGTATTACGCGTGCCATGCGAACGGCTGTCCCGACGCACTGTTTTCGCTCGCAAATGACCAGGCTGGAAGAAATCGCGCGGTGGCCAGCTTAACACGTGGCGAAAAGAATTAAAGCGCTGACTTCCCGTTTAGCTGTCGTAGGTCCTCTGCGTCTTCCGCGCTGGGGGATCAAAGACGAAGTATATCGCTGGCTGGAAACTCTTCCGGAGTGGGTGTGGAACCGGGCCCAATGGAAAATTTGTACGAAGATGTGCCTTGATTTTCTTGATTTGCATTGAAAATATTAAACAGAAAAATATAAAATGGCGTGGGAGAAAACAAAAAACGAACATTCAAAACAAAAACTTTGTAATTCATTATTTTCTTTATGGGCTCTGTATTTACTACTTCCGGTCCATGGTTTTCGCTGGCTTTGTATCTATCATATAGACTGCGGATTATATATATATATGTATATATATATATGTGTATGTATGTATGTATAAAATCTGGTGCGAAATAAACATGCCTGCGGTCATTTTATCAACTTTTTCAAATGTTCATTAGTATGTAAAGGTTTGAGATTCTGCTACTAGGCAGCCAGATCGCGTTTGTAGTGTTGTCACATTAATCGTTCTCTAGTAGTTGATAATAGCCCATATGTGTCTACCATAACCTGACCTCAATTTGATCTTACTGCAGTCCTATGCACTGTTGTCTTACGGAACATCTTGCCCTGTAACATATAGACCTACGGATGAGTAATACTACTGAGCATTCTTACAATTCATTCAAGTATGTTGCGACAGCAGGGTTGCGCCATCAGAACGAAATCGCCTTCACTGTTCATTCCCACCTTGCAAATGAGCAACAATCAACATGGTACATTATCGGGAAAGATGCATCGACAGCTTGATATATGAACGATAGACCAGACATTACTGTGCAAACTATGGTAACAACATTTACCGTAAAAGTTCAAGCCTATCTTACAGCACTTTTATTGTAATAGCTAACATATTTAGCTCTGACCGCTACCGCAGCAGCATACCGCTTTTGCAATCATGTGGTCATCAGCCTTACAATATTATCATTCATTTCTTCTTCCTTGTTGATCGCAATAATTGCATCTACCTCGGTTTCATAAAAGTAACTGCAGTTGTGGCAGAATTAAATATCTGCGACGGGACCTTAGTCAAGGACCTTCAGAGGTTAAAGTTTGCCACCCAGTGTAACAACAATCTGGTAGTGCTAATTACAGTGATTATCGTTCCCGTGTTTGTGTACAAACCAAACCCTGTACTAATTCTTGCATCTTTAATTCATTCCAGGTGGAAGAAGCTCGGACAGGAAAGTAAAGTCCACTACCGTCTCTGTCCTATTGGATGACGGCAACTTGCATGACCTTAAGCATTGCGAATTTGGGGCCTTATCACTATTTGCCAATGCAGCAGAAATAAGCCTGATTTAACTCGCAAATGAATGGTGAGCCAACCCTTAAATACCGAATTTTGTTTCGCCGTTGACTTGTTCATTCCTACATATAGCCGATGCTTCTTGATCACTGGCTTAGGCTTTCATGGAATATTTCCCTTGACACCCATTGTTATGCAATTTCGCTTGCCACTTCCCCAACCATTCTACTACTTAGTCGATGCGAGCGTTGAACTAAAATTGTTCACGAAATGTGTCATAGACACCAACGCCGGCATCGCAGCAACCACATAATAGCTGTCTCTTCTCGGCATCCGCTTGATTACACCGCAATCTTCACCCTCTACGCTAAGCTTGTTCGGCCAATGAAAGCAGCTATATGCGTGGTATCTCCATCCACGAGCAGTGTCCGAGCTATCGACCCTCAACCGCTTTTAGTCGACCGCATTTGTTTCCATTGAAGATACTAAACCGAATGAAGCCGAATCGTCACACATTCTAGAGTTCTGGTTAAGCGAAGCTTCGTCCAGTCCTTTGTTATCCCCACTCCAGATAGTTCAAAGATATGGGGAAATAATGGCTCCTGAGTACCATGTATCAAGCAAACTGTCAACCCACGGTAGGTGTCCCATCCCAAGTGAGTAGAAGTTTACTGTATATCTTACAGATAAACCTTTTGCAAAACGGCAGAGCATATAAACCTCTATCACCAGATAGCGTACGAAGGAACCGGCATGCTTAGAACAGTCGTTACAACCTCATTAGTGATATTTATACTAAGAATAATTACCATCATAACGCATATTTCTAAAAAAAATAGCGTTAAATAGTCTCGTTTGAGCACAACTGTGCAGCGGTCGAGATGCGGGGATTACATTTTTCACGTCTGAATGTTGTAAGGTTGACTGTTAGGATAGTCGCCGTGGTGAACATTTATCCGCCCATCCCCATCGTCATTCTTCTTGGTTTAGAGAGGGGTATAAGTGCTCTATGTCATCCACAACAGAGACGGTAAGATCAGGATAACGGGAATGAAAAGAGTGAACAGAATTGGTTGTGGTTGCGATTTTAACTAAACAGTGAGAGGATTAAGTGTGATTCGTGCAAAGAGCCAAACCTTTCTGTCAAAGGAAATTGCAACTACAAGTGAGGAGTAAGTGAGATATGTGTGTGAAACAACAGCAGACCATGGCTATCAAGTCTTATACTCCTAATTTTAGGCAAAGGTTTGCTGGATACAACATAAGTCATTTGAGATGTACTGAGGCACAATTATTTGACGGAGACGGTCTTTCCTATTATTGCTAACAAGTGAAATGAAAAGTAGAACTTAGACAAACGGGACAACATAAGCTTTGGGTATGGGTCGACTGGAGTACTGAACAGAGGGACTGAATACTGTAAGACTAGTAAATACCGGTATTTACCAGAGTACGCAATCGAGGGTTAATATCAGCAAGTCACTGAATCCGAACACAATGGGCTATATTTGAAGGGCTGCGAGAGCGTGTGCACGACTGCAGTGAGGAAAGGACGAGCGTCAGTGCAGTAAATCTCTGGGCAGAGGGGTCCAAGGAAACATGGAACGGGGAGAGGGAGCAATGGAACGAGACTGAATATTGTGCATTCGATAAACAAAACTACGCAAAAGGTAAAATATAAACGTTTTGGAGCGCTACAGAGCGCTCGTTAGAAGGCTGAAAAAGTATTTGAAATCAAGGATCGTGCTTACGTAATCGTATAAAGCAAATCCGGGGCGAGATTTAATTAATGGGGATGCCCATGTGGGCAAGAAAATTCATCGGAATTCGGGATCCTTTGTGCGGCGTGTACTTTATTATTTGTCTGCCTGTAGAATGTGATGCTACACGGTGGAGCGCGCTTGTCCGAATACAACAATCCAGTTAGTATTACTCACGAGTAGCAGGATTTAGCTGTAAATCTGATAAGGCCGACAGGACCAACAGGACCTCAACCCCAGTTGCAGCCAATGGGTGTGCATTGGAGTGGTTTCTCCTCACCGCACACCGACGTGCAATAACAAACCATCGTCTCACGAAGAACGTCTAGCCTTCGCGCTCGATTCCTTTTTGACTGAAGCGATCCCCGAATGAGTCGCTCGCAAGGTGCAATCGATTGGGCAGGAGCGTTGTGGCATGTATACACAAACGTAGCACGCGGGGTAGCGCAAAAAGGACAAATAATCTACATGAATCCTTTTTTGCTTCTTGGCGTATTTTAAGATTTTCTGGATGATTGGATTTTCGGATTTTCAAAACTTTGCTAGACCACAAACGGAGATATTACGCACAATATTTACACTATACTTGTCGGATAGGTCAACAGATTTGCGAGCTTCCAGACCACGTTGTTTGACCTCAGTGTGCGATTGGTTCGCGGTGAATGATGATGTCGAAATGACTGTGTTCTGTGAAACAGCACAGTTATCTAATTGAGAACCACTGCGCCATTAAACCGCGGGGCTTTTGCACGTAACAGAACATGGAATATGGCGGGGCGATGAAATTGAGGCGCTTTCCTTCATGAGACCATGCGCCACGCGGTCGATAATGACGAGCTTATGGTTGTCACCACGGTCCATTGTGGATGTCCAGTTAATAACGTTCATAGTTATGGGAGGCCTAGTATACGGAGACGGCACATGTATTAATATATTATCTACGCGAACTAGTAGGTGTGAACAGGTAGACAGTTTTTGGCAATCGAGAAGCGGCATACATGAGGTCTACCTAGATTCAGGTGAACGTATTCTTTTTGACTACAACTGCAGCGTTATCTTCCGCGGCCACTATACAGCATGCTTCGGGACTTAAAATACCGAGCAGCGTCGGTGGTTTGGAATCCGGTTCATGAACCAGCACGCTCGTTGTACCCAGCGGTCATAATCGACTCTAGGACCGTACGGCTCTGGCAGAATGGGATCCTGAACGGCGAGGGTACACACCCACACGCATAGATACCAGGAAGTGAATCTAGCCTGTTTGTCACCAACCTCTATCAGGTAGAAGGCTAGCCGGTTTAACATTTCTCCGGGCTTTGTGGCATTGATCGCCTGTCGCATCAGCTTATCTACTAATGCGCATTTCAGTTCGGCTGGCATGGTCGCCAAATATGTAATATGTGTCCAGTCGATTGTCCCGAGAGCTTGCTTCTCCAGGGTGTACAGAGGACGTAAGAGATCGATGGGGCTGTAATGCAAAACAGATATTCCGTAGGCGGCTAGCTAGTTTTTTCTTAACCAATCAGTAGGAGTCGGAGTTGGGTAGAAAGCAGGCTTGACTTACTCGTCGTGGCGAGCTGGACGGCGTTGTTACATCTCCTGATAGGGGACCGTGGCCGGAGATGACTGGAACGCTGCAGTGAAAAGTGCATAGATGGCGGAATACATGAGCAACACGGCTGCATCCCATGTATTGGTGTTGTCACGATGGATAGGTACATGACGCTAGGCCAAGTTAATAAATAAGCCAGAGCGATCGCTGCCATATAGTTATTGGCTCACTGTCTGAACAACGTCATCGTTTTATCTGCAACCGCAGTCACATCGCGTGCCTGTAAATTAGCGGGTGCTCATTCTGCGGCTCTATGATGAGTGCGGATGCAATGCGGCAGAAACTGACTGGAGCTATAACACTAATCACTGCGCTATGAGGTCCGTTAACGACCAGTACGTGCTTCGACTGGTGAAGAACTTTTATATGTAGAACTGGGAGTGTGCGTAACACCAAACAAACCGGGCTGCCTCACACCTCTACAAAAGACGTTTCAGCTTGCGCCGGTATAGTTGTGGTAACCAGTTATCTCAGCATTTGGCGAAGCACCCAACATTGCGCCACCGTACCATGTGCTGTGTAGCAGATATTAAAGGAAAAAAAATTCTGAAGGTATGGTGCATTAAAATTTCCAGTTTTGAACCGCTGCGCTTCAGAGAAGCATATAAAAATTTCCCGCTGACATTTGACTACCATAGACATACATTCCATTATTCTTACTGATGAGGTAGTTTTCCGTCTCCATGGCGCAGGTAAGCAGCATATTTGGGCAACAAATATCCGGCGACAATGTACTCCTTCCCGTGTGCAACATGGCGCATCACGCATGCCATGGGCTGGGGTAACTGGTCAAAAAGTCGTAGGACCATATTTCTTTACGAAGAAGGTAACCGTTAAGTTGTCGTTTAATATAAATAATGCATTACCATTCTTATCATCTACGTACAAGGAAATGGTGTTAACCAGCATCATTCAACAGCTGAGGGCGCAATGGTTATCCAGTGCCGTTTGGTAACAGCATGATGGTGCACCTGCACATTATGCACAAACGGTACGTTGTTGCCTAAACGAGACTTTTGTCACAGTTGGATCGGTCGGGAGGACCAATGAAGTGGCCTACACGGTCACCAGATTTGAACCGAATGGATTTCTACCTATAAAGGTACTTGCAATGAAGAGTTTATAAAACCAGACCCAATAGCCTTGAAGAAATGAAAAGGAGCATGTCGAAGGAATGTAGCTGGATCTCGGTGGTGGCAGTTTAAAGCCTGCTTGCAACAGCTAATTGCTAGCCACCCTCTGTAAACCATTTAACTTCTCCTGCCAGATTTCGAACTGCTAACAAGCCGTCAATACTGGATCTTGTGTTAACTAACGAAGAACTCATGGTTGACGGGATAGTTACAAGCACACCACTGGGTCGTAGCGATCATGTTACTCTACTCTTTGAATATATATGCTGTGCGGAGTACTCTAAAAAGGAGGAGGATAAAGTGCATACTGTCACGCACTACCACGTGTTATCTAAGCTTGTTAAGGATACGTCTTGGACTTTCTTAACCGAATGCCCCCAGATGTTACCTGGGAAACATTTACAAGGAAGTTTAGTACACTGGTAGTGCACTCATTGGAACAGAAGTCCTTCCAACCCCAAAACAAGCATACGTCCTTTCTGAGAAGCGGAACACGTAAATGTATGTCCCGGAGGGATTTGGCATGGCAAGATCACCAGGACTGCTTGAAGGCCGAAACCTGGACTGCATACGTGACACATCGTAAGTTCTGTGTGAAACTGATCCGCGAAGACGAGGTCACTCATCAGCAGAAGTTAATGAAGCAATTCTGCACTAACCGCAAACTCTTGTACAGGCACGTTAACGGCCTTCGAAAGGTGAAGCGGGAGGTCCCAGCGCTAGTCACAGCTGATGGGTGCACGCGATCAGCAATGGAAGCAGCTGATCTCCTACGGCTTCATTACTCCCAAACTTTCCAGCAGGTAATGAGCCCAAACATTCTCCTCATTTATAATACTCCACCATCTGGTTTAGAAAACATCACCTTCACTGCAGAAGCTGTGTTGAAGAAGTTGTTGTCCTTGCGTATCCACAGTTCTCCCGGAGCTGATAACGTCCGACCAAAGGCTCTGCGGGCGGTAGCTAGTGATCTAGCAGCACCACTGGCTATTTCCTATCAGCGATGTCTAGAAGAGAACCGTATTCCACCAGTATGGAAGCGAGGGGTCATCACTCCTATTCATAAAGGAGGTAGCAGCACTGATCCTGCCAACTACCGTCCAATAACACTACGTCCTGTACTATCCAAAGTGATGGAATCAATCATCGCAGATGCGCTGATGGAATACCTGGAAAGCCACAATGTAGTAGCCCCAGAGCAACATGGCCTTCGTCAAAAGCATTCGTGTAATACTAACCTATTAATTGCACGCAATAGTTGGACTGAAGCTGTAGATGATGGAGTAGGCGTCGATGTCATCTACCTGGATTATTCAGAAGCGTTTGATCGCTTAGACCATCGCATTCTCCTTCACAAGCTTCGGAACTACGTCACTGGCGACCCAATCCTGAGTTGGACTGGTAATTTTCTACAAGGACGACGGCTAGTGGTGAGAGTCCGAGAAACATTATCTGATGCAATCGATGTGGCGTGCGGAGTACCACAAGGCTCGGTTCTTGGACCTCGTCTATTCTTGGTGTTCAGTAACGATTTGGAGAGATCAAATAATCTCGGTTTCCTATTTGTCGCTGATGATATCAAGATATGGCGAAGGATCAGGGGACCGGAAGACCATGAACGGCTCCAGTGCGATCTTAACACAGTGTCGAACTAGTCACTTCAAAACGCCCTACCATTCAATGTAGACAAATATCGCGTCGTACAATTACGCCATAGTCATAACTACACCTATTCACTTGGGACCAACGGACTGCAGAATAGCTCCCAGGAACGTGACCTTGGTGTGATCGTACAGTGTGACTTTAACTGTTCAAAACAGGCCGAGGTAGCTGCGAAAAGAGGCAACCAGCGTGTCGGCATGCTGCGAAGGGCATTCGGGAGATTTGACCCATCAATCTTCCCAATGATGCACAATTCCTACGTGCGCCCGCATGTTGAATACGCTATCCAAGCTTGGCAACCTTGGTTGAAGCACGACCTAGAGGCGTTAGAGGCACCACAACGAAGAGCAACAAAGAATGTAAAGGGCCTGCGCTATCACTCTTACCACCGAAGGCTGAAGTTGCTGGGAATTTTCAGTGGACGCTATGGAAGGCTGCGCGAGGATGTCATATTAACGTATCAGACACTGAGTGACCCCAACCACGTATGCCACCATTTGCTGAAACTTAGCCAAAACGCGCAGCTCAGGGGTAACTGCCTAAAGTTGAAGGAACAATATAGCCGTCTAGATCTTCGACGGAATTACTTTTGCCTTCGGGTTTGCCAACCCTGAAACGCACTCCCAGACTCAGTTGTATCCTCTCCTACCTTAGACATTTTCCAAAAACGATTAGATGTTGCTCTTAGCTCCCAGCATTTTGTTACGTAAAACTCCTCTATTGTGAATTACGCCAAGCGTGCTTTTCAACAAGATTTATGTGGCAAATGGACCTAAGTGAGCGACCATATTTTAGTTTTCTCACTCCTTACCTCAAAGATCACTGCACACCAGTGTCCTTCTGAAGGCTTATGCTCGATAATTATTTTAAAATTTTACACTGATGTTAATTATCAAAGTATCCACCTATGCAGACATTCCATAGACGACCCAGATATATTTTGGCTTCATATTCCCCTCAACCATCCTACGGGACGGGTCAAGCACTTGCTTTTATCCCGTGATAAATCATTGTTCATTGTTCATTGCAAAAGGTGTTAGCCAATAACATCCGGCTGTGGCATCCTCACGGCCAATGTCCTGAACCCTTCTTATTCGTTGCCTGCCTCCGCTAGCGTGTGTCATTAACCCGCTCACTCACTTATCGAGTGGTCTAGTTTAGCATAGTGGATCGATGCGTTGTATAACATGCCGGTTAACATACAGTTTTGCCTTCAGTGTACCTGACGTGTTTTGCTTTGTGATATTTCAGATAAAACCAGCCACTGAGTGTTAATTCCGCAATTGTCAAACTGTGATATTTGGCTACGAATATTAAACTGAGTATTAATTACTATGAGCCTTTTTATCCCGTCTGCTTCCTTTTGGGAGGACAAGTCACCCAAGTCATCATTAGCAGTTCGGAATGGTTGGAAACGAATCTTCTGTGACTACCTTTGGCTTACACCCACCCCCACACCCCCATATTAACTTTGGTGAAACAAAATCTATCAAACTACTGAGAAAACACTTCGGTGCAGAAGGCCAAAGGCAATTTGATGCGTTGCATTTGTACGAAAGCACATCCCTGATGGACTGCTTTAACGCCCTGGGTGATCTTGCGGGGCGCGGCAATATGTTTTACTGCGGGTCTACCTTTCTTCTCAATTACGAAAAGGGGAAGAGAAGAGGGTCCATAAATACATCAGTCGTATACAACAGTCCCTGCCTGACTGCCGTTACAATGCAATTCCCGCAGCAATAAACTCACTTGGGAAACAACCTGCATACTGTTCCGAAAAGGGGAAGCGTAGAGCATCAATTACTTCGTTATCCAAGCGATTCTCCTTCAGATGCTGTCCATGCAATTATATCTCTACAGAAGTCTAATGGCTCAGGTCACCTTTGCGGCGACTATGGACTGACGGATAATCAAGCGATGACGACAGAACATTATCCGATTCCACGTATAGATGATCTTTACACAATTTGTCGGGTGGGTAAAATGCTCGAAATTTGATCTAAGCCAAGCTCATTCTCAAGTGGAGCTACAAGAATCCCCAAAGTAAATTGGTTTGCGGCATCCCGTTCCGGCTTTGCTTGTCATTGTGGTCGCCATAGTACAAACACAGGACGCCTGCGCCTACAGACAGACCATGGATGGCTTGCGCTGCACCACCCACAGCTCAACCACATACCCATATCCAGTGTAAACCCGAAGGAATAAGACCGGGAAGCATGCGGATGGGAGCCACGTTACATCAACAGAGTTGGGCCACACTCCTTCACAGCTAAACAGAAGCACGCTATATTTGGGAATCTGTCGCACACAATGCGGTGACTGGACCGTGATCAGCTCCACACTGAATGCATGGAACCACTCTTCGAGCCTAGCACGGCCACAAGGACCGTGTACCCATCCCCTCCAGCAACGACCAACTGTCTCCTAGGGCCAGTATGGACAAGGTAGTTGGTAATAGACAGATAGGCACCTTGTCAACATGCACATCAAGCACAGTCACACCGGGAATGTCAAACAACAGCCAATCACTTGAAACGACGATATCAAACAAGATGAATTGTATAATGCATACAAATATTGTGACCAAACTCTTCACTAAATGAGCATATGCAATAAATTGGTTGTCAAAAAATCCGTCAGAAAATATATACCTTTTAAATGCCACAACAGAGAAAATGCTCGCAAAATTAACTACAATTAGCTTAAGCGATGTGTGCAAGTTAATAGAAGGTAGCTCAGATAGCTATTAATATGAGATTAAAAAAGCATTACGAAAATATAGCAAACCCACCACTTGAAATAAAGCGACTCAGCATGCAAGCACGCAGTTAGTAAATCGAGTTCAGCGTACCTATTAACGCTGCGCCGGTTCTGCTTACGCTGTCAGCAGGAATTGTGATCGTTTCGGTGTTGGCCCCGAGTGGCCTCGTGCATGGCGCACTAGGCCTGGCTGACTCAGAAACTCGCGACCGCATGTGCTACAACACCATGCGATCAATGTTGATGGAGTACAACCCATCGACGACTGCCGCTTCCGCACTTGCCGCTTCTCCGCGTGCACGATGGATTTCTCCTGCACCACAGCTACTGCTTTCGTGATCGGATCACGCCGATTGACCGCTTTCGATTTTCGTGGCCTGAAATCAACGTTAGAACGTGAGAGACTCACGTTGATCATGTGTTGGTAACAAAGCTTCGGTTTCCCTGCATACCGCTTCCCACACTCAGCTGAGCATATGATAGCTACTTCAGTATCCTCGTGGTATCCATACACCACACATGACCGAACCACCTAAGGTATCTCAGCTAAACTTCACCGCATACATTCCAGTTCGGCGCAACAACTCCTTGTCTGCAACTCTGTCGCACCCACCAATGCACAGAATCCGTCGCAAACACTGTAGATGGAACCGCTCGAGTTACCACATATCCCGCCGGTACGTCGTCCACGTTTTCCTGCCGTACAGAAGAACGGACAACACCTTGGATGTATACACCATCAGCTTCGTGCCAATAGTAAGCTGATGGTAGTTCCACACTCGGTACTCAAGCTTCCCGAATGCCACCGCTGCCTTCGAAAAGCGGATACGCTGCTCACTGTGTATCTGCTGGTCAGTCGACACCACTCTCTCAAGGTAGCATAAGCGGGAGGTGGTTTCCTATAATTCAGCACCAATGGTTATTTGCGGCACCATTGCAGATTGCACTTCCGTTAACTGCTGAAAGAGACAGACAGTTACACTTGTGTTGATGGTGAGCCCGAATTTGGCCGCTGTAGAAGCCAGAGCACTAGTCATGTGCTGCAGCTCATCCGCGCTGTGTGCCAACAACGCACAGTCGTCAGCAAACAGCAGCGTGTGGATAGTTGTTACACAGACTAGGGTACTCGCACCGCAACGATGGATGTTCAGCAACCAACCATCAATACGGTGCTCCACACGAACACCGTAAGCACAAGCCGCATCAAAAGCACAAGTCCTCATTGCCTGAAGATAAATATTGGACAGAGCAGGAGATAAGACACAACCTTGCTTCACACCAGAGACAATTGCAGAGTAATTAGTGGTCTGTCCATTCAGCTGTACCCTCTTCCGCATACCACTGTGCAGACATGCAAGTAACCTTACAAACTTACTCCAACAGCCAAACTTACCCAACACCAGCCAAAATGCCTCGCGCTTCACCGTATCAAATGCTTTGGTGAAATCAACAAAACGCGAGTACAATGGCTGATGTCATTCTCTGCACTTCTCTTGCAACTGACGAGTCGCGAACACCATATCTATAGTGTTTCGACCCGAACGGAATCCATCTTGCTCTTCCGCCCCGTCCTGTTCCGCCACTTGCCGTTACCACCATCAGTACACATGAGATTATTCTGCTCTAACCGATTATCATTCGGGATAAACTCCGCGTCGGCGATCTTTTAGAGAATTATAGACAACTGAGTGTGATACAGTTCCGGAGTTTGCGCTCACATGGACTACAGTTTGGTTTCCGTTCGTACCGACTACGAACATATAGCAGCCCTTCCAACATTCTTGAAACGCTTTCAGGAGAGCGAACTGAAACTCAAGGAATCTAAAAGTGTCTTCTGTTCTACTACCGCTGAGTTTCTGGGATTTCATTTGCACAAACATGGAAAAATATTCACCCCATTCTGGATACACCAATACCCCGAAATATTAACGAATTGCAGCCATTACTTGGGACGGTGACCCATTACAGTCGTTCCTTACCCAATTTACCTAGCCCTGCAGCACTGTATATTTTACTTCGTAAGAATATCAGGTGGGTGTGGTCCAATGAACAGCAAACAGCTTTTGATGCTGTCACATTGGCTATCTCTAACGCTAACTTGTTAACGCATGCTGACCCAAAGAAACCGATCACTCTTTTTTGCGATGCGTCATTCACAGAGCTCAAGTCCATACTATCACACTAAATGAAAAACATGACCGAGCGACCAATAGATTTTGGGTCCAGGAGTTTGGCACCAGAGGAAAAATAACTGCGCGCAGCTCGACAGTGAAGCTATAGCGGTTTTCTTTGAAGTCAAGAAATTCCACCAGTATCTGTGTTGAAGGAAATTTGAAGTTTTTACTGATCACAAGCCTTCGTTAACCCTGATTGGTGAGAAAAAAGCAGACACCAGATGGCGTCACCTCGTATGCAACGTTAGGCTTTATTGCTCTCCGTTTACAGTTACAAGATCACTTATGTTCTCGGGAAAGCAAATAGAATCGCATGCACTCTGAATCGGTTACCGTTAAATCATCCACCAGATTGTGTATTTAAACCTGTGGAGATTGTCCATCTGCTGCAACATTTAGGCGAAAGTCCAGTGTCAAATGCAAATATCCGTCAGGAAACTGAACGGGATCTAGTACTGATCAAAGTCAAGCGTCTAGTCTCCCAAGGTTGAGCTGACAGCTAGGAACCATAACTAATGCCTTACTTTATCCGATAGAAAGTGTTTAGTCTTGAGGATGGGTGTCTACACTGGAGATATAGAGGGATCATGCCACCACGGTGGTGCCAGAATGTCTTACAAGAACTTTACCAAACCTACCCAGGAACCATGAGATTTAAGGCACTTGAGCGGTCCTATATGTGGTGGCCTAATATTGACAGAGATATCGAAGTGTTGATCCTACACTGTGATGTGTGTCAAAGCACTCAGAGGAACGCCCTTCCGGTACTACTTATTCCTCGGAAATGGCCTAGTAAGCCTTCGGAACGTTAACACACAGACTTCTTTGGCCGGTTGGACGAAAAAAGGTTTCTCCTCTTAATTAATGCTTACTCGATATGGATAGAAGTTTTCCACTTGCATATGCCACCTCCGAGACAAGCGTTGCTTGCATGCTGACTTGCTTTAGTAACTTCGGTATACCACAAACGCTGGTAATAGACAAAGGTTCCGTATTTACTAGTTAAGCATTTCAAGAGTTCCTCAAAAGCAAAGACACGTCATAGGATATCGGCCCCTACCACCTAGCTATAAAACCGGTTGGCAGAAAGATACGTCCAGACGGTCAAAGAAAGGTTACAGAAACAAGCGTCGGCTCCACTACGAACTACATTGGACACTGCTTTTTGGCTACCGCACCAGGTCAAACAGAACTATTGGGAAGTGCCCAGGAGAGATGATGTTCAGGGGGAAGTTGAGGACACGGCTGGGTCTTCTGTTTCCTTACCAGATGCTAGGTGTCGAGGTTAATCAAGCTAACTCCAAGTCTGAGTACGACCAGTAAGCTTCCGACCGAAGGTTCGGCGAGTATGATCCCGCCTACCTCAAGTTGTCCACCGAAACAACATAGAAACCTAGAGAGTTGCACAACGTTGCAGGACAACATACAGAGGTGGCTTTAGCTGTTAGCAGCTTAGTTACTCGGCGCAGGGATCACGTCTGTTATCGTTCCGTTGCAATTCCGCCAGACTACACGTCCTCAGACCAGCAGACTGAGTTGACAGTGCGCAGAATTCTCAAAACTCAGGCAAACCGGAGACTCAGCAGTCGCCGTTCAATCTGGCTACGCCGGCCCGTCGATCGATACCAAGCTAGCTGGAGTGGTCCAAGCTAAAGGGAGAAGAAAGGTGGCATCCCCATGGTCAATGAACTGGACGCTTCTTATTCGCTGCCTGCATCCGCTGGCGTGTGTCATTAACCCGCTCACTTAGTTATTGATTAGTCTCGTTTATAATAGGAGATAAATACGTTGTACATGTCGGTTAGAATAGAGTCTTTGCCTTCAGTGTACTTGACGTGTTTTTCTTTGTGATACTTCGGCTAAGGGCCAGCCACTGAGCGTTAGTACCACTATTGCTGAACTAGGACATCGGCGGATGCTGGTCTGCAAGCAAAACGATAGCGGATACTTTGAGCATCTACTGCGGGAATATTTATGCCAGTTAAACAGATTTCATATAAATATGCTTATAATTCATAACGAATGAATTCACTGATTAGACCAGTCTACCGAGCGGTCGCAAAATTGTGCCTGCTGCGTTAATCGCCTTTAAATCTCCGGATATATTCTCATAGATACCTACATACTATCATTCGATTTGGCTCCACGAGCTCCTCCTAGCATTGTTCATCCTTTGGATCTGTCATTCGCTGATCACCAGCAAAGTGTGCTTTTGCAATTTCAAAGTCAACCGTGCCTGAATTTTGTCGGCGAATTTCTTTTTCCTCTCGTCCCACAAGAATTCTTTTGGTCTTAAGTTAAACATCTTTTTGAGAGTTATCCGAACATCTTACTATCATTCCCTCTAGTCGCTGTACAAAGCGATAGTTGTCAATGTGGTCCGCCCTTGGTACAGCCACTGTCGTCATTAGACAGTATTTTCCAAGTCATCTTTCTTTGCCTCATTCCTACGCTGCATTGCTGCCTATCCACTTACCGGCTGGATCAATAGCCCGCATGTCGCCCATCTACTCTAACGTGTGACTCATCTGGACGCGGCACGTCTGACTCATCTGAACTCAAACCAGCGCCGATAGCCACGTAACGAAAAGTAAAGCGAAGTCAAACATGGTGCGTCAGTATCTCCGTCCTCTTGCGACCCCTGTTATAGTGTACACATCCAGTCGCTCCATTCTATCTTGTTGGTTTGGGATCTTTACGCCACATCACCACCATCTGCGGTCATTCCTAATTCGCTGCCCCATTACTGACCGTGACCACATACATCAGTAGATTTATTCCATTCTAACCTAGTGGTAGGTGAGAGATCTACAACATAAATTCTGAACTCTCCTTTTCTATCTAAACCCTTTTTGGAATTAGTGCAAGTCACAATAAAAAGTGCGTGCCCCAAGTGGATATGGCCCATTCGTAAGTCAATTGTGACCTATGTGTAAAAACCGTTAAGTCTGGTCCAGTTTGTTTTAACTGTCAAAAAGCGTACCATTCGAAGTGTTTAGGGATGAGTGCACTCGAAACTAGACAATACAGCAGCAAAACCGAAGCATTTTGGTTCTGCCAGGTGTGCAAATCCATCCCTGTTGTTAGTTGTATGGTTTTCTTAATGGAAAATTGTGAAAAGTTGGCGGAAACAGTTGAGCAACTGGTGAACGCTAGCAACGCATCTGTGAAAGTAAACAATGCTACACTTGCATCTGAACGGACACCTACAAACTCCCCGTTTAGGCCGAAGAAGAGGGCCAGGCGTCCCAACCTCACCACGGCGTCTCAGTCTCCAACGGCCCCTAGCCACATGACTCCACTAAGTGAAAAAGTCGTTTACAACCCACTTGCTTCTACGTTCTCCAAGGGTGTGATAACTAGTAATTCAGTTGACATACTGGAAACACAACACTCCAGCAAGCCCACGGTAAAGAATAACTGGACATCCTACGCAGCGGTTGCTTCTAAGAAAACGCCGTCAAAGACACCTGTGACTCCAATTACCGGAGAGGGCAAAACCTCGCCTCAACATGGATCGCTATCGCCAGTGCGATCCACAAATCCACAAAAATACAAAGGAACCTGGTGCTCTTAAGTCGTGAACCACAAGACAGAATCATAATGCCTTAAGTCTTGTGTGCACTAACGTTCCTGAATACAAATCCAACACAATAAGGGTTAAACTGATAGACCATCGTAGTCAGTGGGATTCCATCTGTAGTGCCATCAGTATGCGTGCTGAACCCAATACGCTGAGACGCATCGCACGACACCCAAACTCCTTACACTATGGTGAGCCTCGACTACTTCGAGTAACACTACATTCCGCTGACGAAACGGAATCCATTCTGTTCGCTGCGAATCGACACCACAGAGCATCGAACGGAGTATGTATCTTACCGGATATTCCGTGGAAAGAACGTTCAAAGGATATAAACAATCAACAGGGAAGTAGAAAACAAGCGCTGAAAACCGTCATTATTCATGGCGTCCTCGAGTCTCAAGCTTCATCTCCTGAAGAAGCTCAGGCACACGACCTGGAGCAATAACCATATATACGTGAGGCACTGTCTTTGGAAAATGTCATTGCTACCTCCTTGACAAGGATTCTAGTGTCACCAACTTACAAATGTTGTGTTCCTAGGTTGCTGAAGTTGGCCTTACGGTCTGAGCCAACTTTACAGACAGTTCTAGAGAACTGGGGTAACTTCCGGAACATGCTACCAACAAAAATTCGACTAAAAGTATCAGGTTTGCGACCAGAGGCTACTGATTACTAAATAAAGAGGACCAACTCAGTGGGAACGACCGTTACTGCAGAGAATTAACCTTATTATGACTCATCGAGTACTACACTTAAATCACTTCCCCATACTGCAACAAGTATTTCACCTGCGGGAACCCTGTAACACCCGAGGACACCGTTACAAACTCAGGGTCCCCAGCATGAACAAAGTATCACATCAGATTTCTATCGAACGAAGAATCGTAAACCTATGGAATACACTATCCGAAGGATTATTAGAGGCCGATTCAGTGAAGTGTTTTAAAACGCGTATCGACGATTATTTCGGAAAACTGTGCTTTTGTGAAACGATGCACATACAATGCCAAAAGAAGACATTGTATGCCCGGAAATAATGACACCAATACAAATTCCTAACCGAACACGGATAAACGATTAACGGACCAGAGACAACTGCTGATGATTCACAACTAAATGTTTTTGATTTTTCGTAATTCGATATTGTACAGAAACCTTTCTACTTGCTCTTAAATACAGTCTCAGTCTCAGTCTCAGAGTCCACCATAGAGATTAATCTGACATCCGTCATAGCATCCGGTGAGACACTGCAGGTGGTGAGTGGCCATCAGAATCATCATGAACCTGATTGCATGGTGCAGTGAGTTATTCCAATTCATTCTCGGGTGCCTAAGAATATTCAAAAAACTAGTAGCAACCGACTTCAGGTGGGTCGGCCAAGTCCCCAACTTGTTGTCTACATCCACAAACAACCTTCTAACCTATGAATCACTCTCCTATTTTATACCAACGCACAAGGTCTTTTGAGCAAACTGACGAAACTTCGCCTGCGTCAGGCCTCGATGTCAAGGGAACTGGCTATGATAACCGAGACCTGGTTGAATGAAGCTCTCATTGATGCAGCAATCGCACTACCTGGGATGTCTATTCTACGCAAAGATCGAGCAAGTAGAGGAGGTGAAGTACCATTTTATCATCGCAGCGAACTACACATTGATCTCATCGATGACCCAGAGATTCAGATTGTCGATGCGCTTTGGTGCCGTCTACACCTAAGCCGTGGGGACGTATGTTTGTTGGGTGTGGTGTATCGCCCTCCGTCGACTACTTTGGGAATGGACAACCGCCTAGCCTCCACAATAAAGACCATTCTCTTACAGTCATACAGCTACATTCTCCTGATTGGTGACTTCAATATTCATACCATAGAAATCCCAGTCTGTATCAAAGAGCACTTCAAAATGGAAGTACAGGAGATAGTTAGCGGACTACCACTCCACAATCACATCACATCTCCCACAAGATTCAGGACGGGAAACAAACCAGGTGTCCTGGATCTCGTATTCGTAAATGAAGAGCTTATTGTAGAGGGGCCGCTTCCAAGAATGCCTCGGGGGAGCTCTTCGGAGTTAGCAGAGAGCGGATCGAGAAGGACGGCTAGCGACGAGCCTGGGCCCGGAACTACGGAGCGGGAATATGTGGACAGCGCAATAAATCAGACATATACGCCGCTAGCGCAGCCCACAGGACCGACGCCGAGCCGATTGACACAGCCCAGAACAAGCAAGTCGAGAGCTCTCGAACGACTCCTGGCCGATCCAAATCGGGTACAGCGAAGTGGGGATCGAGGCGAAAACAGGAAGGCGGATCTTCCAAGTCAGAGCTCCCGAGGCGAAGGGACTGGCTCGTCTCTAACATCCGTACCTGTGTTGCGTTGTGAGACGGAAATCTAGTCGATATTCGATGGCGCGCGCGAGACCCGGATGTGCCCATTTTCGGTGTGCAATAAACGTCTACCCCCCTGTCGTGTCGTTTTCGCTACACTGGTGCCGTGACCAATCGTGATGGAGTTGACCCAGTTAGAGCAATTTGCGGCCGGTGACGTGGAGGCGTGGCTCGATGAGTTCGACGGAATTGCGGCTTGCACGGGGGTGAGGGGGATGCAAATTTGCTAATTGCTTTGGGCACACGGTTGAGTGGACGAGCCAAGGCGGTGTATCTGCTCACTCGGAAGGCCAAACCCGGCTGTTCGTTCGCTGAGATGAAGGCTGCCTTGTGTGCAGAATTTGGGAAGGATCTGGAGAGAGAACGAGCACTGCAACGATTTCACGCAGCCAGATGGGACGAACAGGAGGATTTGATGGTGTTTTTCCAGCAGCTGGACAGACATCTAACGATTGGGATCCCCGAGTTAGAGGGCAACGCAAGAGAGCGCCTACTGAAACAGCAGTTTATCCGAAGTCTGCCCGATCCACTCCGTGATCAGGTGAAATTGGCGTCGATGGTGGGAGACAGCAAAGCGGTGGATCTGGTGACGGTCGCCCAGAATTTGTCGGAACGAGTGATAGTGAGAAGCATCCAGCATGCTGAGTTGGAACAGAAAGTAAAGCGCCTATCCGAAATGGTGGAGCAGCTGTTGTCGATAGAGTCTTCAAGCACCGCTTCACAACGCAATGTACGGGTAATCCGGAACGGTCGCCGCTGTTTCCGATGCAACCAGAGTGGTCATGTGGCGAGATTCTGCACCAACGTCAATGTGCCCCATTGTTTCTCTCTATCCATGCCGAGTCGGTGGCGAGTACCAGTTCTCCAGGTAACTATAGAAGATGTGTCTGTCCGAGCCATAGTAGACACAGGAGCGGCAGTGTCAATTACAAAGAAGTTCAACGGGGTTCCAGTAAACCCATCTTCAATCACGATGCAGACGGTCGGTGGGCATTCTTTGAAAGTGACGGGCACGCAGCGGTTACGAATCAGGATAGGAGAAACGCTCATCAGCCATGACATGTTCATCGTGGAGGAGACGACCGAAACCATCATCGGAACCGACATCCTGAAACGGCTCGGTGTCACCATCGACCTGAGAAACGATGTGGTGATCGTGGCTAACGATACGATCGAGATAAACAAGGAGAGAACCGACCGGATTGGTGCACTCAAAGCCGTACCTGAGTGTCAGAACCGTGCAATACGCAACGTACTGAGCAGGTATGTCCACTTATTCACAGACGCGGAAGATGATTACGGATTTTGCAATTGGGTTGAACATCGAATACCATTGATCCCAGGAGGACAATGTAAGCCAATCTTCAGACGAATTCCACAGAACACCCTGGTTGAGATACAGAAGCAGGTAACCGAGATGGAATCGAAAGGAATCATCAGGCGAACGCACAGCCCGTATTCATCACCCGTGCTATTGACGAAAAAGGCCGACGGAACCTATCGATTTTGCATCGATTTCAGAGAACTAAACAGGGTGACGGTGAAGGATGCATTCCCGATGCCTCAGATGGAAGAAATTTTCTCAAGCCTCCACAGTGCCAAGCAGATATCTCTGATTGATCTCCGCTCGGGATATTGGCAACTGCCGATCGCAGAAGAAGATCGCCACAAGACGGCTTTCAGTGTCAATGGCCAGCAGTATGAGTTTTTGAGAATGCCGTTTGGATTGTGCAACGCCCCGGCTACATTCAGGCGTTTGTTGCTGATGGTCCTGGCGAACCTGCAAGGCGTGGTTGTTTATGGTGATGACATCATCGTCTTCTCTGAGACGGAACAGGAACATGTGACCAGACTTGGAGCAGTACTGCAGAGGCTAGACGAAGCTTGTCTGAAACTCAGTCGTAAAAAGTCGCAGATTGCTCAAAAGTCAATTGTATGCTTGGGTCACATCGTGGGCAATGGTCAAGTCCATCCACTTCCGGAGAAACGCGAGACGATCAAGTGCTTCGCAAAACCAAAATCCAAGCGTCAGCTCCGTTCGTTCTTGGGAGTGGTGGCATATGATTCAAAGTTTGTGCCCCAGTTCGCAGAGAAGGTCAGCCCGTTGTTAAAGCTGCTTCGCAAGGACGTGCCGTTCGTGTGGACAGCTGAAGCGGATCAGGCCTTTGACCATCTAAAGGCATGCATAGCAGAAGCCCCGACATGTCTACGGCTACCCAATCCTGGTGAGAGGTTCACTGTGGCTGTCGACGCAAGCAACGTGGCAATCGGTGCGGTTTTGTCTCAACCGGCTGGGGTGGTGGAGTACGCGAGCAGAGTGCTGACGGGGGCGGAACAGAAGTATTCAACAACGGAGAAAGAATGCTTGGCCATCGTGTGGGCGTTAGAGAAGTGGAGAAATTACTTACTGGCGAATGAATTCCGGGTCGTCACTGACCACAAACCGCTCTCGTGGTTGATGACGGCGAAAGACCCGCGGGGACGGCTTGCGCGATGGGCCTACCGCTTGCAGGAATTCAACTTCACCATTGAGCACGTGGATGGAACGCAGAATGTATTGCCAGATCTGTTGTCACGCCCGTGTTTGGACGACATCATGCCAGACAATGCCATACCGGTGCGGGCGATCGCGATGGGGGAGAGGAACCTGCTGGGAGATCAAAGGACAGATGAATTCGTGAAGGTGTTGTGCTCTCACTTACAGGCTGGCACCAAACCGGAGGCCACATCGGAAGAGGTGGAGGAACTCCTCAAGATCTGGGACAGGTTGAAGGTCGAAAACGATAACGTGGTGGTGGCGATAGACGGACGGAAAGTGCCTTTTGTTCCACCAAATCAGCGAGAACGTGTGATGCGTATAACTCATGATGGCGCCCATATGGGATTCGAGCGGGTCTTTGAATTGCTGCGGAGGCGAGTGTTTTGGCCAACCATGAGGAAGGACGTCGCGGCATACATTCGGGGGTGCCCAAACTGCCAAACGAGTCGGGAGATGGAGTCCCCGAGACCGCCGATGCGATCGATGGAGGTTGGTGAGCCACTTCAGTGTTGGGGACTGGACGTCTTTGGGCCCTTACCAGTGAGTCGAACAGGAAACAGATACATTCTAGTGATGATTGACCACTTCACTCGATGGGTGGAAGCCATACCAATCAAGGACCAAACAGGCGAGACAGTGTCGCAAGTATTCGAATTCAATGTGCCTGCAAGGTATGGGATCCCACAGTGTATCATCACGGACCAAGGGCCCTGCTTCGAGTCAAAAGCGTTTAAGGCAGTGTTGGACAAGTGGGGCATCCAGAGACGGCGAACCTCACCGTACCACCCACAAACCAACGGGATGACCGAGCGGTTCAACCGGACATTGAAGACGTGGATGAACTGCACGAAGTTGGCATGGGAAGATGCTTTGCCTCAGGTTCTGATCGCGTATCGGACCAGCATGCAATCAACCACCAAGGTCGCGCCATTCGAATTACTGTTCGGCAGAGAACCACGGATTGCGCTCGATACTTGCCTACCGAACCAGGGCGAGCGGGAACATCCAGCTGGGCATCAAGAGCGACTGCGAGGGAAAGCTAGAAGCGAAACCAAAGCTCGACAAGCGCGGAATAAGCGAAATTACGACGCCAGGCATGAGGCTTACAAGTGGAGGCCATTCAGGATTGGAGAACAAGTCAAGTTACGGAACAACGATCGGCCGGATCATGACGGGCCGGGCGCAAGCAAGTTCAGAGAACGCTGGAAAGGCCCCTACACCATTATCGACCAGAAAGCGGGCAACTTCTTAATCGACTGCGGAGGAATGAAACGTTGGGTGAATGCTGCTCTCCTGCGACCATGGTACGAGAGGAAGAAAGATCCTCGAGGAGGGGCGGGTGTAGAGGGGCCGCTTCCAAGAATGCCTCGGGGGAGCTCTTCGGAGTTAGCAGAGAGCGGATCGAGAAGGACGGCTAGCGACGAGCCTGGGCCCGGAACTACGGAGCGGGAATATGTGGACAGCGCAATAAATCAGACATATACGCCGCTAGCGCAGCCCACAGGACCGACGCCGAGCCGATTGACACAGCCCAGAACAAGCAAGTCGAGAGCTCTCGAACGACTCCTGGCCGATCCAAATCGGGTACAGAGAAGTGGGGATCGAGGCGAAAACAGGAAGGCGGATCTTCCAAGTCAGAGCTCCCGAGGCGAAGGGACTGGCTCGTCTCTAACATCCGTACCTGTGTTGCGTTGTGAGACGGAAATCTAGTCGATATTCGATGGCGCGCGCGAGACCCTCATGTGCCCATTTTCGGTGTGCAATAAACGTCTACCCCCCTGTCGTGTCGTTTTCGCTACAATATGATCGAAACGGTATTGACAGAGAGTCCTTCAGGCCGTAGCGGTCATGCAACGCTCATGTTCAGTTACACCTGTTATGCAGAGTATTCCTCTGAAAACACAGAGGAGTGTCAGCTCATTATGGATTACGGCGCTCTAAGAAAACATATAAATGCTACAAACTAGGCATTTCTAGCGGTACGATTCCCTGATGTCGCCTGGTCTGATTTTGCTTACCAATTCAACACGTTAGTAACTAGTGTTTCTAGGAAAAATCTTTCGCGAGCGAAGACAGTAAAACCATTAATATGCAGCAGGATACGGAAGTGTATCGTCACGAGGATTTTACTCTGGTGAAGATACGAGGAGTCCTCGAGTGTCGAAACATGGGAAGCCTACACTATCCAAAGGAATCACTGCGTAAACCTGGTACGCGAAGCTAAAATACAACACCAACAGAATCTAGCTGAGAAATTCCTTTCAAACCCCAAGCTCCTGTACAGACACCTTAACAAGCTCCGCAAAGTGCAGCGAGGAATTCCTGCCTTACACACATTATGTGGACTCGCACAAACCGCAACCGAAGCGGACAAGGACCTATGTCAACAATTCGTCCCGAACTTCCAGAGCACGACATCGCCGCACACACTGTTCCGGATCGTTGTACCACCACAGGGACTTAGTCCCATCACGTTTACGACTGCGGATGTTATGAAAAGGCTAATTGCCCTGCGCGGGCATACTCCTCCTGGCCTTGATAATGTTCGTCCAAAGGCGTTGAAATTGGCTGCAGTAAACCTGGTGCACTCACTCTGCAAGTTCTTCCAACGATGCCTGGATGAGATGCGGGTGCCAACAATGTGGAAGCAGGATATCGTCACTACCATCCATAAGGGGAGAAGTAGTACAGATCCGGCCAACTCTCACCCGATAACACTACTTCCGGTGCTCTCAAAAATCATGGAAACAATTGTTGCAGAAGCGCTCATGAACCACTTGGAAGAACGCAATATCATAGCACAAGAACAACATGGATTTCGCAAGAACCGATCTTGCACTTCAAACTTCCTAACTGCTAGATCCAGTTGGACTGAGACCATCAACAGTGACCTAGGTGTTGATGCAGTATATCTGGACTTATCAAAGACCTTTGACCGTCTGAACCGCGGTACCTTCCTTCATAAGCTGCAGTGTTGTGGAATTGGTGACCCAGTCCTCGGTTGGATAGATAACTTCTTGCTTCAACGACATCTGCATGTAAGAGTTCGCGGCGTCATCTCTGACCCAATCGACGTTAAGTGCGGAGTGCCGCAGGGCTCAGTACTTGGTCCACGACTATTACTGATTTAGATAAAGGATCTCGCGACAGTAATCACCTCCAAATCCTTACTCTTCGCTGATGATCTCAAGGTATCGCGAGCCATTAGAACAACCTGTGACAATGCAGCACTTCAGGATGATCCTGAGAGGATCTACTAATGGTCGACTCAGAACCTGCTTCAGTTCAGCGTTATGAAATGCAAGGTGTTGAACAGAGGCCATAAAGCCACTTTCGAATTCAGTCTGGGGAGTCAAATATTGCAGCGCACTTCAACGGAATGTGATCTAGGCGTGATAGTGTGGGAAGATCTGGGATGTTCCCGCCAGGCCGAGAAAGCCTCCAAAAAAGCTAACCAAAACCTTGGCCTTCGGCGGAGGGCATACTGGCGTCTTGATCCTTCCATTTTTTCTCAGATGCTCAACGCCTACATTCGGCCTCATTCTGAATACGCCATCCACGCGTGGCAGCCATGGCAAAAGCAAGACCTTACCGCTCTTGAATTGCCACAACGAAGGACGACCAAGAACCTAAAGGACCTGTTTCGTCTCCCTTACCGATTGAGGCTGAAAACCCTAGGGGTTTACAGTGGACAATGTCGATGCCTGCTTGGAGACTTGATAATGACTTATATGATTCTGAGGAATCCAAACCACTCTTGTCGTCACCTACTAAAGCTGAATCGCAATCCGACACTCAAAGGACATCAGCTAAAGCTGGCCACACAATACAGCCGGTTGGAATATCGCCGGAATTTCCTTTCCCTTAGTGTGTGCCAACAATGGAACGCCCTTCCCACATACGTTGTTTGTTCCCCAACGCTAACGGTATTCAAAAGACGTCTGGATGATTCGCTTATCCACTTATATTACGCTATATAGTCAGTGGTGTCTCCGTCAAGCAAACGAGAACAAACGGTGTTCATTCTCAGCTTTTGTGCTTCACAACTTACACGCAGCTGTTGTGGAATATCGTTTCGTATATATTACAATTGCATCCATAAATTACCTCAGTCCAAGAAAATCGCGCACGAGTAACCGTTGTCGTTTCATTTGTTCTTAAGACATACCTTCTCCATATTATTTCCCCATATTACTCTACAGTAACAATTCAATAAGCTTTCTAAAAGGTTCGTATGAAGAAGGGGGATCTGAATCGCTAGACACTTGAATTGACGATTTACACTTATGTGTACTTTCACTTCAACCATCATACGGGACTTGTAAAGCAATCGATTTTTAACTGTAATATATCACTGTTCATCGTTCATGACTAAATTATTGCAATGGCGAATGGCGTTAATATTGTGTGTGGGTAGAATGAATGCTAAGAGTATTCGCTAAAGCGAACAAGACGGTAACGTAAGGATAAGAAACATGAAAAATTGCTACGAAAGCTGGCTGATAAAATCCTCCGGTTCTTCGAAAGCGCGTAATAAGGTTATAACAGCGTTGGATTTCATGATTGCCTTGTGTTCCCCTACCTATTTTACATCGAACACTTACCCCGGTAAACTGTTCCAAACCACAAAGCGTAGAGACTGTGACTCACTTAAAACGCGGTGCAGCACGTCTTTGCTTGTGTCCGAAAGCTTTGCATAGTGCATCACCGGAGTCTCATCAGAACTGAAGAGCCGCGGTGTAGCACTTTCACATCACAGCACCTCACGATCGGTTTCGTAGTTGTTTGAGCTGTTTAGACAGGGCTAGCATGCTGAGTGAGTGGCGATGGTTGTCTGTTGGTTATATACTGATGCAAACCCAGATGAGCCATAAATTTCCCGTCATCGCGGCCTGTCTGTTAGCAGAAGCGACCATGCTTAAAATGCGTCCATAGATACAACAGTATCGGAGCGATGGATTGCACATTGCGCGTCTTCAATCGGCACAATGCTGTATAGCTTGTTGCGCTCCCAAGATGTCGCTCATACTCGCCCTCCATGTCGACATGCCACGCGGATGGCTGACCAGGTAACAGGTGAGGTCGGCGTCATTTTACTCAGTATGGAACCTAAAGCTGTCCACTTGAACGTGGTAGCAAAACCCGGGGTCGTCAGTACATTAGTTTTTTTTACCTGCACATTTGGCACCAGTTAGTAGGATTCCGATTGGAAACGAAAGTACCTTAATAAAAGCTTCAAATTTGTTGGCAACGGGTGATGTGCTATAATGGTGACATAATGGTGTTTCGTCCTCAACTAAGACAGCAACAAGCGCCCGGGGAAAGCAGTCGATTAACTATACCATGAGGAAACAAAGCTAGGTAAGGTGCTTGCGCAAGATGACTTACATTGTCCAAGCGAGTTTAATAATTCTACTGCAAGCGAGCGGTTGACTTTGATTGTGCTGATGCCATTGCAATACTTGATGGCGACTCACAGAATATGTATACCGTTCTTAAACGTTTGGCAATTAAAGCTTCCAAGTTTGAGCCTTGCTTCGCCCCATAGAAGTGTTAGCTGCTGCTTCCGGATTGAACCTCGTCCGTTCCCGTGCTCACTCTTGAAGGTGCCCAGCTTGAACAAGTGGATAGCTTTGACCACCTGGGCAGCTACGCGTCCACTGGTGCCTTTACTGAGAAGGTAGCTTCTCTCAGCATCGCCAAAGTCCGGTCAGTATTCGTCAAACAGAAACACTTGTGGCGTCGTCCGGCTATCTCCCTATTGATTAAGGGTCGCGTGTAGAGTGTCACTGTTCGGGCGGTGTTATTATATGGCCAGTTCACGTAGATGATATGCGCCTGCTCTCGGCTTTTGACAATGGGTGCTTGAGGAGGATGGCTCATGTGTGATGGCAGCAAAGTTTCTCCAATGGTGAAGTCCGATGTTGTGTCGTAGGGGATGGGAGTATGGCAATCAGTAAGCTGATTTTGCTGCTTCAGCTAAGGTGGCTTGGTATATAACGTCTAGCTCGTGCGCTGTATATCTGGTAAGAGGATAGACAGCCAGTCAAAGGTAATCGGTAGAACACACAAAGTTTAAGTTAGCAAAAACGTTTGTTGAACAGGAGAAGAGCTAGTTAATGCTAAAAATAGGGCACCAGAGGAGAGCTAGCTATGGAAGATGAAGCTGGGCGTCGTTACGGTCCGAGTCGCGAGCTTCAAAAGCCGATGTCGTATATGTGTTTCAAACTAAAGGGAACAAACTTCCGACAGGCAAACCATCTAATTCACTAATACATAAGAAGTATAGTATTAATGTATTTTGCAATAACTTACACAATCATAAAGGGAAATCTCCAGGTCGCTACAGCTCACGTAATGTGTATGTCAGCTGAGATTTTGCCATATTGTGTCCGTTTCCTTCGTGCAGGGCTTGGCTGGAAGAGACCGCGTGGTGGCAGCCATCTACTTGGCGTCAGCATATGAAATCGTTGACTCCACGTCTTGCAGCCGTTAGATGCATATGCCTGCCCGGTTGTGGATCAAAGGACGAAGAGTGCCGATGGCTAGAAACTATGCAGGAGATGGCGCGTATTCGAAACCAGGTCAGGTCAGGTCAGGTCAAAAATCCAAGAACGATACATGCTTCCGCCTAACGAGCGTCCAACTTCTTGTGCCGGTAAGCAAACCAAAACCCTCGGCACTTCGACTTTTGATCACTGCTTGCTTCCGCAAGAAGAAATAAAGAGAATACAAGCGCAATCCCTGCATTTGCAAGTATGTAGTGCAAATGCTACTAAGTTTAGATAAGATTACAGTAATTCCGGGAAAAGATGGGTCCAGCACTTGTCCAAACCTGCTTGGAAGGCTGACACAGTTTCGCAGCCCACTAACTCAGAAGGTAACTTAATCCAGCTGCGAACTACACTCTTCGTGAAAAACACGACCCTAGTGTCCAATCTAGCCCACTGTTGCCTGAGCTTCAAACGATGCCCACAGAAGTGAGCAGAAGTTGCTAGCTCAAACAAATCAGACTTGATGGCTCTGAGGTTTTCAGATGTCTAATACATAACAATTGAAAACGATACAAAGTGGAAAAGTGGCATGTGAAAATATAACAAAAACGCTTTCGTTCTTCTTACAGCACAATAGCTACAGTTTGTTGCTCAGCTTCAACTAATGCGTGATGATGATGTGATGCTTGAACCCGTATTTTTCTATGATTTCCATGGTTTTGTTTCGTTCTATGTCTCTTCGTTAGAATGTTGCCGATACGTGCATACATACTGTAAGTCTCGTTCACTTGGAGCCTCCACTTGGTTATTGGTCATTCCATCAGTGTGCACGTTTGTGCGTACTTACTGACTAAACTGCCTGCTCTGGTAGGACAGGTTAGGTCAGGTAATCAGAGCCGGAAAAGGGCTTCTCCTAACGAGCCTCCCGTTTCGGGTGCCGGTAAGCAAGCCAAGGCCCCCAGCACTTCGACGTTAAAGCTACGCTTCTGTTGACTTGCTGCTGCGACATGCTGACGCGTTACCTGTCTAATGATAAGAGCAGGTAATTCTCCTTCATTTTGCATCAATTATGGTTTCGAAAGCTCTCATAATAGCACTGTAACATTCAGTAAATATAGAGGCTGACAGAGCGACCAATACATAACTACTATCTATTAGGTAAAATTTTATTGCTGTCCGGTTGTACATTAGTCTTTCTTGTTTTAATCTTCCTTTCATCCGCCTAGGGACTCGGCTACTCTGTAAGTTGGCGCGCAAACGTTTGCTCCTGACAAGCTTCATGCGTCCACGTCTTTTTGTATCGCATCGAATATATTCTTTATCGTCCGGCTTTAATTGCCCTTTGATATCTGCACTCGGTTACTCGCGCAGCCTTGGACTAGTAGTTCCTTCATTCATTCATTATACACCTTACCTGCAGGTGGAAAATACCTCAGCTATTGTGCCGCAGTTCAAAAATATGAAGAAGAAAAAATAGCAGAGGCACGCCGGCTGAGTCACCAGTAACGGATGGGTATGGCTCCGGAGAGCTAACAGTCGGCTATCGTGCCGCAAAAAGAGTTATATTATGCCTAACTTATGAGATCTTGATTGCAGGATGAAGCTAAGCAAGAGGAGGATGGCCAAAGGAACTCACAACACCAACGCCACTGGGGCCGGTTCCTAGCCATATGGGCAAGTGTGTCCAAGCGCACGTGTCCATCCCTCTTAGGACCCCAGCCAGGCAGTCGGGATGCACCAAGCGACGCCAACTTCGAAGTGAGGGTTTTCATTTCTCTCGACCAAGCTATCGTTTGGCCTCCCCTCCTCCTCTTCCAACCCCACGCCCGGCGCGCAAACAATCCACGTCGCAGGAGTCGGTGTGCTGACATGCGCAACACTTGGTCCAACCACCGGATACTGGCGCGTGATATAATGGTGCTGAGCGGTTCACCCACACTTGCTGCACTAAATGCGCGACGCCAAACAGGCGCATTGCTCACGCGATCCTCCTACAAGACATGAGCTACGCTGCAGAAGCAGCGATGATCAAACGTGTCTAGCCTCTTTATGTCTGTCTACCTAATGGGCCGGGTTTCACAACTGTATAAGAGGGTTGAACGAACGGTTGTATTTTAAAATCTGCACTTCAGGGCGAGAGTGACGTCGCGTCTATGCCAACTGTGTCGGAGACTGGCAAAAGTACTTCGAGCTTTTGCTATACGATACACGGTAGTTACTAGTCCTAAAAACTGGTTACCCCCATGCGCACGCGCTAATTTAAACCTTATCGGTCGTTTGTATTCCACTATGATTTCGTTCCTTTTTCTCTATTATGGTTGGCGGCATCCGGTTTCGGGTTTGCCTGTCACTGTGACCAGCCACAGGACGCCTGCGCCTACAGAGGGACCATGGATGGCTTGCGCTGCACCACCCACAGCTCCAACCACACACCCCATATCCAGTGTAAACCCGAAGGAATAAGACCGGGAGGCATGCGGATGGGAACCACGTTTCATCAACGGAGCCGGCCCACACTCCTTCACAGGCAAACACAAGCACACTGTATTTGGGAATCAAAGAGTGATTCCATACAGTCAGTGTGGAGCGGACTACGATCCAGCCAACGCCATGTGTGCGCTTGATTCTCTATTATAGACGTGTATTTATTTGCCTCTTGCCTTAATTTACTAGTGCCATCGTACTTTTGTTCATCACTGACCTCGTTTTATAACTCGAAAGTGGCATCTGAGTCATTTACCAGCGCAGACACGCCTGGTTTGGCTGTTCCAACTTTCATTATACACTGCTCAAAGGTTTGGTTTGCCATATTCGAGATTGAACGCAAGTAATGACAGTCAGACGGACCGTTCGAGGTACGATCAGCTCGTCCCATGCCTTCCTTCGTCACTTGTAACACTGATTCAGGATATCCAACTCTACCCAAAGAATAGGGCAACGTGTGAAAGGATGAAGCAATGAACTTTAACGGAGTTACAGCCCAGCGCATGGGCTCGATAACAGCAGCTCAATGATCTCAAGGTGGGAGAGCGCAAGATTGGCATTGCTCCACGGAATTCAACACATCGCCTGTCCTTTAGTATTGAGCGAAGAAGTGATAAATCAGCTGTGGTTTGCGCGTCTTCAAGCGACATTGCCGGGAAAGCTGTGCTTGTTTCTATATACGCTACTGAAAGAACTAGCTAAAAGGGCAGACGCTACGTTCGAACCTCTTCCACAGCAGACCACCAATGTCTTCGGTGATGTGTTCTCATCGATGAAAATCAAGTCTCATATTTACTCCAAGTCGTCAGGATGATCAAGCGCTGAAGACGAGTAAATCGCGCTACTTCACAGCAGGATAGTAGCAACGCAGGTTCGAAGCAGCGTCTGCCATGAGCACATGCTGGCCAAGTTTCGCTATTGTTCATTGTGGCACATCTGTACCTGTGTCGAGTACGTCTCGTTCAACGTGGCAGCGCAACCTTTTTTCTGCACGTTCTCAGTCAGAAAATACCAAAATCATCCAAAAATTATGTTGGTGCCACCGCTACGGTGGAAAAGTTAGACGTTGTCGGGTTCTCTGCATTAAACAAGACTCATCCGTTTCATAGAAAGCGAATAACCCGCATATTATCATGTTCAAATCACCATCAACAAACAAACAAACCACCTGTTTTATATTAAGAATTGACGTCCTTCTCTCACTGTCCTCATCAACACGAAAGCGGAAGTTAGCGTCATCCCAGCGAACGCGAACGACAAGTAGCTCAGTGGTCTCAAGCACGGACTGACAAAAGTCAAGTTGCGGGTTCGAGCCCTACCAGGGTCCGATGGAATGCTCACTGATGACGATTCCCGAAATGATGAAACGTGCGTACAGTGCTTCTGCGGGCGTGGGACGGCTGTCTGAGTGAGTCCAGATGTGACAAATTCTTACCTATACCATTCAGCTCCCCTACTACTCCTCTGCAATCAGTACACAGACCAAATTGCTTATAATGCCATAGGTTAATTAGCGGCTTAAGTTTGGTAAGCACGTCGCTTGGTGAGTGAGCTACTCTGTCCTCCGCATGGCAATAACGTGTAACTCAGTGGATAGTGATCGACGCTATATCACATCTAGTAACATATTCACGATGGTCGTTGCCTTCCCCGTAGTTCAGTGGTCTCAACCACGGATTGGCAACAGTCGAGTTGCAGGTTCGAGCTCTACCAAGGTCCGATGAAATGCGCAATGCTGACGATTCGGCTGTCTGAGTGAGTTTTGAGGCGACGAATTTCTACCTATACCATTCAACTCCCCTTACTACACCTCTGTAATTTGGTGTAAGTTTATGTTTATTCTATTATCCGTAGCAATGATTTTCACCTGGTAAATCCATGGTTAGGCTTGCGTAAATGCAGGCTCTAATAAGAGGATTGGGAAATATTCCTCGAACCCACGGAGTGCAATAAGTATACATGTGTTGCGTTGAATAAATACGAAGTGCGGCTGGAGCATGCAGACGTGAGTTCTTTACTTAAGGACACGACAAAAATGAGCGCGGGAACGAAGCTGCTCTAGTGCGGAAGCGGCTGAAGGAGGAAGGAATATGCCACATAGTGAAAAACGGAGGTATCGTTAAATAGGTATGCTTTATACCGCGGAGCGTTTTGCCATTGTGTAAGTGCTTCGGCAAAGTCATCTTGGCGGTGGCTACACCTCAGCACAACCAAGCAGCTTATGTTTATGGCATGCCATGCTGGTTAAAGAAACCGGCTTTGCCTACGGTTTTTACTATGCAGCAGACTCAATTACCATGACGCGGTGTAGCGAATGACGGAGCATTTACCAACAACCGGTTCAGCGAGAATGTTGATGCTTGATCGAAGCTTAGAGCAAATGAATGCTTACAGAGCATACATACCTAATGCCCATATGGTGTTTTGCACCTTCCATGTACTATGGTACCTACGAAAGCGATGTGCTCAGTTGGAAGGGAGCAATACTATGTACCACAGGAAAGTTGTACAGTGGATGATCAATTTTGTGTGTACACAAAACCAACCGCAATTTAACACATTGCTTGCTGCTATCGGTGCTCAAAGTACCGAGGCGTATAGGCACCTAAATAGCAGGTGGCTACCCTGCAAGGAAAACTGGGAAGCACGCATTCTGGAGGATATAAAAAATTCGGGAAAGTTCACAACCAACAGATTTGTGATAGAGAACGGAAACCTGAAACAGAGATTGTCCCAGTAGTCAAGTGTCTTGCAAATATTTAAGCAGGTGTTGAGACGAAATCATGAGTTTGACCAGGCAAGGGAAAGCCGCCTACCGAAAGCACACATGAGTGTCATTAAAACCCTTATGAGCATTGGCTAACGGAGAGTTTGCGCTTACTGGCTACCTATACCCGCAAACTGTTGTTCCAGCACTCATCGGTAAAGAAAGTGACCGCCAGGCGGTATGGCCAAGGATCGTGGAATGCGCACACTTCCTGTATGCGCTGCTTCGAAGTAGCTTCGTGAATCTAGGTAGCGCCGTCCAAGCGGTGGCTTGGCTGAGATAGTCCAATTGTAAAACGGTTGCACCAGGTTTTGTGAATACAGCTAACCTCTTCTACCGACCAGATTGGAGCTACCAAGCGGTGACTTGTCTGACAAAGACCAATTGTAAAGCGGTTGCACCATTCCTTGTGAATCTAGGTAGCATCATCCAAAGACCAGGTTAGAGCTACCAAGCGATAACTTGCCTGACATAAACCAATTAGTAAACGGCTGTACCAGGCTTTTTGTATCTACGTAGCTTAATCGATGGACAATAGACAAATAAATAAATGGTATATTCCTAAAAGTGCGACGCACAGTCCAACTATGTGGTCTAATCAAGCGGTGGCTTGGCTTGGCTTACTATAAAACGCTTTTACCAGACATTCACATTCCCCGTACGCCTTTTTACTGACCACAATGAAGCTATTTGCATACGGCTTATCAGACAAGTATCAATTACAAATTGGTTCCACCACCCTTAATCCGGGGAGGCTTGTTCACTTACAAACTCGGAACCACTAATGGGGTCCCTTCGATGACGCATAGCGTAAACATAGCGTCTGTAAGTGGCTTCGAAGATCACGGTAGTTTCATCCATGGTCCGGACTGTGCATTCTTATTCCACTTTAAGATATCCACATTACTTCTGCAATTGATTCTATTCCGCATGAATATCTGGGCCAACATGATATTGTTCACATGTGAGGAAGGATCTCTTTCGTCTATTAGCTTATCATTTGCCAGCAACCACATCATTTACCCTTTAAATTAACCTGCACATGAGCCTCCCGTTCGCAGTTGTATCAAGCCCTAAGGCACCGCTCCCACAAGATTACTATACACGCCACATTCAGAGTTGGTGTTACTTTATTTTGGTTAGGTTGATTCCCACTTAGAGACTGTATTCTCTATGTAACCTCTGTTAAACTGGTAGGCGCTTTTGAAGTAGCTAACTTATCAACTGCTAATAATAGCACGCATTGTTGTGCTGGAAAATAAGTGTCATCTACAGCATCAAAGGACCAATAGAATGCTCCGTTGCCCTAAAATTCATGATAGTTCTAATATGATTTATTTAAATGACCGATATCACCCAGTCTACCGCAAGAAATACAAAGTTCGTGCAGAAAAAATTCTTCGCTAACTTTAGAACAAGATCAAATGCTTTTTGACCCGCGTCAGAAAGCGAACAGTTGTACTGACCCGCTCTCGCCCTCGCCTGCCTTTCAGACTGCCTTCCTTGCTCATTTACTCGAAGGAAACAAGAAGACAGTGGAACAACAGTGGACAGACAGTGGCAAACTGTAATTTCCTTTTTTTATTTCAACTCACGTTGAGTACCTGTTTTAGAAGGTACGGGTCGTGCAATAGAATCTTTTACTCAACCCTTGGAATTCTTCCTCGATTTCATAATAAAAAGTAGCGACCCTGTCAGGATAGGAAGCATAACGATGTCGCTTAAAAATAGATTCTAACAAGAAGCACCGACCCCTTGCCAGGGACAACTGTGCCGGTATTATTGTATTTTTAAGCTAGTTTCCGCGTGCTTTAGAGAGGCTATTGACCACGTCATCATCCGCAGTCTGCATACCACTTATGCGCACACCGGAGCGTTTTACTCTTGGAATGATATACGCGAGATGGGAAACACAGGTTTAGATATATGTCCGGCACTTTCTAGCTTCTCGGCAAGGGGGTGTGACTTTGGCATTGCTATCCGGTCATCCTGTTGATACCGTCGTGGACAACAAGATCCACGAAACGAAAGTCACCAAACAGACATTCGCAAGCACTCGCTCAACCGTCACTTGCTCAACCGTCCTGGACTACCTGCACCGCCTCGCAGCATATTTTACGCAAGATATTAGTACCCTGGAGAAAATACTCGTCCGTACATTGGCTACTTACGGAGGGTGGCCGATATCGGATACGAGGAAAAAACGGTAGAAGAATATGATAAACGAGTCTTGGAACAACAGTTTGAAGGCCTTCAGAGGCCTTCTATCAGAAGGACATTTTGCGATATCCCTCCTGCAGTTTAGACGCAGCGTTGCAGACAGATGAGCAGTTAAAGCAACTTGATGCAGCTAGGGGAACGCCGGCATCTGCTTGGTTTGCGTTGAGAGGAGGCGGGCACCCCCGACTGCGCCACTGTGACGGAGGAGGGGGAATACTGGCTACTACCAAATATATGCCGGCTCACAACGACCAAATTAATCAGGTTCCTAGTGGTTGCGACGACAAGTGCCGAACCGCGGACTATCTCGCTACAACGGCAGCCGCCCAGGTGAGTTTCCCAGTGTGTATTCAAGATTTATACCTCCATTATTCGTACATCAACTCCAAAGTCAGTACTAACGGTATAAGTACGAATTGCGGAGGTCGGCTTTCTAGGTCCCCTCGACACCGGTGCATGTAAGAGCCTCATAAAATGTAACCTATTTGGACAGCTGGCAGGCTTCACGCGTGAATCTTGCCGGCACCATCTGACGACCGTTAACAGAGGATACTTGGTTGTCCTTCAACCTAAAAGGGACGGATTGAGATCGCCACCGAGAAGTTCAGCCACTAGTTTATTGTCATCGACAGAGTTCCATCCGCTTTTATTGTTGGGATAGATTTACTGCGCCGTTTGAAATGTCTACTCAATAACTAAATAAATAATGTATTTTTCTAGACTTGATAGATGCTGTACCCGCTAGGGCTCAGCTCAATAGTTACAAAATACCCACACCCTTGCATGTAGAACGAGAACACTGTGAGTATGTGTTCCTTGTTCTCAAGTCCCATACCATGCAGTGTGTTTTACACTATCGCATCACTTGACATTTTGTATCATTCGTATTTTGATCTTCGCAACAAATACACAAACTTTTTACGTGTATAGCTGAAGGGGTTGTAAGCGCCCATCATGAAGTTCTTCTGGCCCCTTCACGCGATCTCTGTGTTCCTTGATTTTATTAGTGGCGAATAGACTAGCTGAGGCATATTTATGCACGTTTTCATTGGAAGCAGGATCCAATTCACTGTAGTTCCATTTAATGGTGGGCACATGGAAAGAAATAAGAGCTACCGAAGTGTTAGTTAATTACAGCTAGTTGCACTGTTTCGCTTCGACGTCACGCAGATGACAGTTTGGAAGCGTTTACAATTTATGGGGACAGTTCAGACAGCGACAAATATTTGGAATCTTTCGTCCGGTCATTCGATGTGGCCACTGACGGGTGTACTTTGGAAAAGTTAAAAGTGCCGTTACGGAATCATTCAGATGCATTTGTCTAGCGGCCTCTAGAACTGCGTCGAACCAGCACTGTAAAACCCCGGATAGACACAGGAGATGCGGTACCGATTATAAATGCACCAAGACGAATCCCATTACATTGGAAAGTTGAACTATACAAGCTCAAAATCGTAATGATAGAGCGGAATGTGGTACGCCCTACTACTTCCTCATTGGCCGTCCCGGTCGTTTTGGTGCAAAAGAAGAACAAGGATAGCGTTTATGTGTTGACTATAGACCATTAAATGAGGCCAGTCGGAAAGGTGCTTTCCCCTACCCAGCATCGATGATCCACTTGTCGCACTGGGAGGATTAGTTTATTTCAGTAAGCGGGATCTGGTTTCCGGCTACTGGCAAGTAGAAGTGAAAGTGACAGACCAAAAACGGCGTTCATAGTAGCATCAGGCTTTTGTAAGTTCCAGCCCATATTTTTTGGCCTGTCGCACGCCCCGCGAAGTTGCACCTCATTATGCAAATGGTGTTGCAGGAATTGATTCCCCATAAATAGCTTTTACTTGATGCCGACATTGTGCAGGAAAAACGAATTTGGCAGTTTGTTAACGCACCTAATAAACTCTGGATCTTAATCTCTATTCGACAGAATACCATGCACTACATACAGTGGCAACGTATCACGTACACCTTAATTCAAATATGAGAATCCGAACGGATCCTCGTAAGACGGAGCAGGTGAAATCATGGCCAACCCAAGCTAACCTTTAGGAACTACGCAGTTTTTAGGGTTGGCACCATACTATCTGCGATGTTTGAACTGGTTCTCAGAGATTGCAGTTTTGTTGAATGCTTTGTTACAGAAATGTCGAACCCTCAGTGTCAAAAACCTTTCTATCAGTTACGATAATCCCTCTGCAGCCGCCGCTGTGTTATTTTTTCCGATCTCTCACCAACTCCCAGGGAGTACATTTTAGACACGAACACTGGCGACCAAGCGTTTGGGTCTGTTTGGTCGTAGAAACGGTAGGACGGAATAGAAGGAGTAGTGTCCTACAGTAGTAAGGGTCGCACTGCGAGAGAGCTGAACTGTTGCACAACCAGAAAGATGTTAGCTCTAGTAAGCTTCATGAAACAAAATCGACACAATCTATTTGAAAGCAACTTTCTGATACGGACAGATCATCAGTCACAGCGGAGTAAAAAATTTCAGAGAGCCGGAAGGACCGATTGTCAGATAGCAGGAGCACCTGTAAGTGCATGATTTTACATCAAAGTCCATAGTTTCGTCAGAGGGCGAGATATTACCCGGTTGCCCAAGCCGAAGTAGGGTGTTAACTTAGGGGCACCACTCCGAGCCTTTGGCTGCTGCGCTGTCCCCAAGGCAGCGGAGCGAATTCAGGGAACCTCGCCCATTGGGAGCCGGTGACTGATTGCTCAGTTCATACGCCTTTCGTTTGTTCCTTTGTAAAACAGGGGTCTAATGCTCCCCAGAAGTACATCACAAAGTTGCTGGAATACAATGCTTCGCCTGGATGAAGAAAGGGGCAGTGACTTTATTCAGTTGCTAGTCACGTCCGCCACGCCACAGTTTTGTTAAACGGACATATGTGGCTTTTTATAGAGAGAATGCTTGCCATGCAAAAACCCACCACGTCCTGGAACACTGCCGCCGAACCATTTGATGAAACCATGGACGTTGATGTTTTGTGTTGTGTATTCTCCTTTACTATATCTGTACCTGCTTTTGAGTCCCATGGTTTCTGATGGCTTTATGTCTATTTGTAGATCGTAGAATATATATATATATATATATATATATATATATATATATATATATATATATATATATATATATATATATATATATATATATATATATATATATATATATATATATATATATATATATGATTTTGCGTGCCAACACAGACTTAATGCACAGCATGGCAACGCGGTGGCTCTTTCTAGACTTCCTATTCGTGTTCGTAGAGACTGCCGTCTTGTCCTAGACAACACGTAGCGCTAGTTAACCTTAAAAGTTCGGAGTACTGTGGCTAGCAGGAGGCGAAGGCAGCAGACACGGACGCATCACCGATTTATGACAAACGCCGCTTGGGGAGTAACAAACCTATCGCGAAGGAAATGGAAGGAAAAAGCTGCAAAGCTGAATGCTTATGGGCGATGTAGGACAAGTTCTCCATCAAGGACGGTATGTCAATGTTTGCTTTTCACTACTTTCATGGGTTGTATGGGTTTGTGCAGAACGAGTAAGCTTTGCTTTTCGGTGGTTCTGTCTCGAGGTCTTACGGCAAAATCTTGTTGTTTGCGGTAAGTTCTAAATGTTGTAGTTTGCGAAGCAGTAGTGGTGGGGGGTACAGGTAACCAGCGTCCGGATTGTGGGGAGTTGGTTATCCAGAAGAAAGGGACTGGTGTGCAGGTAAACGGCAGAGGTTGGCGATGTTATTGCTTTACAAGTGAGAGCATAGACATGGCAGTACGGAAACATAAAGGGCGTATCAAAGTGCTATAGAGGTAGACAATCACATCACTGATAATGACCATTATGCGTGCCCATGGAGGGCCAGGCGCAAGCGGACCTTTCTTGCCGATGTGACTAGGTTAACGCTGGGGCTTAGGTCGGCGCATATAATAGTGTCCAGGTCGAGTTCCTGGGATGTGGCGTTAAGGCGCACACGGCCGATAGTGTAAGGAGTGCTCGTACCTTGTCCGACGTGCTTGACCTTGCGTTTGACAATTTTGAACGGGAGCAATTTTTCCGAGGTACAGGTGTAGGCAGCACCGATGTATCTCTGAAGACACGCCTGATCACTTGGATCGCGATTAGGCCGCCATACCTTCGCAGCTTCCGCATACAGCAGTATCTATCTGCTAATGGAATATCGTAGGTCATTAATGAACAAAGTGAAAAGCAAGGGTCCGCTGATGGGTCCCTGGGGCGCTCCGGTCGTCGCAGCTCGAGCACTGGAGAGTGCGCCATTTACATGAACTTGGTAGGTGCGCCCGGATGTGTAGGTAGGTAACCTCAGGATTGTTTGTTGGTCAATCCCCAAACGCGGTAGTTTACTTAACAGGACTGTTTGGTGCACTCGGGCAAATGCGTTTGCAGAATCTAGTTAAACCACATCAGTCGGAGTATGACTGTCTGCCACTGCTGTCCAGGAATCAAGGACAGTGTGGAAATTCGTGGTGCGCAAGTGCTCCCTGTGGACGCCGTGCTGTTTCGGGGCTATTAGTTACTGGCTTTCTAAATGGTAGCGCAGAACATCGTCTATGTTGCTCTGCCTTACTGTGGAAGCAGTTGGAAGCAGTGCTACCTGGCGGGCAGTAATATCGGTATAATGACCCCTTGCTTCCAAGTGTTTTAGATTCTGTGCTGATGCAACAGCGGCTGTACATTGAGGCAAGCTGTTCGGCCAGCACGACTGCACACTCACGCAGAAAGATGGGCGAGATCCCATCCAAGCCAGACAATTAGTCTCCCTTTAGTGTTGTTAAAGTTTGCAGAACTTTCTTTGGTATAAACTGTAGGGATGTCTGACAGTGTTGGAAGTGAAATTAGTGTCAAGTCTTGTACAGCGTGTCGAGGTGCTAAATGCGGAGTCTTGCTAAGCCTCCAACCGTTCTGTAGCTTATTTATCAGCCGTTGTAGTGTTGCCTTCGGGTCTGAGCGGGCTGCCGATAACAGCCCGCAATTTAGTGAGGGAGGCAGTGTGCCAAAGGAGACTTTGGAGTCATCGGCGAAGCGCTGGGCAAGAGCACTCTAGTGGGCTTTTTGTCTTGGCGGACATCTGCTACACAGGAATTTCGCACATTACGGTCTTTTGTTCGACTTCAGAGTTAAAAATAGTAAGAATCTGTCCCAGAATGCCTACTTTTCCCTAATCAGCCTAAGTGTGGCGGACTGAAGCTGCTGGTGGCGTTTTGGCGCAGAAGCACACGCTTTAGGAACGTGTGCCCTAATGCCGTCGTTGAGGTGAGCGGCGATGTAGTTCCACTGGTCTTCGATCGTGAGAGCTTATGCTGCAAGGGACCAGGTTACTCGGGAGAGGTGGTCTTTGATCTCCTCACAGTCCTCTCGGTGAAAGGTCAGCCTATTGGGTACTGCTTTAGTGTTGAGCTTGACCTTTGCAACCAAACAAAACTGATAACTACTTGATCACTGGCACCGACTGGTGCGTTCAGATTAATCTGGTCAATTAGACGTGGATCATCAGTGAGCAGCAAGTCGTTTCGACGGGTTTTGCTCGTTTCGCCACCGAGTGAGGTGTTTTGCCTCTACAGTTAGATCGTGTTCTAGAACTATGGAGAGTAAATCAAAGTCGTGCTTGCCGTGAGCCTGACCAGTATCAAGTTCCATCTCCGGGAAATTGAAGTCCCCTGCTACCAGCAGGTGGAAATTAAGTTATAAACCACTGTTCGAAAGGCTGCACTCCAAGGCCGCAGCCATTCTAGAGGAGTTATGGTCGGGTGATAGACACTTCCAATAGTGAGGCTGGTCGCACCAGCCTCGCAGAGGCGAATCCAGTGGGATTCAAGGAGTGAGGCCAGATACGGAGGTTTGAAAGGGAGGCATGTGAGGCAGCTTGCTACGTACACAGCTGCGCTTCTGCCCCTGCCGCTTTCACGGTTGATACGAAGCAGCAAGTATCCTTTTAGAGCAACCTCGGCATCAACAACTTCTTGGCAGAGCCAGGTTTTCGTTACACAAATGACCAGCTTGCGTGGCAAACGTAAGAGCAGCTATATCTGGCACCTTGTTCCGCAATGATAGCGCTTAATTACAAGCAGCAGCACGTACTAACGTGAACCGCGGGTGGCCAGTGGTAACAAGGTTCAGTTCGTAGGACAGTTGGGGTTTGGTTTGCGCGGACGCTTCCTGGGTCAGCGATTGCATGTTTTTCGGTAAATTCTCAAGTCGCGTAACAGTTAGTGATGGTAAACTTTAGCCAGATACAGCTGTACTCACGGACGCCGCGGATTATTGTATCACCGTATGCTTGGGATCACGGTATTAGAAGGGTTTTTCGGTGTGAATTGTGCACCAATATTCTTCTTTTGGCGTATTTTCCAATCGGTGCAAATTTGGTGTATATCGTTTGGCTAAATCCTCAGACCTCATTTCTTTGTCCTACTGCCAGCTCTGTCCGCCAGCTTGGATTTGCTCTACCTTGTGATGCCGTCTCAAGCTAATTGTGGTTCGTGTCCGAAACTTGTTGGAGCTAAGGCGCATGCACCTCGGTGCTTCGGCTGCGACGTTTTGTTCCATATTTCGTGCAGGGACTCATCCGTTGACTTTTTTTGAAACCTCTCGACATCCGACGTCTGATTTTTCAAGTTATATGTTCTTAACGTCGCAGTGCAAGACCTCAGAAAACACAGCGACTGCCACCTACTACGGGAAAATCTCTCCAAGGCAGAAACAAACCTTTCATGACGTGAGATAAGACGCCGTCGTGTGACTAATGCACATTGCCTTCTCGTAGCACTCCGCGACTCGAACCACCACCAGATGCTTCCACCCCGGCCGAGCTTCAGGTTAAATGTTCCTCACTGATGGAAGGCTGAGACTCAGAACCTACGGAATGTCGTTCTACTAATCGGCCCATGAATTTCTCCGAACCTGTCTATGGAAGTTTGAACACCGATGATTCATGGACCTCTCAAAACCGCAAGCGGCAAAGTAATCGGGTTCAGGCGTCCCCTGCTAATAAACAACTACCTACTCAGATAAGCACCTCTAGTTCCGCTCTCACTGGTTCATCAGCGATTTTGCTGCTGTGTCGTAAGTTCATGATCCTCCACGTACCAGAGACAAAGGATGAAAACCTTCAGGTACGTTACGATCACGAGGTTGAGTTTCTCCAGGGGCTCATCGATAGGCACTTAGATGTGGGCGAAGACGGTGTGAGGAGTAAACACATAATCCGATTTGGCCAGAAAACTAACAAGTCATGTCAACCTCTGAGAATCACCATTGCAAACCCAAATATTCTCAGTTCATACCGTTTCGTCTGCCAAGGCTGCAAGGCACAAAGATTAACAAAAGCCGAGGCTTGGAAACCGGCGACAGGGATCGTTTCAAGACTGTGGTCCTTGAGCTCAAATGCCGTACGGAAGAAATTGCGAATGACTAACAAATGTTAAATGTTTGGGTGATCAGGAATGGTGTAGGAATCCATATCAACCGGTTGCTCAGCCCCAAGGCAAGTCCCGCAGTACTTCACAGGCATTCGCCAACGTGTGCAGCCTAATGAAAAAACCTGACGAACTGTGCTACTTTGCTGTCTCGAAGCGGCCAGAGGTTTAAGGACTTGCAGAGACCTGGCTGAACTCCGACTCCACACCCCAAGGCATTGCTTTGTCAGAATAGGCTCGTTGTTTCAGGTGCGACCGAAAATCAGTGGCTCACGGTGATGTTCTGCTATGCATACAAAAATCGACACTAACTGCTAAACTTGCCAACACATATCGGAGCGAGGAGGGAGCAATTTTGTGCACAGTCAGTCTCAGACACACCGAACTAATAGTGGGTGTTATCTACCGTAGCCCATTAAACCGTTGGTGCGATTGGCTACCACATATACAGAAGCACATGAGTCCCCCTCGGTTCTTACTGATGAATGACCTAAATTTATCTAAGGTATGCCGATCAGGCGTTCGGCTTCTTCCAGGTCAAGGCAACGTTGAGGCTCAATTCGCTAAAATGACGATTGAAAACGGAGCAACGCAACATGTCATCAAATCGACGCGCGTATCTCCTCACTCGGCACCTTGTCTGGGTCTAATATTTATGAGCTGCGAGTAGAGCTGAACGAGATCAGTCCTGGAAAATTGGCGAACAGTGAGCACTGCTTCATTGTGGCAGGCATAGCGCTGTCGTTACCGTGTTGCAACCAACGGAAGCCGACTGCAACGATTGGAAGAAGGACTTCAACGAGCGCGCCCAGGCCGCATGTCATACGGCTTGGAAACTACTACTGCATGCGTCGCTTGAGGCCTGTTGTTAATTAATAAAGGGGAAGCTTAACTAACTGTGTACTCGCTTCGTTTCCCTGAAGTATTCAAAAGTCACACCTGTCAAACCGCATTGGCTTGATCCAAAATATAGACAGTTAGCGCTACGGCGTCACAAAAGTTGGGATAAACACATTAACTCGGGTTTTGAGAAAGGTTACACGGTGTACAATAAATAGAGAAATTATGTAACGCCGCAAAGATCAATGAAACGCCGGCAGTTCGAAAAGGAGCTTACACCCTCGGCCACAACAGCATCGAAAAGAATATTCGCCTACTTGAAACGTCGACTGAAAAGTGGAGCCGACCTACTGGTCTTAGAGAGACGCTGTTTTCAAGCACAGAGCGCGCGGTCACCTAAGCTACGCACTTTCTCACCGTATATTCCAGTAAACCTGTGGCCGTTCCAGTACCGGCACAGGTTGCGCTAGTCATCTCCGACTGTCTGCAATGCGATGCAGTCGGAGTGTATCAGCTACTCGTCAACCTCCATGGTGAAAAACCCCCGGACCAGATAGACTTTACCCACTGATACATAACTCCCTATCCAACGTCCTCTAACCAGCCGTGACCAACCTATTCAATAACTCACCCTCTGAAGGATGTGTCCCCAACGACTGGAAATGCTCGAAAGTGGGACGGCTTCCCAAGGGTGGTGATCCGGGTAAAGTAGAGAATTACAGACCGATCTGTTTGACTTCGATATTATCCAAGGTTCTTGTGAAGGTCATGAAAATTTGTCCGCTGTCGCTCTTTGAATCGATGGACGTATTGACGCCAGGTAAACCTAGTTTTACGAAAAGGCGATCCTGCATCACCAACTTGATGTAAGCAAACCACAAGTGGGGACGAGCTCTCAAGGAACAGAAGGCTGTGGACATGGTGTACATCAACTTTATTAAAGCGTTTGATAGGGTTAAACATGGGGTATTCCTTCGTAACCTGAGGACGCACGGAATCGGTGGCAAGCTGCTTCAGTGGTTACACGAGTTTAATGTGGGACGAAGGTTTAGAGTACAGGTCGATGACTACCTAAAAGACTGGTTCCCATCGACCAGCGCCGCGCCTCAAGGTAGTGTATTTGGGCTAGCTTTATTTCTTATTCGTATCGGTGAGCTCCCGCGGCAGCTTCAGTCGCTATATGCCCGTTTACAGAGGATTTGAAAAGCTGGAGGATCACTAAGTATCAGGATGACTGCGCTCGCCTTCAGCACGAGTTAAATCGTATGTCAACCTGGTCCACTGAAACGCAACCCTCTTACGGTGAGCAAGGCGGAGTTCATCGTTATCACCAGACGTCCAGCCGCTCGGTCATACAACTTCGGCTGCCAGTTGTTCCACCCTAACACATCTGTCAGAGACTTAGAGGGTCTCTCGCGGCATGACGTGCGATCACTAGAAAATACAAAGAAATTGTACTGTGCGGGACTTCGTATGCTTTGGGCATTACGACGCAGTTTCTTCACATGGTCCGAAGTAACAGTCCCTCATCTATTCACTGCACTCATTTGCCCAATCCTTGACTGTGCTGCCTCAGCTTACCATCCGATAACCCAGTTGGAAGCTGAAATGCTGCAGGACATAAAGCACACTGTAACTAGAATGATACCGAGGTTACGAAAGCTTTCGTACGAAAGACGTTTTTAAAAGCTCGAACTCTACAAACTATCCTACCGCCGAGTATGAAATGACGTTAATAGGATCCATAGAGTACCACGCTTAATTCACCTCCCCATACCACAGCCATTATTTCACCTACATAAACCCTGTTACACCTGAGGACACCGTTACCAACTCAGGGTCCCCTGCATGAACGAAGTACCACAGCAGATTTGTATAGGACGAAGAATCGTAAACTTATGGAATAAACTACGAGAAGGATTAATAGCGGCCGATCCTGTGATGTTTTAAAACACGTATCGAAGATTATGTCAGAAACCCGTGCCTTTGTGGAACGATGTACATGCAATACCAAATGAAGACAGTGTATACCCGGAAATAATGACACAAATACGAATTCCTAACCGAACAAGGATACACGATTAACCAACCAAACACTACCGCTGACGAACCACAACTAATGTCGTTGCTTTTTATGCTTCCACAGGGTTGTACAGAAACCTTTCTACTTGCTGTTAAATACAGTCTCAGGTAGCGTGGAACTACGTCTCTGAAGTTGGTTGCGCTCTTCACGTGATTTGTCCGGATGTATCTAGACTTCGTAGGGAAAGTTGCCACGAAGCTCGTACCACCGTTGCTGTACAGGGGGGCACATCTCAGGAGTGAAATGCATGACCCTGAGCAGTTTGTCCGCCGTTATCTGCAAGAGGCGAGCTGGCCTCGGGAGCTGGTGGACAGATTACACCCCATCGTTGTCCACCGATAGGCGCAGCTGCACTCGAATGCATTTCGACTGTTGAATATCATGGGAGTGACTTTGACTCGGTCAGTCGTGTGGAGTTCTGTGACCCAGTGTATGATTAGACTGCCCGCTCTCTTTTGGTGGATGCTGTTTATATACGCCACCTTATCGCCTCACTCACTACCCAGGGAAAGCCTGGCTGGGCCCTGAATTTCTAGTTCAGTTTTTTCACGTAAGACAATGCTAGGTACATTCACTCGACGTCGTCAGCACCATCCAGACTGACCCGTAATTAATAAATAAATAGAATGTTTATTCGCGGCTAGACGATGGCATTAGCATGTTAAGGGTACAAAATGTTTTCATTTAATGTTACTGGAAACATTAGGTTATCACCTATGTATATAAATATGTATATTGTAGCAGTCTGGAGGTTCCCCGGTTTGCCTGTGTAAAATTCTAACTAAAATTATTTCATTGTACACTTAGGCAACCGGTGTGGTTTGTCGAACTGATCGCTGAGTTCGAATGCTTGACTTGCTCATAGCCATTTTTGCTTGGCGCTAGTTTCGGTTGCAAGTCGCAACTGCCCTGTGTGCCGTGCTTGCTCCATTTCCCTAGCTAGAGCGTCCACGGTGTCGTTCATTTATAGCTAGATAACAGGGAATCTTTTACTGTACCAATAAAAGTTCCCCTGCAACTCGCTACGTCTTCTCGAATCGCTATCTGGGCTCCCGGTACAGGCGACCCTCTAAAATATGCGCATGTAGGCGTGTGCGTATGTTTTATGGTACTTGTAGATGTTTGGCTGCACGGTTGACCGCGTTTGAACGCATCGCCAGTGCTAGCTGGCCGAGTGATATCTGTGGGCTTAAAGCAGTTGTCCGAGTAAGCAATGGGGTGACTTTAGTAGGTAGCGAGTCACAACCGCCACGTCACAGTGTTGTTAAACAGACATTTGTGGCTTTTTATAGGGAGAACGCGTGCCAGGCGAAAACCCATCACGATCTGGAACACTGCCGCCGAACTATTTGCTGGAACGGCGTAAACCCGAGCCAACCAGCCGGCACCACAGGGTGGTTATTTGGATAGCCAGCCAAGAAAAGTTCCTCGTGATATGCCGTCTTTTTTCAACGGCTTCAGGTGGGGTGTAGCACCTGTCAGGGCGGACGCAGAGAGTTTTCCAAGAAAATTACATGTCAAACCAGATACTTAGCGAGCTTGTCACATTCCCACAATACTTAATTATGTACGTGGCAAGAACTAAACTATATTTTGCGGATACGACCATTCTACCATTCTGTCGATATTTTGTAAAGTGCGCAGAAAACCACTTAAGCACTGACCACTGTAGCACGTGACAGCATAGTGGCTTGCTGTAGACGCCAGGCGAAATATTGGAAGTTGTGTTTTTGGAACTGCCACTCGGTTTCCAAGTACGTATGGACGACCACTCCAAACTTCTAACGAAGACCTGGTACGGGGTTACCTACAAGCTAATGAGTAACTGTATGATCTGTAAGTCGATAGTATTGTAAAGCGTAGCGTCAAGGCTGGTGAACTCCCCTGCAACTATATATAGAGCACAAACGATGTGTTCTGTGATGGCTGCTGTGCATTCAGCTTAAAATTTATATGCTTTAAGTTATGGCCAGGTGGGCGATTTATAGATGTTAGCCAACGAGCTTGAGCGGTAGCATCTCAAACAACACCGCTTGCACTGTTAAGGTAAGAAGGTATTGACTTGCGGGCAGAAAGAGAAGATGCGACTTTTTTCATAAACCAAGAGAGATGGTTGCTAATAAACGTTCCTCACCTCTGTTTTGGTATGCGCATATGCCATCCATTAGATACCAAGCAACCATCCAATGGTTAAGATGGCATTACCACATCTGCTGAGACAAGTTACTTGTACGATAATGAAGCCTAGCACTTAAAATTACTTGCGGGATACTTTAGAGTGAACGTGAAACACTCACGCATTCCGTATTTTGAGACTTGTATTTTTTATTTGTCTATATCCCTTAAGCGTGCAATTGTTGCACTGATTGCATAAGTTCGATCAATTACGCTTTCAACGCACACCGCTTTGTTACCAATGCTCCCTAACTTGCTTACCTACCGTACATTCCTTGTACTTTTTAACCACACATGCAGGCTTCAGCCGGCCTACCTCCTCCCCATGTCTCTTACACGATGCGCCGCCTGCTTGCCACTGATTGGATATAGAATCCAAGTAGCACCTCACACTTGGTGATCGCAACTGCAAGCACGGTTCTGCCGTCGCCAAAACTTGCTTTGGATTGCTCACTACATTAGTATCATGAAAGTGCTTTTATGCTACGCTTATTCTATGATATTCTGAGGCTCAATCATGCACTAATATATGAGTCATGCGTCGCTACTTGTTCATCCTCACCTATTTGCTGACCATGAATTTGGGGTTGTCTAGCTAGAGTATGAAATCATGCGGCACCAACCGGTATTTTCCGGCGAATCTAAATGAGGTACTTCAAAACGTAGCCCTCCTAAAGACCGTTTTACAACACGGAGAAAAGCTGGAGAGTCCAAATTGGCATCTTATGAGCATCCTAAACAGAAGCACGTGTACAGACAGGAGCAGCCAGCGAGTTCGCGATAAGTGGGCATACAAGTCAAGTCCAGCCAACGAAGCTGACCTGTATGTACTCGAAGGAGCGCAGTTTCAGCATTATACATTATCAAATAAACAGTAAGTAAAACAAAACCTTGACGGATGCAAAAGTTCATAAATGGATGCGGAAAATCGAAAAGGGAGCTATGGTGGCATCAGAGTAAAAGGGTCGGGATTCTTGAGCTCTGAAGGAATATTGATAAACCGAACCATCGTGGTCTTTTTCAGCAGATGGGGCGTAATATTTTGTCAGTTCATCTTAGATATTTCTCAATCGTCAAAGGTTAGTGGCCTAAACCAGCAGAACCAGAATGCTGTGCGGTCGCTGGGCTTTGCGTTCAAAATACTGGTCTGGTTGATTCTGAAAGTGCTTTGGACAAAAATGCTGTCAAACTATTCCTATAAAACTTATAATATCCGCGGATAACTAATATTGGTGTCAACGAAAAGGTAACGGCCTACTTAAAGGCCTGACTAGTTAAGATGATGTGACTCCCCGGTTCGTAGCTTATAGACGCATCTGTCCTTCTCATAATATGACTGCAGCACCTACCCAAAATAACTTAAACTAGCACCACGTCCGCCGAGGCCCCTTATCTCATTCTGGAGGCACAACTGGCTGATGTGATCCTGGACCAACTCCCAAAGTGTTAGTTAAGCAACGCCACCCGTTACCTATTTTCCGGTAGAGCTAATGCGTCTTAGTAGCCGTCCACTTCATGTAGCTATCATTAAATTCATACTTCAAAGCTGCCTGAGCTTACCGTAGTAATAATGAGCTAGTGGTATTAGCGGCGCCTATTAGGTGAGTAGAAACGCACATGGGCATCGAATTTACCCCGAAACGAACGGCCGTTGGCGCTAAGCAAGTCAGGCATGCTCAGGTCCCCGAGTTTTTCTTTCAAAGACTGACCCTCCTTACAACACGGTTTTCGTACGGAAGTACTATGTAGCGCGTCGGTCTAACGGTATATCCGATACGCATGTTTGAATGGTCAACCAAACGCGGTCGGCAGAACACACACTTAATAAGTTAGGAAAATGTTTATTAGATGTTTGCTAAATTTTAAGACTAAAAATAAGACACGGGAAGATGACTAGCTAGGAAGTAGGTGGTAGGGTGTTTAGTGCACTTTAACAGCTGACGTTCTTCCCGCAGCCGGCGGACAACGTCCGGAGGTTGGCGGCTTGTTTCATAAAAACACGTGCACCATACGAACACGCAAACCAATTACTTCCCTAGTATGTGAGCGAAGTATGATTTCATAACGTCTAGGATTGATTTATAAATCAAGCGGAGGAAGCTGCAGGGCACTACAACTACACTTGTTATAAATTAGTTTTAAGCTGCTTCTTGCAGCACGGCCGTTCGGATGGTTCACGAGTCGGACCGGGGTTCTAACCAAGCTGTTATGGGCATAATGTGGTGAGGGGGTAAGTCACGCTGTGGTAAAAGTTGGCTATTTCGCTTATTAATGTTGGAAGGTGTATATTGAAGAGGTACAGGAGAAATAAGTATACGTGGTAATGTAAAATGTTGTGAATTTTAACACGGCTTTAGTTGTTCAAGTGGATAACCAAGTGCACTTATGAGTTGTGGCGCGTCCTTGGAAGCGGTCATCATGGTGGACGGGAAGGGCTAACTTCTGAATTGGCGGGAAAGTGTTTCGCTACCATTGTCCTCGGTAACATCCAAGTTAGTTTGAGTGGCTACAGAGTATATTCTTTATTTCGGTAGTATTAAGATGTTGGAAATAGAAGATAATGCTATATGTATTTGCTTCGTGAAAACGGTTATGACAAATTAAAGTGATGACTACAGGTGTAGTGGAAGTTCACTGCTTAATCGAAGGCAGGCAAATGGTAAATAAATGTAAAGGGAGAACGGCTGTTTTATGGAGCAAATAAGTGTTAATGCAATTGATTCATGTATGTAAAGTTTATGCTTGCAGTAACTTACATACTTGGATAAGGGGTATTGTAGCGCCTTGGCGAATGCTACACAAGAAAACCGTAGCCCAGTAAGACAGAAGACGGCAAGATATAAAGAATGTCTTGAGAAAATAGCTATGTACAATAGCTATGTAAATATAGCTTGAGGACAGTGGGAGAGAGTGGTGAAGCAGAGTTACACCACGTCGAAGCACAAGAGCCGGCAGCGTGCGGGCAAGACGGCGGACCTGGTTCAAAATCGCAGTCCAGTATATATAGGCTTTGGACGGGTGCAAAGTAAAACAAAATGTGTACAAGTCTGAATGTGATGTTTGATGGAGTAAAATGTCATGGTCACTACACAGGCCTCCCCCTAGAAGGCCGAGGGACGAGGACTTCGATCGTTGCTGGCTTGCAGATGTAAGAAGGCAGAACCATAGGAGTAGGTTAGTATTTAGATTATTTATTCTTCTTGTGGATTGGAATACATCATCGGTGGGCCGTCCCAGCGGGCACACCGGACTACAAAAAAACTGGATAATCCAGAAAAAGGGCCGGTAGGACCTTTCACCGCTGCTGAAGGACGGTGCGCTTGGGAGAGGTCACTCCCCCCACCGCATTCCAATCCACTGCCACAACGAAGCTGAAATCCTGTTCGTACCGGCGAGCCGTGGGGGGACCAAAAACAACGAGCCAGGCACACGAGCAGCCAAAGCCAGGAAGGCGAGCCAGACAAACGACCAAGGCGAGCCAAATTGAGCCAAGCAGACCACGATCCAAAGGCCAACGTGGGCGGGCGAGACGACAAAGCGTTGGGGGTAGACCAAAGCATCCAAACGACCAAACAATTGAGAAACAGCCAACCCTTGAACGGACGGACCCAAACGTGCCAGCCTCATGACTTTACCTGATAGACGGGGGGGGGAACTCGGAGAGACAGATTCAGATATTTACGGAAAAGCATAATACAAACAACGAGAGAAAATGAAAATGATTCATGAGGTGTGGATGAATTCGACAAAATCGGAGAAAGGAACAGGTTTACGAACTCTTCTACCGTGACTGGTATTAGTTTGAGGTGAATCTGGTGACTGGGATTGTGGTGGAGCTGAAAAGGTGGGCGTCGATACAGGTGGCTCTGTAGATGGAACAAACTGTTGTTCATCAATGAACGCAGACTTGACGCGATCTATCGAGACGGTATCTCTTTTACCCCCACGGTCAATCACCAAAGTTTTTGAAGACCGTTTAATAACACGGTATGGACCTGTGTAAGGTGCGGAGAGAGGCTGTCTCACTTGGTCGACACGTAAGAATACGTGAGAACATGTAGAAAGGTCCTTCGGAACGTGCACTGGAGTGCGTTGTGCCCTGGGTCTCGCGGGATGCAGCTGACGCATGTGGTGCGTCAGACGAGCTATGTAGCTCTTGTAGTTCCATGCCCTCTCCGGGGTTGGGGCGACTAATCGTCCAGGGAGACGCAATGTGCAGCCATAAACGAGTTCGGCCGGAGCAGCGTTAATGTCGGTTTTGACAGTATTTCGTAAGCCAAGTAAAACGGTAGGAAGCGCTTCGTACCAGTCTGCGTTATCATGTGCACATAGTGCAGCTTTCAGCTGGCGGTGAAAACGCTCAACCATGCCGTTGGCGGCAGGGTGGAATGCAGCCGTTTGGATGTGACGGCAGCCGAGGGTCTGAAGAAGGTGAGCAAATGTGCCTGCGAAGTGCGAACCTCGATCAGTTGTCACAACGGCAGGACAACCAAAGTGTGAGACCCAGCGCTCTAGAAAAGCGCGAGCGACAGTGTCTGATGAGCAATCTGGCATTGGGATGGCATCAGGCCATCTTGTAAAGCGGTCTATACAAGTCAGCAAGTAAGCGCATCCATTAGATGGGGGCAGTGGCCCAACAAGGTCAACATGGATATGGTGGAAACGGGCATCAGGAAGTGGAAATGAACCAAGCGGACTTTTCGTGTGTCGATGAACCTTAGACTGTTGACAACTAAGGCACGTACGAGCCCACTGTCTAACGTCCCGATTGACGTTGCGCCACACGAAGCGTTGTGTGACGAGCTTAACTGTGGCACGAATGCCTGGATGTGATAAACTGTGAAGAATGTCAAACACAGTGCGTCGGAAAGCTTGGGGAACCACTGGTCGTGGTGAATTTTGCGAAACGTCGCAAAGTATGGTTCCATCCGAAGTAGGCAGTGGAACTGGTCGTATGCGCAAGGAGCTAGAATTACGAAGCTGATCCAGCTCTGGGTCGGTCTGTTGAGCAGCAGCCATTGCCGTTAGATCGATACCTTCAGCGGACGTGATGGAGCTGACGCGAGAAAGAGCATCAGCGACGGAGTTCTGCACACCCGAGACGTGCCGTATGTCTGACGTAAACTGTGAGACATAGTCCAGGTGGCGTATCTCTCTCGGAGAGTATCGGTCGGATGACGAGTCGAGGGCGTAAACTAAAGGTTTGTGGTCAGTAAAGACGGTAAAGCTTCTGCCCTCTAGAAAAGGACGAAAATGACGGATGGCGAGGTAAACTGCCAGAAGTTCTTTCCCGAAGGTGCTGTAACGTGTCTCCGCTGGCTGCAACCGTTTCGAAAAGAAACCCAAAGGTTGCCAGGTATTGTCGACAGCCTGCTGAAGAACAGCACCAACGGCCTCGTCTGAGGCATCAGTGACGAGCGAAATTGGAGCAGATGGTACGGGATGTGCTAAGAGAGCAGCATTAGCGATTGCGTCTTTAAGGTTTGAGAAGGCTAATCGCGCGGACTTGGTAAAAACAAACGAACGTTGATTGCCCCGAAGTAAGTCAGTCAAGGGTTGCATAATCCTAGCACAACACGGAATAAAGCGTCTATAGTAGTTAACTATCCCAAGGAAACGTTTAAGTTGTTTAAACGATGTAGGTTCAGGGAAATCTTTGATGGCGGTCACCTTTTGAGACAGTGGTTCAATACCTGTAGCTGAGATGCGGTGACCTAGGAACTCGATCGACGATTTTCCTAGTTCGCACTTGCTAGGGTTCAAGGTAACGCCTCGATCAGATAGGCGTTGGAATAAAGTACGCAGATGCTCTAAGTGTTGCGACTTAGAGGCGCTAGCTACTAGGATGTCATCCACGTAAGGATATGCGAAGTCCAGACCACGAGTAACGTCATGGATGAACCGCTGGAATGTTTGAGCAGCGTTCCTTAACCCGAAAGGCATTCGAAGGAACTCGAATAAACCAAAGGGTGTTATAACTGCAGTTTTGGGGATATCGCAGTCCTCTACAGGAATCTGGTGATATGCTCGCGTCAGGTCTATCTTACTAAACACTGACTTACCACCGAGACTACTTGTAAGGTCCTGGATGTGCGGTATAGGATACCTATCTGCAACTGTGCACTTGTTCAGCGCCCGGTAGTCTCCGCAGGGCCGCCAGTCGCCGCCTTTCTTGGGCACCATGTGGAGAGGTGAGGCCCACTGACTTTCGGAAGGACGGATGATACCAAGTTCGAGCATGTGCTCGAATTCCGCCTTAGCGGCTTTTAGCTTATCAGGGGCGAGACGTCGTGGCCGTGCAGAAACCGGTGGGCCACGGGTTCGTATATGGTGCGTAACGCTAGATGCGACCGGAAGAGTAGCGTCAGCTGAGTTTACCAGCTGCGGAAACTGTCTGAACAGATCTAAAAATTCCTTATCAGCTTCAGGCTGAATGTAAATGGGAGTGACAGAAACACAAGATGTGCGAACTCCACATGTGAAAAGCTGGGTCTTTTGGTCAACGAGTTTGCGATGACGAGCATCGACGAGAAGATCGAAGTGTTGGAGGAAGTCGATACCCAATATAGCAAACGGAACAGCAGCGATGGTGAAAATCCATCGAAAGGGACGTCGTAGTCCGAGATCAATGGTAAGGAAGCGTTGACCGAAAACTCGGATAGCGGTGCCGTTAGCGGCACGCAAGTTGGTTGTCTGTGGCTTAGTCGCGTCGCCTGGAACCGGTGGGATCACGCTAACTTCCGCCCCGGTATCAACCAGGAACAGGATCCCGGTGTTCCTATCAACGATTTTGAAGAGGCGATTTGGACGACTTCGGCCGACGGCGTTCGGCGCCAATACGTGTCGGCCTGTCCTTTTTCTCGTTACGGGAAATGAGCATGGTTTTATACAATTTCTAGCGGAACTTCCAAAACGTGCGTGATAACGGCAAATTGGGAGTCGTGTTCGTCTTCGAGATGGGCTAGGAGAACGGGATGGAGAATCCCGTGGGTGCCGATGTAATTTTAAGTTTTGAACTTCTTGCCGTAGCGCGGCTATCTCTGCTAAGAGCTCACCAGTCGAAGGTGGAGTAGCGGTGTCGATGGTTTGGACAGAAGGGTCAACAGTAAAACCTACGTCAGGTGAGCGAAGAGAACTAGGCGACGGATACGGTGGTCCGGTGAAGCGCTCCATCATGTCATCAGCAATATCTGCAACTTCTGACAAAGGCTGCGATTTCGCGAGCGATAGCATATCTTGTACGTTTTCAGGCAAACGCTGAAGCCATAACTCTCGAAGCAGCGACTCGTCCATATGCAATCCTTGAAGAAGACCACGCATCTCTAGAAATAGCGCGGATGGCTTACTAGAACCTAGCTGTAGACCAGTAAAAAGTTTGTGCAGGCGGGACTTCACTAAGGGAGTAACACGCTTTATAACAGCGTTCTTGAGAGAATTATAGCGGTCAGGAGGACAAGATGTAATAATAAGATCACGTAGTGCTAAAGTAATATCAGTCGGCAGGCGTGTTAGCAAGTGATTAAACTTTGCAGAGCCGTTGGTAACATGCTTAGAAGTAAATTCAGCTTCTAAAATCATGAACCACAAAACGGGATCCTTTTCAATAAAGGGTGGAACTACGAGAGGTACCGCTTGCACAGGCTGTGGGTCTTCACACTTTTTAGAAACTGAGGTCATGGTTTGCGTGGAAAAACCAAAGAAATGAAACGAACTCACCGGAATGCGATTGGGGTCACCAATTATGTAGCGCCTTGGCGAATGCTACACAAGAAAACCGTAGCCCAGTAAGACAGAAGACGGCAAGATATAAAGAATGTCTTGAGAAAATAGCTATGTACAATAGCTATGTAAATATAGCTTGAGGACAGTGGGAGAGAGTGGTGAAGCAGAGTTACACCACGTCGAAGCACAAGAGCCGGCAGCGTGCGGACAAGACGGCGGACCTGGTTCAAAATCGCAGTCCAATATATATAGGCATTGGACGGGTGCAAAGTAAAACAAAATGTGTACAAATCTGAATGTGATGTTTGATGGAGTAAAATGTCATGGTCACTACAGTATACATCTCTTGTCTGATTTTTGTATTTTTTGTATTTTTTGAACTCGCGATGAATGAAGGCAAAACTTAAAACTAATAAATTTTGCCAAATACCATTTTTGTACATACTTATGCACAAAGCGACCTATACACATCTCTTTCAAATCTAGTTGTGAAACATCACCATTTAGCCTGGTGTACTGGAACACAAAGCCCCTCCAGGCCGATTTTTCATGTCAAAAATTAGCCACTCTCATGGTGGACTGCAGCTGGGCTCTAACCAATCACGAAAATTTTGTTGCGGACCAAGGTGAGATGGAATAGCAGGTAGCAAGAAGGCAATTGCAAGACTTAGAAATGGATTATTAGACTTTCAATAATATAATGAATAAGCTGCAAATGTTTATGAAGGGGCACCATAGCGTAAGGTCTGTAGTTAAGTAGTTTACCGTAAGCATGGTAACAGGTCCCCGGAAATTTCCAATAGACTGATTGCAGCGAACTACCGATATTTCAAGGGTTTGTTAATTGGCGAAATTTCTTAATTCTATGCCATTTTCAAGCCATTTTCAGGTACTCTTTGCATGAAAATGAGCGGAACTGTTATGCATAATGTATAGTTCCGGCTGACCTTCCATGGTGTGCTGTGATTGTTCGTTGGTGATGAATCGTTAGGAAATAGCAATTGTTGCAGCAGGGAAAGCAGGGCATCCCCAACGTGAAATAAATGAAATCATGCAGTAATATGAAACGAAAACGCTTGGAAGTTAACTGCTAACCAGTAAAGGCGAAGGAGGAGTCATATATTTTTAGATATGCAATTAAATGGAGGTACTTTTACAATCCGTATGCGAAATAAACAGAACAAGAAAAGGTTAGCCATCGATTAGCCTCTGAAAAAGTGACAAAATAATCTAGACTCATTGGAAGAGTATACATGTGCACCGCGCTAAATTATTCGCAAAAAGTGACGTCGATTCATTTCGAATTAATATTGTGGATCATAGAGTAGGCATATTGAGCAAAGGCGGTGGAAACGTAATAATGAATAGGAAGAGCCTAAGATTTACTGCATAATTTAATGCATATATATATATATATATGAAGGACCATAGTAAAACTTGTAAATATACTTAAAGAAATTTTTATTAATGGAATGTTTATGGATGTTCGCAAACGTTGTATTCAATAAGAAACATCACGACGCTAAAGTCAATCCGTAAATGCGGGTAACCCCTATGTATGGAGGCTGCTTTCTTCTGTTGAACCTCGGCACTGGTATTCATCCCAAGACATAATCAGAGGCTATCCGCAGAATTGTTGCCACATGCACTTGACAACCGCAATGTAGCCATGCATACGTTCTTCGGATGGGCAACATGCCCTGAACCTTCTCAAAAATTTAGTGAGTAAGTTAACATTTATCCTATGTAAGCGGAAATCCGCTCACGGTGTCACGATGAAAGAACACCGAATAATTTGATGTGTAATAGTTTTTAGGTTAATGTATGCCCATTGTTTAACGGTGCTTATGGTCCATAGAGCATTATTTGGCGTTGTACTACACGCATGAACACCATGTGGTGAACGGTTATTAAGCAAAAATAAGCGCTTGCAACACAACGTGCAAGATACCAGGTGAGCACGCATTAATTTTGCGGGTGGGATGCTGCATGGAACAAAGCTTAAAGAATTTCGCATGACCAACAACGTCCACAACAAAGCGAGGCGTATGTATTATTGGGACTGTTTTTCTCGGGTGTGCGAATAGACCTTCGAAGCACCTGCGACTACTGTCGTCTGGATTGGGAGAGGTCGAAGTGCTCATAACCCGCAAGGCGGCAACACTAAAAACCTTTTGTGGTTTTCTGCCGCAACATAGAATGATTATACTTAGAAAACGGAGGTGCAATAGAACGGTAGAGAATGTGGTCTACAATTACGGACCCAGCCACTGCAATAGCGGCCAAGTGGTGCTGAGCATGCAAGCCTATGAGTGTGCACTACTGGCTTGTAAAGACACACCACAAGGCTATAGAGCAGAGGGTGGGCCAGAGAAGCGCCGTGGGGTCATTCACGACGTAATAAGAAAGCAGAGGCGGTTAACAGTGCGGACTAACCAGGGGCATGGGATAGTCGAGGCGGGTAGTTGTACTACCTGAGTGCCGGTTATGCTATATGCGGATTGGGCTGTAAAGTACAGGAGAATGGGCGAGCATCGTTACTCTGAAAAGTAAATGATTGGAGCAACCCTAATCATCTGTAACTACGGGTGGCGCTGCTGAGCTTTAGAAGGGTAACGGCTTGCAGCATGCGGGCAAGAAGGTTGGCAAGAGGAGCGTTAGAGAAGGCACTGCAAAATAAACGTGCAGCAGGCACTTGCACACTTGCTTTCCCGCATGGTCCTTTACTGCAGCACTCATGAATAGGGTACTGTGATGCGGTATATTACAAGCAGCTTGCGACAGGTGGGAAAGCTAGTGGGCAAGGGGCGCGGGAGACGTGGAACTGTATAGCTTGATAATCATGCCAACGCACCGAGTGCTTAATCGTGCTCCGTAACTGTCACAGTTGCAGCATTATTGTGGGCACCCAAGGAGACTCTCTTTTGGTTGCTTCACCCATTTGACCAGTACCCGGAGAAGGATTATAGGTTCCATAAGAGTTGTGGGGTGATTGCAAAGTAACTGGTATCCACTTTGGCTTCGCTAGCGTAATCCGATTTATGTCCAACAGAGAAACAGTATTATTGCTGGCAGCTCCATGAGCCTCCATGAACGGTAGTTACTTAGTCCATATACGTCCCGTGACACTAACATCAATATCACAACGAACTAAACCTCAAATGTTGCCATCGCATGTCTTCAAGACGCATCGTAGTCTGCTCATATTTTTCCGTGGTATTTGTTGCATTAGAGCGACTAGCATAATGGATATTGGTGGCTCCACAAACCTTTAAGACCGGCGTTAATGGAGCCCAGGTTGGCGGCACAGTGGACTCAGTAGTACCGTCGATAAGCAAACATGTACTTTTGGGCTTCATAGGCCTCGATGTACTTTGTTTACTATGCCAGTATACTTCCTTTTGCAGCTGCGCCGCCATCGGTAATATGGAAGCAGCAGCTGGTGGCTTCAAATGCCTTCTCGACTGGCGGAACTAGGTCCTAACCTGTCAGCATCAAACTGGCCACTGGTGAGGTCTCCAATGTCGGCACTGCACGGCTTAAACCGGCGTATCGATTAAGGGCATATAGATCCCATAGCGGACGTCAATAGCGCTACGAGCGAAACCCCTGACTTGGGCTAAAGTGGTGCTGCAAGAAGCATGTATGGAATGGGTTAGATTAATGTCATTGATGCTAGTTATACGCGGGTCACACGTAATTTCATTGTTTTGGTCATGGAATGCAAATGTTTGACATCCCTTTCGTTGCATAAGCATTGAAATATAGCTTCCAGTTCAACGCGGGCTTTTGTACCTCTTCCAACTATGTACATCATTATGGGGAGCGTTTCCTGCGCTCCTGCTCCACAACGAGCAAGCGCTGAGGAATGGTTTATTACAAGTTGGCCACCAACAGACAGGAAAGCAATATGTGATTTAATGCAAGTTTGAGTTACAGCTTTAAGAAATACCTAGGTTTTGCCCTTCCAGGTCAGTTTGGATCTTCCACAACCTATATGTCCATAGAATAATCTGCTATTAAAAAGCCTTTGGGTTTGATGAGAAACACATGATCACTAGCATGGCCGTGCTACCTTGCAATATGTGGCGAGGGAGCATGTGCACGAGTGCAACATAGCAGAGAGAAAAGATCACAAGCGCGGACCTCGTGCTTAGACAATCTCATGGAATTTACTTTCCGAAATAAGGTGGTGTCCATTTCTGAAACAAAACCTTGTTGTCATACGCCAGTTCGTGAATAGGCGGAAGATGTACTTCACATCCAGAGACGTAGGCTGCGTAAAGGTGCCCGCTGGTGGTGAGGCCGGATAACTGCTATAGTGTATGCAAGATAATGGTGTTTACCCATATGTGTTAAGTACACGTGTATCACGAAGAATGGTAAAGGGTCACATGATAACCAATGTTCGACAGAATTGGATAATCAAAGTGCAGGAGCATAATGCATTATTGTTTACGACTTTCGTACCATTCATAAATATTTCGGACTTTGCGGGTGAGCAGGTACATCGTTTGTAATCCACAACAACGGAACACTGAGAAATGGTTTGTGTCCCGTTGAAAGAAGAGCATCACATACCCCGAGACAGGAGTACAAGAGGCTTACAAGTGCCTGAGGTGAAGTTGCGAAGTAACCGCATTGAAAAGACAGAACCATCCACGGCTCTTTATCGGTACGTGCAGGGTGTCACTGGGAAAGCATGGTGCCAGTGACGCACCTCCACCAGTGCACTGGAGACATCAGTTCATGGATGTGAATATGACGACAAAAACAATGCAAAAGGTTGATAGGTGGACTGTGGCACTAAGAAGCCATTAAATAGGGCGGTGTATGTCAACGTGGTGTCAGAAGCTGCAGGAATGGAGCGCTTGCACTTATTGATGAAGGAAATAATATCGGCAATTGCTCCGGCGCCCTTGAAGCGGTACGGCACAGAGAAGCCTCGGACCGGGGCCAGACGTAAGTAGTATCGGTCTAACTGCATGGAGAGTGGAAAATTACAGTAGATAAACCGGAGACGAAAAACAATGGTTCCTGAATAATGGAGACCGCGTGGCACCACCAAACAAGGAATCCGGGCGGCCCATGTCTACTGATTTTCTAAAAGCTACCTGGTTATGTGCTGTGTACTTACCTGTAGGGATGCGGACAACATGCACAATGGAGCATTGTACGTAGCTACCATGTGGCATCCAGATTGGTGGCTAATTTTACTCGGAGGCTGTGTGGTCCAGCGACCACAGACGTCAAGGCGGCGCATGTCTACCAGTGGGTCCAAGACTTGCATATTGTGACGGCGAGGTTACCCTTGATCCAACGTCATGGACTGCCCACCTTGTACTTTCGCACAAATGGGGTCAGTCACGGGGTACAATGGACGCCTAGGAAGCCGGTCAACAAGCATATGGGAAACATGGGCTATCCAAAGTCAGTGAGTCAGCTTCCATAAACAATCCTGTGAGAAACAAGAAGGCTCATTGCTGAAGAAACAGCCGGCAGACCACAGCATTGCTCACAGGATGTTGCAACCAGACATGGCTAATATTCCGCAAACCGGAATGCTCATACACAGCAAACCATTTAATGTGCGCACCGTGAACTGCCATGGTCTCTTATCCATACATAAACGCCGGTCTTAAAGCAGCAGTGTTAAGCAACGTTTCACTCATAGGCTCATATCACGCCGTCTTCCATCAACTGTTTTGTCTCTGGAAAGCTGCACGTGTCTTGCTGATACTCGAGTCAACCTGCTCAGTTACTTGACTACACCACTTGACACAACTGCCAATGAATATGAAGCGATACCCCACCTCCGGTAGCCTGCCAAGCACCATTTTCGAACCACCCCGCAAGACGAGTCCAAATGCCATCCTGTCACGAACGGGTCAATGGTTAGGGGCCAGCCAAAAGCATCTTCCCCACCAGGCGTTTACATGCGTTTATCTTCTAGTTGCAACTCACATGCAAACCCAGAGCGTCACTATTGACCTATGGACAGGGCCGTGTCTAACCAGACGGTTAAGCTTAGTTCATCGACCTCCATTTGGCGCATCCGATACACCCTCCGATTGGAATGACTCCACGCACGAATATGGTTACAGATCTGTCCACGGGCAGTACTTCTCCGAACCTTACAGACACCTCTATTAATATTGCTGCGTAACGAAAACTTGTCCGCGAGACCCGAGCTCTGTCCTTAAGCTGCGATCACTTACAGGTGGCACTAGCAGTGCTTTATCATTGCGCCTATACGGCCAAGCCAGCGCTGGTATTAACAAGGCTGAGCGGAAAGAAGCTGCTCTGGTTAATTGCATCCCGATCAGTAGACGGTTGTGTGCGGTCTGCCTGGTCGCCTCGTTCAAAGCTTTGAAGTCGCGTAGGCTTATTAGGATTTTGTTTGTCCTTAATGCCCACAAACTGTAGGAATGAAGGCCCTTACCTCGAAGTTGGCCTCGGGTGAAGCCTCTCGGCTCGCTGCTCGAGGAGCCATACATATGGACCCCCGTGGGGAAGATAACGCGGCGTACTACTAACTGCGCACATAAACTACTGACAAGCATGGTAGCTATTACCTAGAGGTTAGCTCAGATTCCATGGACGATACAGGTCTCTGCCTAACGCGCGTCCTGTTGCTTGCACAGGTAAGCGAACAATAGCCCCGGTACTTCGAATTTATGTTGTATACCATGTCCAGGACGAAGTAACGGAATTTAGCAAAACTTCAAAAACGACCGGTTTTTTCCCATCAAAAATATAGTGGGCCGATCAAAGCAGTGATGGTGGGGAGCCTGCCAGGCTAAATCAAGAAGCTCAGTGGCAAAACAATTTGAAACAGCATCGCAGGAGAGCTTCTGCAGTCCGGGTCGGGGCGATTAAAGTTCCTCATCACTAAACAGTTATTCGTCGGATGTTTACAGATAACATCAGCTAGACCACCCACAAGCCCATCAGGGCTTTAAGCGACCAACACAATTTGAAGTTGCGCGGATGCAATATGAAAAGAACCTGCAAGTGCGGAAGGTACACTTCGTAAAGACAGTAAGGGCTGGGCTGACGTCCAAAGCACCTCCACCTCCGCGACGACCGAAGGTGCGGTCACACCACATTAGTGGTCATCCTCGTTAGCGCACTCATCCTTCATGGCGTCGTTGAACAATCACTTATGAATGCATGCAAGAACATTTGCACGGAATTCGGCAACACCGGCGACGAGTTCGCACAGCTTGTTTCGCAGGCTAGGCAAGTTATTTAAGGTAACCTGTATGAATTTAGCATCGTGAGTCCGGGATCGTTCGCAATTGAAATGGGTTTTGGCAGGGAAAGGTGCACCGCCGGCTCACCACCCGAAAACCTACCTTTGATCTTTTCTCCTACTTCATGACGTACTTCAATATCGCAAGCCTTAACAATTTCAGCATTTCCGTCAAAGCGAGATCTGGGTGCAACAAGACGCCAGTGCTGTTTACCTTAAAGGTGAAAGGAAGAAGAGCTTGGCGCTCCTCGGAGCGGGCCGAAATACATGCAAAAGCCTTTTCAGTCTATAGGTAACCGAGTCTGCGAGTTTTTCACAGTGACTCCGGGAAGGCCAGGCAGTAACATTTGGTAACGTATCTTCTAAACAAATGCAGATCATCTAGCATATGCTCCTTTAGAAAAACAACAGAGTACTCATTGACAATCCTAAAAATAACATTGCAAGCAGTATCCTAGTCTCAGCAACGCGGAGTGCTTATCGTAAGTTCCGTTGACGTTGGTGGTTTCGGATTAGTGTCCGCTTTTTGGACTTCAACGTAGAAATGAAGGGGAATGATGGTAGGGCACCCGAGGGACCACTTTCTTAAGCATCTTCTACTTTCCTTTGACAAGGGCAGAAACCCGCTTGTCCCAGTGGCCAGCAGACGAAGCAAACACGGTCTCTGCCAGTTCGTTGCCAACAGGATCGTTATTACATCGTGCACTGACAGTAGACTGTGAGCAAACAGACGCCGGGTTGGGCAACTTGTAAGTGCCTTCCATTGACTTCTAACGGAGACAGGAGCAGTCCAGCAACTTAACAAAGCAATCCCCTTTCCTGTCCTGCGAAAACATCAGGCTTTCCAGAGACATCAGACTGCTGGTTGCTGACATGGAACGCTCAGTCCTACACACACAGCAGTCAACACAGCCATGCGGTGTGCTCTCCCTACTAACCATAAGTGCATACTGCATCAGATCCAAGCCAGTACAGTCCACATGGAACCAATAACAACAAGTACCGTCTTACAGGCCCGCAGTCGAGTCTATAAGCGCTTTGAGCCACTCCGCTATGCCAAATATAACAAACGAGTCGTCGGAAAGAGGACACAAAGCGTTTAGACTGCACTAACAAACATCCGACAGAAAAGAGTTAGAAAAGCTAATGAAGGTAAGAGCTAAGCAAAGCTGTGGGCCGTTTTACGGTGACCAGGTATGAACTCGACGGAAGGACCAGTGGGAAAGGCCAAGTGTCATAGTAGATATTGCAATGGACCCACCGAATCTTAGCGGACGAAAACAAGTCAACTTAAACTCAAGCGAAAAAGCAGGCACAACAACCAAGAAACCAAGGGCAAGCAGACAAGTTCCACCGAACTAAACGACTCACAGGAAATAAATTTAAATGCGTCTTTTGCAACTGCTCAATGTCACGCAAGCAGCAAGTAACTGGTTGTTCAGTGGTCAAAAGATTAGTCCAAGTACAGGGCTACAGAAAACACACATGGTCATAAAAGGACAAGATGCAAGGAAACATCCGTTTTAGCTTAACCAGCGTCCAGTTACGTGTACCAATCAATAAAAAAGTATATATATTATTCCTGGCAAAGCGACGCAAGCTTTTGGGCCTGATCAGCCTATTGCAACATTTTACATAATAGCATGATTAGCAGGAGCAAGCGCGCGAGTAGTATAGATGGAGTCAGTAGAGTAGGCCCTCATGGCCTAAAGGTTGCATGAAGTCTAGCTATACAGAAAGCGAGATATAGAGATAAGAATAAGATAAAAATTTGAAGTACGTTGATAAGGAACTAGTCCGAGGACTGTGTACGCAAAGCCGGTCATTTGTACGAAACATGAGGAAAAGATTGCAAAATCTTTTATGAAAAGTGGCATAGTGATTAGGCCAGAGAAACGAAGCCTAAACAAAGTACGTCGTACGAAAACTGAACTAGAAACTACGAACAAATAAACCTAGACTCAACGCACGGTCTGGGCAGAAGCATAAAACACATTATCCTGTAACAGTGATTCTATAAGGCATATTAAATACAGTAGATGACTTACGAATAGGTTTTGCAATCGTAGTGCAAGTGGAGAGAAACTATACAGCGTGGGGCGGAGCGGGTATTTGGCCAGTTTCACAGTAACGTAATAATATGAATGACCTTGAAACGTCAAGGATATGTCAGTGATTGAGTGGTAGAAATAAATATACCATATTGTAGCCGCTTGCAGGACACAGTAAAGCAGTGTAACTGAGCAAAATAATTAAGGAAGAAATATACCGTGTCCTCATGTAAGCTATTCAGGTTGGGAACACGTCATAGCTCCTTCCGGACTTCACACTCCTTCGGCGGTTGTGTATTCCACACGTCGGCTTCCACGTCAGCATTCTCTTCTCCCTGGTACGCTTCTATTAGGCACACCTATCTGACGTCTTTTCTCAATCAACCTTTGCTTTTCCTCATCGTTGCTTGTCAGACTAGTTGTTCTTTGCTCCTCCTCCTTCCTCCACAACACCCTTTGGCCACGGACCACTAGATGTGCGTAAATCAGAAACTAACACTAAATCGACCTGCCTAAGATCAAGGATTGCCATTAAGCACTTCTACCTATTCTGCAGTGTCGGTAGGTATACTCTGATCCACCAGCGCCAAAAAATATTGGACAGATGTCTTACCTGCCTTCATCTTCTGCTCAATTTGATTGGTAAATTGATCGGTGGGTATTCAAAAGACTGGTCATTTGAAAGCGTTGTTATCTGTCTAGGCGATATAGCATCTTCCGAATCCGGAGAGTAGGGTACCGCTACCAAAGGACTGTTATGCAGTATCCTTTCAATCTCGGTGAGTGTCGTTACAAGTACCTCTTCGGTCACAACCTCGCCGTTGAGAATGTTACACAATAATTCACGAGTCCATCTATTTAATCGTTCTCACCGACCTCTGAGAGGGCTAGCACATTGAGGATTGAACTTCCAGTCAACCTATCTAGCCAACCTAGACTTTGTGATCTTCGTACCATCCAGATGCTTCAGAAGATTGCTTAATTCTGCTTCGGCTCCGTGGAAATTCTGTCCACTATGGCTGGATATTACATTTGGCCATCTGCGTCTAGCTGAAAACATCGAAAATGCACACAAGAACGAATCGGTGTCTATGGAGTGGGAAACCTCCATGTGCACAGCCCGTATAATCTAGCAACTGAGCAAACAGCCATATAACTTTTCATGTACGCGGCCAAGTTTCACTATCAGTGGTCCCAAATAGTCGATCCCCACTTCAATGAACACTGGCTGGTAGGTCAGATATTGGTCTGTTATAACTGGGGCCGTCAGCTGACTCAGTGGCTTTGCAAGGTTAACACGGCATTTGGCACGTTTGAGAAGCGTGCGTCTGATAGTACATCGGTTTAATGTCGGACGCGACTGAGATCGGGTGAAACTTGTTGCGTAAAAGTGTCCCACCATACTGTTTGCCATATCGAGACCACGTAGAAGTTGTTGATCTAGAGACGTTCCACGGTATGAAGCTTGACAATCGAAGCCCAATCGCACTTTACCGGGCTTACAGGGATGAGATACCTAGTGGTGGGGTATGTACCAGGTTGCCCCTTTCATCTGCTGTTCCTGTACTGGAGCGAGTACAGCATTTCCCCTAAATATATATTCTTCAACTGCCTTGGTTTATGCTTGGCGCATTGCGGCATTCTTCAAAAAAGTTTATTCAACATGGAAAGCCTCATCAGTGCGAATTGTCGGTTATCTACTAACCGAGGTCTCCCGGCTTGCCATGGCCACGCAACCTCCTAGTTGGTACCCACTTTATTTTACTAGCTTCCATTAGTCTTAACGCGCGTCCCTCGTTCACACACATGGCTATTCGTGTACTATCTAGTCCATCATATACACTTTCATACATTTTCTTTAGTAGTTGCTGAAGCTCAGTGGCATCGCAGCGAAGTGCGTTGATCCTCTGTGTTCGGTCAAATACGACTGCTGTGGATTGAGCCCTCATTAGCTAGTACCCTTTGTTCCGTCCCAGTACGATTCAGCCTAATGAAGTTTTAATAGCATAAGGATCATCAGGAACCCCGCATCACTGCTCCAATGCCCAGTATAGGTATCAGTTATCGCAACCAATCAAAAGTTAAACCCTTCCTTCCAGCTCCGGTAACCGTAGATCGGAGATGTGGGACCATCTGTTGTAATCATTGGTCCCGTTTCTCCTTCCAAATTCTTCAGGAAGACGCCGACTGACCTACTTCATTCTAATTGAACCGCCTCATGCCCATCTGTAGAGCGAGCAGTTACACAAACCAACTGGGACTCCCCTTGTCATCGGACAGCATCGGTGCTAATGTTAAGTGTCTTCACGGACCCTTGAAGCCCGATAACTTGTAGTAAGTTTGAAGCAATCATTGAAGTAGATGATCCATTATATATTAAGGCTAATGTTCGAATTGTGCCAGCAGGCCCAGAAACACGCACTGGTAACCAGCTAAGCGACACAACAGAGCATTCGACGAGACTAAGAGCAAAACTGGATCCTTCAGTGGTTGGCGTTCCGAAGTTCCATCTATGGAATTGGGGTAGCGGGTGGTGCAGCAGCTTACAATTGTCCGACCCACAACACCTTCGTGATCGACAATTTGCTAGGTCAGGATTCGGTTTGAGACAGAGCTGACAAATCTATTAGCGCGACAGCATTCTAGAAGTTTGTTGAGGTTCAGCTTTCGGAAATCATCGCACTGATCTGACTAGTGGCGTTGTTCACAGGAAACACATTTATGGAAATTTCGTTCTGATAAAGCTGCAATGTTTAGGCAAGCGGCATAGCCCCGAGAGATTAAGCTTCTGCCTCTATCGTAGATGGCCGTTGGTCCGCAGGGACTTGCGGCAAAGGACAAGTAAGTGTCGACGACGTCTGCGGTTTTATCCGCGACATCTGTCAAATCAATGAAGTTCGGTTCCCTTTCGGTGCGGATGACTCTAGCGGCTTGCTCGGCTAAATTGAATTGCAGATGGTTGGGCAGCCTCCTGATGATAGAGCTGATTGTTCTGGACGCTTACAAATCGGATTCACACATCGACTGTTTCAACGTCAAATAGCGTCAATGCAGCTCCACAGCTAAACGAGACGGAGCCGTGCAATCATTAGGCCTGATGTTAGGGTCATCCGTTAGAACACTAATGTGAGTCCCAGCAATCATGTGACGCCGTCCAAAGCGTCTACGCAAAAGGTTTATTGCTTCTTCGACAACTTCACCATGGTCGAGTATTAGGCAGCTTTCTGTAGCTTCTTTGGCTTCGCCACAAAATACTTTATCAGACATGAAAGCCTGCTAATGGGATCGGAAGTAGTTCTGGTAACATTGGCTTCCAAGCATTTCATATACAGCCAATAGCGGACAGGATCTTTATCGAAGGTGATCAGTTCGCGTTTCGGAAGATAGGATGACGTGCTGGGACCAAAGTCGCTGGCTTTGCGTGCCGGACACAGGTTACTGTCAGTTTGAAGACCGGAGCAAAACTTCCACTCTTGGAGAAAGCGGCAGTGAGCTCCAACCTTGGTATCGAACCGTCCTAATGGTACTGACACATGATTGACTAATACACAGGAAATTACTAACGTTGCCTTCATCAACCTGGCAAAACAAATATGGAGCAGCACTTTAACCAGCCACGGGCGCATCCGAAAACCAAGGCAACTGCACAGAAGATACACTGCATCCGAATTGATTAATACAACGTTCGACGGACAAACTGTTCAGACCATTAACGTTTGATAACCATTTGCTCCATGCTTGCTGATCATCTGCGGGAAGGGGCTCATCTCATTCCAGCTTCCTTTTTACGAAACTCTTTAACAGTACCTTTGCCCGAAGTAGCACGGGAGCAATGAGGCTGAGAGGATCATAGACTGAAGGTAGAAACGAAAGGACGGCTCTTCAGGTCAACGTTTTATTAAAAGCTTCCAGCATAAAAGTTAAGTGATCTTAGGTGACGTTCCAGTTTAATCCAAGCGCGGTTGTAACCCAGTGGTCCTCAGTAGAATAACTGAGTCAGGGAACCTTCAGTTTGCTGTCAGCTAAATGAGCGATAACTTCCTTTCGATTGCTGATCCATTTCGTCAACGGAAATCCTCCGCCGGACAGAATACGGGGAAGGTGTATAACGAGTTCGATTGATTCGGAAACAGAATAAACATTAAATGAACAGGCATCGACATAAAAACAGTCCTCTGCTACTTCTCTAGCTTTTGTTTGGGATTCACAATAACCGTCAACGCTAGCTTAGCGTAACGTAAAGTTAGCACAGCTTGGTGACGAAATGGTGTCAAGCAGATGTACAGTCATGCGGTATCTAATAGGGAGTAAACAAAGCTTGCCATTCTCCCACCATAGAAATTTCAAACCATTCCGATCATTTTCCACACGTTACATGTAAACCTCTTTCTATCCGGACCCTCTCCTCTCCTTATGGCGCTCTCTGCTTTCATTACTACTTTAATCGGACTGCCACTCTCAGTACCCTGCAATAACCTAGTCTCACCTGAACGGTCTGCTTCTTTGACCTTTTCCAGACCAGCATGGTTTAAACGGTCTAGGCTCTGTAGCCACAAAGCTATGTCGCCCTTATGTTGACTACCCAATAGACTTGTTTACACTTTATTAATATAGGCGCTTTCATCTCTAACCCGTACATATCTTGACCTACTTCATTTATCCTCCAAAATTAACTGCATAACTCAAGCTCATTGCGTTGATTATTTCAGCCAATAGCGGACAGGATCTCCATCGAAGGTGATCAGTTCGCATTTCAGAAGACAGGATGACGTGCTGGGACCAAAGTCGCTGGCTTTGCGTGCTGGACACTGGTTACTCTCAGCATGAAGGCCGGGGCAAAACGTCCCCGCTTAGGTCCGAACCCGGTCACTAACGGATGCCGACGGACAAACCAACTGGGCTACGGAGGGGACGCGCGGGCCCCTATTAACCGGTTTCAAAAATAACGAGCAGGTGCCCACTGCGGGCGGGAGCACACAATCGACTGCCGGAATATTTCGCGATCGTTCATTACTAAGCGCATCCGACGCAACTGCAGGTTCGCAGTGGTCCTTAACATCAACCTCTTTGCCTGCAACATGCGCATGCTTGTTAAAGCCGACTCCAACAGACGAATACGGGAACCAGGCCTTCAAAGCTTATCAGCATTAGTGACTTTAACCTCATCAATCAAATTACCAGAAATGGAGGTGATGGACCTGTACAACTTATATAGCAGCGATACGAAGCCTGAACTAAGTACGTCGTACGAAAATTAAACTAGAAACTACGAACAAATAAACCTAGACTTAACGCACGGTCTGAGCGGAAGAATAAAACGAATTTTCCTGTAACCGTAGTTCTATAGGGCATATTAAATACGGTGAATAGCTTACGAATGGGTTTTGCAATCGTAGTGCAAGTGGACGAAAACTGTACAGCGTGGGGTGGAGTGAGTATTTGTCCAGTGTCACAGTAACGTAATAATATGAATGACCTTTAAACGTCAAGGATATGTCAGTGATCGAGTGGTAGGAGGAAATATACCATATTGTAGCCGCTTGCAGGACACAGTAAAGCAGTGTAACTGAGCAAAATAATTAAGGCAGAAATATACCGTGTCCTCATGTAAGCAATCCTGGTTAGGATACACCATAGTGCCTTGTGGACTTTACATTACAGAGCCAATATATGGGCATAGTCGTATTAGGGCAGGTATATGCACAGAATATGGGAAAGGTGGTATCCGGAAACTTGCTAGTGCGTGATTTGGGAAGGGACTTGATTGAATGGCCAGCCACATCCGCCAAGCCAAAGTGTATTTATACAGACGGTTGTGGCCCTTTTTAGGGAAAACGCTTGCCAGGCGAAAACCCGCCACTTCCTGGAAATCTGCCGACTGGTTATATGACAATGACAATAATGCATCCAACCGATTCCCCTCGCGGATTTTTGCCGTCATATCGAGGCAGCACACCGACGTGATAACCAATTCTTGCGTTGACGATACAAACAGAAAGAAGAGAAATAAATTAAACTGTATTTGCATGTATTTGCATGCGCTGCTTGCATGTAGTTAGGGTCTAAAATGTGTATTCACAAGTAAACGGGAAACATGGCCAACCCCATCTCTTCCAGGCCATTTTGAAGCCTGTCACTGTTTGAGGAAAAACACCAAAAGCAGACTTCTAACGATTCTTTTCAACCTGGCCCAGCAATGGGACCATGGAAGCGTTTGGTTGTATATAGGAAAACGCTCGTCATGGTGACAGTGATCCTGTAACTTTTGGAACCGAGTTAATTTTTTACCCTGCAGTAAGGAAGGTGCTTACAAGTCACTTCTAAGAGCAAAAATGGCCACCATTTGCCACTTGTAAAATTACGTCGCAGTCGCTAGTTAAAATTTCTTAACACCGTCTTCCATATCAGCAATTTTAAAGGAAGACGAACGTAGCAAAGACTCAAACGTAGCCACATTGTCCGCCATGATGACCGCTTCTTAATCGGCGCCCGATTGATTTACTGCCCATTGTTATCCACTTGAACAGCGACAGTGGATTAACCTTCGCCATCCAGTTATATCGCCAGGTAGATATATTTCTCGGGTACACCTTCCATTTATACATGTTCGCCTTCGCAAGCAACAAAGCCAATTTTTAACCTAGCATACCATACAAACGGCACCAGCGTATGGGCCAAACTGTCCGATTAGAATCTTGTTCGGATGGTGGACGATCTCGCTAAGTTTAATCGTTTGGTCCGACATTATTCACGAAACTTTTCGGATATGGAGGAGGATGCGGAGCAATTTCAACGGGCTACTGCGCCGTTATTATATAAGAGAACGGTGGTTACTCGAAAGCGGTACAAAGGGATGCCGGTGGATGGTTTGCCTGATGGCTATCCATACCAGTAACTGTGTGTGCATGGTAAGTGGAGCGCCGTTCGTGGCACGTGGTATGTTTCCCATCGTTGATTCTCTAAAATGACTCAACAGTTATCACATGCTGGACTGCAAGGCCAGATTTTTGTTCGTGTTGGGGGGCCATATTGCGAGGGTAGGGAAATTTATCTGCGGCATAATCATGATGCGCAGTTGGGTACTATGTGGCTGTATTCCCAGAATCGGCACTTTAAGGAGGCGGAGGAACAAGCGGTTGTGAGCCTGATGTCAGTATTTAACACACCCATGAGGTTCGTCGTTACATGAACCGGGAGCATGGGCGCGTGTTGAAGGTGTACGACATAAAGTCGGTGACCGGGCTTCACCAGAAGCGGCTAGAGTGGGAGGTAGATGAGGTGACTGAATTGCTAGGGAAGAACGGAACATGTCGGGTGGTGAGAGAAGGAAGCACAGTTGGATATGTATTTTTCGTGCCTTCTTGCATGGAATCGATATCTGCGCGCTACTGTGAGGTGCCGTTAGCGGATGCGACGCACCAATTAAACTATGGTGGCTATATACTGTGGCACTGTATGTTAATAATGTTACCGGAATTGCGTATTCCTATTTTACGCAATGTTGTCAAAGGAGACGGCGCACAGTTACAGGCGGCGGAAGGCATGTCGATGTTGCCTTGCACAGTGTCAGTGCAAACACTTGTTATGGATACGTGCATGGCGCAGGTAGGTAAGCTGGTGTCCGCGGTTGTATTTTGCAGTTTTCACGTTATAGGGATATGTACCAAAGGTGTGAACAACTTGCTGACTTAGGCCCAGGGGTGAGGAACCTACTTCGGCTGTGGTTGCTGTTTTCTTATACGCACCTCATGAGGGGCACTGCAACAGGATGCTGAGGGCGATTGCAAGGTAGCTTATGGGATTGTACCGGTACGTGCGACCTACATGGCTTCCACGGGCATCATCATGGACGGCTCGTCGTTAGCTTGCGGTATGTTTATTCGGCTGCGCGACGACGAACCGGGTCGAGAAAGAGCATAAACATCTAAAGAAAGCCTTGACGGAGCAATTGTCTCTCAGATTCTTATTCACGGTGATTATTGAGCGTGTCAGTTCGTGGTTGTGAGGTCGGCAAATCACGGTCAAGAGACACAATGCGACGCCATTTGTTCCACCTGTAGAGCCGTCCTTAGCATACCCCGCTTGACTCGGTTTCTTCCCTACGCTCGTAAACAGTTGTTGAGGCACTATAGAACGGTAGGGATAACGTCGTTAGATGCTGTGGGCACGCACTGGGTGGTGGAATGCACTCGTGGTTCAAAGCGGCGGCGGTGTCAAGTGATTGAAGAACCATGCAAATGTGAATGTCATCTGCAATGGCGAAGGCAGCGTGCGCATATGTGCCATGTGCCGGCCAGGAAGGAAATGCCGATGGCTAGTATTGTAGCGGATTTTATTTGGAATTCTCCATGCAGTCTGCCTGTTGACTTGTCCCAGGAGGCTGTTGGCGTTAACGATGTGACGTTCGCAGATGCTGGCGATATGCTTGAGTTACGCGCGATGGACAGGGTGACTAAACTTTGCAAGGCGGAGGTGATGACGGAATTGAAAACGCAGATTTGCAGTCTTGGATCGGCGTGGTATGATGTGGTGTTGAGGTGTCTGAAGTGGCCTTCTGAGGTGACAGCCGGGGATAGTGATTTGTCGCGCTGCTGCACTGCACGGCACTATAGTAAAGCTATTCCGCTGGACGTGGTTGGCTGGTACCTGCGGTTAATGGAAAAGCCTGCCAAAGACCGGCGATGTGTGGGCTGTCAAATGATGAGACAAGTATGCCAGGCACATTACGTTGCTGTACATGAAATGCACAGGGATGTTTTGTTAGGGGACCAAGGCAGGGAGGTTGGGAAACATGCATCGCTTGGCTCCGCCAAACTGAGATCACCCACTCAACTGCGAGTGACGGAGGTTCCTGCGCAATGAATCTCGCTATGTCCATTGCATTTTAAACGCCTTGGCACCACCACGTCTTGTGTTTCCAAAGTGAGACAAAGGAGGCGGAGGACACCGGAGCTGTCCGCTATAAGCGTATGCTTCTTGTCTTGGGAGGAGGATGATGCCTCCGTGGATACGAAGTGCAGTGGTGGGTGTGTGACTTATGCTAACGCTGGTTCCATTAAACTTGTGTGGCGTATAATAGGGAAGAGGAAAATACTTGCATGCTCTCTTATCTGTGTATGGCAGACTAATGTTGGAGGTACAATGCAGTGGTAAGGGGGCCAATTGGTAAGGTGTATGTTAACGAATTTTCCAATCCTGGCGCTCTTTTTCTTGATCCTTGGGAGCGATAACGCGCAGTCAGTCTGTTAACATTTCCTCCACTGAAATTCCAGAAGGCACTGCATAAACTGATATATCAGCGTGCGCTGATTTTCCCGGAAGGCTATGTGCATGCAATTTTCACTCATCTGTTGCTTCTGTCACGTACTCTGCTGTATTAAGAGCAACATGATTACCTCGGGAACACATATACGTAAGCGGCGGGAGGATATCCCTTATATGTGCTTCTGCGATCGGTAGGTTGCTCTGTTAACCTTGGTAACTGCTTCCTTACTCACGCACGTTGTTCAGATTGCAGCCCTACAAAGGTACGTGGAGCACGTGTGCCTATCACGCTGTGACATTAGCCCAGTTTTGAATACCTTTCCACTTGTGACGGGTTGAGGTTAAAGAACATGCAGGTAAAGCCGTGGTATCATGGCCCCCTTGGAACACATGCACCATGTAAACAGCATGGGTTCCAGATGCACTAGCAGCCACACTTACAATGCGACGTGAAAATGCGTCCCCATTTCGCAGGGTTTCTACAGAATTAAGGCTAACCGTCGACAGACTTCAGCGGGGGAATATCGTACTGTTTAGATCCCCTCGGTACTGTAATACCATGGCCAGGAACCCGATGCTGATGTGGCACGCTTGTTACCGTAGTAATGGAAAACGGGTAACAGTGAAACGGTTAGCATCCGCTTGGCAATGGAACCGAACAAGTTTTGGAGCCGTTTTCTTCGCCTTTACGGGTTTCGACTATTACATGAAATGTGGGAGTATGCCTCGCCTCAAAAGGCGGTTGGACCAATGCTTTATGTTAGGATGCAAGGGCCAGACTTGCGGAAAGATACACGGGTAGCATTATTCTAAAGGTGGTGGCCAGCTGAGAAGAATGTCTGTACCTGGCGGGGAATAAGAATGGATACCATACTGCATTTATCTAGAAGTATCCGGGGAGTAAGAGGTACTTTAAGCCACGCGTTCCGTCAGTGTCACCTGTTTCAGGGTCAGTGGAAGTATGCCAGCGGTCTATACAAAGGAGGGTATTAGGGCATGATTAAGGTAATTGTAACCGCCGTCGAGGAGTCATCCATTTTGAGGATGGTCCCATTATGAAGTTTGGTTTGAATGGCGGAGTAAAACCGACGCACAGCTCTAGGCGTCACGTTGCGTTTTTCTCTGTAAAACAAGCTTATCAGCAACGTGGCGCTGATAATTATGGTTGCCAAGCGGTGGACGGTGCTGCTGCGCTCGGCGGTTGGCGGAGAGAAAGGACCAATTGCCCCGCATGCACGAGTTAGTTGGCATTCCATTGAGTTCAATGACCGCACCGCTGAACGGCATGCAAGCATTCTCATTAGGAAGATTAAACAATATGCTAACGAACTTTGCAATGCCTTTAAGTGAAGACGATTGTATCGATTCTTTTACCTTTTTAACCTCGGGAGTAGGTATGAAGGGAAAGTGCGTAACCGACGTGCTACTTCGCGTTCACCGTACGCCGAGACTTTGGTTGCATGGCCAGACTGTCTCCATGGCATAAAGTTACAAGGTCTGCTTGCGCTGATTGAGCTTGAATTTATTGAATATCATTCCTTGGTTGACTTCCTTTATTAGGTGTCGCGACGGTCATGTGAATAACGCTTGCCATTCAGCACCATGTCTCGTGCGTCGCTTGCCCGCTAGTACATCGCTGTTAGCAATGCGCCGTATCTACATCTCGCAGATGAAGGTCCATATGAGGCCTATTTGGAAACCGAGTAAGTAGGTGATTATGCCAACATGAGCTCCTTTTCAATAACAAGTCATCTGCCGCTGCCAGCCGGCCGTCAAGCACCGTTTGCGGTGTGTTGTCTTGATACACCACCCTGATGAATGTTGACATGATTCCCCTCGGAAACCAATTAAGTAAGGGGTTCGGTGATTAAGGATTCATTTGCAGCAACATGCCTACAGTGCCCCTTGCACACCACCTTGCCCGCTTGTCCCGCAACGTAATTCGTCTGCCGAGGCGCAGTGACTTCCATGCCTACACATAAGTTTCCCTGCTCCACTGAGGCAATTCGCAGACAAACGCTGCTTGCTCATGCTTCCGTACGTTGTCGCCCACCCCGCATGAAGCATAACCGGTACCCCTGGACCTATAGGTAGCGATATATGCAGTCTGACTACCTAGATTTACGCAATATGGGTACCACTGGAATCCTTAAGCCAACTTCCATTAACGGCACGCATATGGTTTTCTTGTATGGAAGTGGCAAATTTTGCAATAAACCATACCTCATTGTATACGCTTTGTGGGTCAAGAGCGCAGAAACCGCTCCCCATAATGATGTAAATATTCGGAGTCGGTACGGAAGCCCGGCTGGAAGTTGATAATATGTTTTCCTTTCATTGCCATGTTACAATGCCTATGCAGCGAAAGGGATGTCAAACATATGCATTCCATGACCAAAACGATGAAATTACGTGTGACTCGCGTATAACTAGCATCAATGACATTAATTCAACCCAATCCATACATGCTTCTTGCAGCACCACTTTGGCCCAAGTCAAGGGCTTCGCTCGTAGCAACATTGACATGAAATATGCTTACGTTTATAAGCTGACTAAGGTATTACACCTTTTAACAAACCCTTGTTATAACAATACTTCGCCGCAATCATCCCCTTTGGAATTATCGGGGTATGTTTTCATGGTCAGTGAAAACTACTTTACTACAAACCTTACTCTATTGTACAACTTTATAAACCTATGCAGTGCAGTCCTTTTTATTATTGAAAACGTAATAATTCCTTCCTTGGTCACGCAATTGCCCTCTTGGTGCCTGCTGATCCATTTCACCATGGCATGTAACAAAATTTCCGCCGTTGGTTATAGCCCAACTCCTTTCACAACTCCCAGCGACTTCTAACTACCGCGGGTACGTCGTCGTATGAAGAAAAATAAAAGAATCTATTACCTTTCAGTAAGAGTAAAATGAGAACACGTGTGCTAGAAAATGGCACAAGTTCTTGCGGGGCCGTCATGCGAGTTGAGTAAGCGCTCACTAGATGCAGTTGAAGCTCACTGATCTCATGTTCTCCAGCCCTTACTAGCAACTGGAAAGTCATCATGTGGTCAGTCTAACCGACAGCATGGACAGTGGGTCACTTCGCAGTCTCTAGAACTTATCGATGCCCGCCGGCATATTCCGGCTGTAAACGAACTTAATGAGACTCGCAGAAATCTCCGTGCTAGCCTGAAAAGAGACCGCGGTTCCCAGTGGTTCCATCGTGCATCAGAGACAGAAATGGCCGCTACCCTTGGTAACCATCGTAAGTTATTCCGGCTGCAACGGGAACTGGGCAGCAGTAGACCTGTTATTATTGAAACTATACGTGACGAGGGTGGACAGCCAATTTAGAACTTGTCAAAACGTTTGGTCTGAGCATTTTGGCAGGCAATTTAATCGGTCGGAATTGTTAGATTTCTCTGCGGCCACTGATCGACCAGCTCCCTGGGCTGTTCCTTTGGATCGGCCCTCTCGCTCAGAAGTCAAACATGAGATCGGACTCTGAAGTTGAATAAAGCCGCGGGACAGGGTGATCTTCATCCAACCCTCTTCAAATTCGGTTAACCTGTTCTTATGAATAAGCTAAACGAGTTACTAGTGAAACTGTCCCAACGGACTGGAGCCGCTCCGTCATAATCACAATTTTCAAGGGAAGCTCACGACCGGAAGGCTGCAATAATTGAGGAATCAGTCTGATCTCCATCTCCGCCAAATTGCTTGCTTCTGTCATCCGTCAGAGACTGACTGACACTTGTGAAATCAACAGCTGTGAAGAGCAATCCGTGTTTCATCGAGTTCGTGGCTGCAGTCACCACAGCTTCACTTTGCGCCGGTTGTCGGCGCACGGTCACATATACAGGCGGCCCACCGCTGTCGTTTTCCTCGGTATCAAAGGTGCATTCGATTCGGTGAATAGACGTGCACTTCGGGATTGTCTACTCAGGAAAGGTGTACCTGAGCAATATGTAAATGTTATCCGATCATTGGGCGCGCGTTGCTCAGCTAGAGTGAAGGCTTACGGCAAGCTGTCGTCGCCCTTTAATATCTCCAGCGATGTGAGACAAGGATGCCCACTATCACTTTCCTTTTCAATTTTGCGATTGATGAAGACATGGAAATAGCGTGCACAGGACACGACCTAGGAGGTGTAGATCTGCTACCAGGAGAATGACTTCTTGACTTAGAGTATGCTGATGAGATTGCCCTCGTCTGTGACAGGTCACAAACGTGACAAGCGGCACGAGGCAGATTCACCCAAGCTGTCAGCTGTTTCGGGCTTTGCTTTGCACCATCGAAGTGCAAATCGTTCCTCTAGGAGTTGCCTGGACCGCCACCTTTACTGACCGTTGGTAGAGGTCATTTATAAGTTGAGCAAAAGAATTTAAATACCTGGGACGTTGTACCAGCTTTCTTGGGATAGGAGCTGAAATCACGAACCGTATAGCAAAAGCTCGAGGCGCATTTGCTAACCTTTGCCACTTATGGCGCCAGCGCGACAGCACTCTCGTCCTGAAGGGTAGAGTGTACAATGCGGAGGCACGTTGGACCTTACTGTACTGTTGTAAATCCTGGCCCCTTGGATCATCGGGTATAAAGAGGCTAGTTACATTTGACCATCGGTGCCTTTGCAATTTAGTTCACATCTGGTGGGAACATCACAGGAGCAACGAGCGTGTTCGACGCCTTGTTTACGGCACAGGGAAGGAAATGAACCGCTCAGCGCCGTTATTTCACACACCAGGCACCGATGACTCGGCCACGTGTTACGCATGCCAACCCACCGACTCCCGCGACGTGCTTTGTTTGCGCGCCGGGGGTGTGGATGGAAGAAAAAGAGAGGAGGCCGAAGGATGACTTGGTCAATAGGAATGATGGCCCTCACTTCGAAGCTGGCCTCAGTTGGAGCTTCCTGGCTCCGGGGTTGGTGGTCGAATGACGATGAACACGTTAGCCTGGATACTCTTGTTGATATGGCTAGGAGCCAGCCTCAGTGGCGTACATTCTGAGAGTTTCATTGTTCCCCCCTATTCCTCTTATCCTCCCCTCCAACCACGATCTCGTTATTTAGCATATTATAATTTTGCACAGTAAGTTAGTTTTTTAATGCTGCATAATAGCCGGCTGGTAGCTTACGAAAACGATGCTCATCCTTTACCGGTAGCTCAAATGGCTCGCACCAGTTGTAATTTATTCTCTTTCTGCTTTTATCTTTTGCGGCACAGTAGTTGAGGAGCTTCGCACCTCTAGCTAGTGGGTATAGTGTGCGTATGCAGGACTGGAACGATACTTTAACCCTTGAGCGTTCCTACTTCAGCTGGTCATTGAACAAGGTGTTGGAAGATGTTCTAATACGGCTGGACCTAAAACTAAAACGGCATCACACCCTTTCCAAACAATTCTTGCCCGCGTATCCAGCCCCAGCAGCCCCTGCTGGACCGGTTACGTGTAGTAAAAGAAAAATTGAGGTCACAGGCCTAAAGAAGAAAATGGAAAGAGCTAAGCAAGTAGAATATCCAGATAGTTGCGTCATTAGCAAGCACTGAAAAGTGAAGATGAGTTAGGAAAAGGGAAAGTTTGGGTGTTACTACCAAGAACATCGAGCTGGCGTGCAAAACCCTTAACTGTTGGTTCCCTAGCCACATGATTTGCAAGCAAATTCCAGCAAACTATAACTCGGCGTGCCAGACGAGTTTCTGTTTTCTTCCTATCAGACCGTGGTTTATACAGTTTCAGTGGTTGACTGAGGACTATGTCATGTAGCGGGACTAAATAGCCCTGGCAGCTCCGGGCAGAGCTTCCCCGTCAAATTACAGTAAGTAAGAATCAGGCTTCCTTTTATGCTTTGGTAGTGGATAGAGTATATCCCCAAGCGTCTGTCTTCGTAGTCGCTGACTAATCGAGTGCCCAATCGTCATTTCCACGTTACGTCCATTTTGTCTCAGATAAGACATGGTGGACAAGCCTGGAGACAATATTCCATATGCGGTCGGACAAATGCCGAGAATACCTTCACAAACAATTCGGCTGTTAGGATTCCGAAAGAGCAGCGGATAAAGCAATCCTACGAAAGCCCGACAAGAAATTTTACGGTTCTCTCCAGAATGAAGTGCTGATAAAAGTACTGCCCTTAAATAGATCTGCTGAGTGACAACAGGGAGTGTACCTCCGCCGACAACATATCGGGTGGGAGGATTAACAGCTCCGCTTTGGAGAACAGAGCCCTTGGCACTATTTATGGGTATCAACAACAAGGTAGACGATTGCCTGCGCCTAGCCAAGCTACTCTGAAGTGCCTTAGGACCTCTGGGATATCCGCAATATTCCAGAACTTAAGATTGTCAGCAATCATTAGTGATGACACTCCTAGCTCCCCAGCGGTTATATAGATCGCCAACAACAATGGTCTCACTATCAAGCCCAGCGGGGCACCACTAAGGGCAGCGTGCCTTAGCGGAAAACAACGCTCCACCAGTACGCACTGTTCTATCCTCACAAGGAGCGTAGACACACATTAAAGGACGCGACCATATATACCGTAATATCTCAAGCTTAGTGTGTGTCGAAGATGAGGACCAGTGACAAAAGCTTTCGAAATGCCCAGGAATAGCACGGCTACAGCGTGGCCACTCTCTGTCACTTCTGCCCAGCCTTCACGAGCCATAAGTAGCTTAGTATGACCTGAAAATCACTTAAGGAATCCAGGTTGCGCAACACTGAGGAGCTTAAATTTATTCAGGGGGTTCTCCACTGAATCCCTTGTCAGCTTTTCAAACCACTTGGCTACCACGCTTTCAAACTGACAGGTCAGTATTTCGCGGGCAGAGCGTCGTCACCGCCCTTAAAAATTGGAGAGATGCTCGCCTCCTTTCATTCCGAAGGTAGGACACAGCCGTCAAGCGACATTGAAAAGGCCCGTGAGTGGACCACTTAGCTCAGTGGCCAATTCATGCAAAAGCTTTGGATGAACTGCATCAAGACAATAAGCGTTATTGTGATTAATGCCTTACAGTAGCTCGAAGTCCGGAGTTTCCGTTATGGCTAGCCGAACAACCTCCTCGTGGTGCCAGCTGGGTGCTTCGGGTTTAACCCGTTCCAGCAAATAGTTCGGCGGCAGTGTTCCAGGACGTGGTAGGTTTTCGCCCGGCAAGCGTTCTCCCTATAAAAAGCCACAAATGTCTGCTTATCAACACTGTGACGTGGTGGATGTGACTCGCCACAAAATAAAGTCACTGGCCCATGGACATCCGGAAAATGGTATCCAACCCACGGACGTCGCTCGCTTATTCTCACATTCCTACCGATAACAAACAGTCAAAAATTCTGCGGCACATGCAAAAATACAAGCTACATTCATAGACAATTGCATACATATATACACCCATAAACTTACATTCACTGTTATGCCAAATATGTACTTTGTTCATTTTGATCACACTATGTTAGCTAAACATGATCATGCCTGTACAGGTGTGCCTCGCATTGTCGAGAATAAAAGTTTATTTATTTATTTATTTAGTTAATATGTATCCTCTGAACCTCTTGAAACCAACGCAACCTATGGTAAATAGGTCTCACGAGCGAAGATCCCAGTATACTGATAACTAGTTATAAAAGCCTTATCCTACACAGATTGTGAACGGGTCCCGTCTGTTCGCAAAATCGCTGGTGTAGACAGTTTTGCTCCGCTGCGTCTTTTAACGGAAAAAAACTTTTGTGGGTAGCTATGATCGAGTCCGCTAAATCCTGCTCCTACTGGAGACGAACAGTTCTGAGATTCTGCTAGAGTTATTGCTAACCTCATGATAACTGTCATGGGTACTGGCTGCTGGAGCTGCTCGGTAGGTGCACCAGCACCTAGATCGTTGCTTGAGTAGGTACTTGCCTGCGGTATCTATCCATGGGGGCTGGGCCCGCAACCCTCATTTTTCCACGACTGGAATACATGTAGTGGAAGTCTGTCAAAGGTATTCCTTAAACTTATCCCAGGCTAATTGGACATTGTCTGCCATCGAGGTTTCACAGTCAGCACGGAAGCTTTAGCTCAAGTTGCAATAATGTCCGCTTGCCAACTAATCGGAAGTAATTCAACGGCGGTCGGTTGGTGCATTGAAACCCACTGAAAGTCTGCACTGAATGTTTCTGACGCCCAATTGCAAGAAGCTTGGCCCAACAGACGTTTCTGGCAGTTGCAAGCCCTTAGGACTAAACACTTATTCGCGGACCGAGTGCGAGTGAAGTCAAATATCCTCCTGGAAGAACTTCCAGGAATCCTGTATATCACCATAAGTGAAAACTGAGTAGAGGAAGTGCACAACGTAGCCGATTGTGATTCTACAGTCTAATCCGACTACTGGAATGTGCCGGTCATATACACATCTAAGTTACAGCTCGCATATAGTAAAACGCCCCCTGACGACCAACGGAGCGTACAGTTCTAAGCGGCGTGTAGCCAGCTAAATATACCTCACCAGCAGTGAAGTCCGGAGAGAACCACGTTGCAGTGAAAGCACGTATATCGGGACGACACTGGTCTACAAGTAGACCCAACTTGTGCACCTTGTTCCTCAAACTACGCAACTTACTAAGTACTATCTCAAGGAAACCGACACGAAACTTCTTGAGTCGTTTGCCCTTAGGATGGGTTCTGATATAGCCGAAAATAACTTCCGGCTGACCACCTGACAACCCACCAGACGGAGTCCATGCTCTCCAGCCACCCGTCTAGTTTTGTGGCATTTGCTAGCGTCCTGCAACCTCAACCTAGCTGCAAGTGGAAGGTCCGACTGAATGCTGACACCACTTCCCTTAAGTTTGAATGCAAAGAGCAGTAATGCTTTACGTTCCTCCGGGGTAGACTGGACCAAGCGAAGTGGTCGGGGTCGCGTATTTGGCGTACCCATAGGGTCGCACCCAACCCTGGTCAGCTTCCTGACAGTGAAAACAGGGAAGCCAGGTGGAAACAGTTTGCTGACGCACAAGTTGTGCCTCGATTTAATCCAAGTTGCTTTCCCATGGAAGAGCAAACTGCAGATTCAGTAACCATACGAAATATAACGCTAATATTCGTGAAAGAGTTTCTACAACGGGGAGTGTTTACCCGCGTGCCATGGATTCAACACATACACCAGATGTTATCACCACTGGCGGTGGTATTGTCCCTGTCTCCGTAACCGAGGTCTTGACATTGTGACAGCTCCAGTGGATGGATCGTTAGCAAAGTTGCCCTCCTCAATCGCAGTATTCAGGGCTTTCAAAATCAAATAAAGTTTCACAGCCAGCGAGGCAATAGAGTTGAGCATGGATAGCGCCTTCTTAACACCTGCCTACCTTGAACCTAGCGTTGTACTTTATCACCGGTGATAGCCGCGCGCGTCGCTCGATGAGCGCAGCATTAACACATCTGAAAAGAAAGTGAACGCTGGATGATAGTATTTTGTACTGGTCTGCTTGTGGCCCGTAAGGCGTTCGTGCTACAAACCGCGATAGAGGTCACACTGCCGACCGCCAGATAACTCTGTTACCAGCTCTGAACACTTAGACTGTCCGCAAGCTGCACTAGATTCACCAAACGAAGACCGCAGGGGTCGTAAAACAGAGTCAAAATTGAAGGCACAGCCTAATAATTCACATTGGTTAAACATGCCTATTACAGTAGCAGTTACAGCATATTTAACTTTTAGTCGCCGCTTTGGGGAACAGTTTGATTGCACAATGGTGGGATGACTTGAATTTGGGCAGCATGCTGGTCGGTAACATATGATAAAATATCCATGAAACATCTTTTTCAATAAAAGTAGCATGCTTTGTAAGATTATAATAAGAAAGGACCATTCTATCAAACGATTTAAAGAAATATACTAAAAGCTTAACATTAACCCAATTGACCCTAAATTAGTCTAGATAATCTTGCGCGTCGAACGCTACCCACCTACATTTTCAGAAGAGCAACTAGTTAACAACGCAAGGCTCTATATCAATGAAAATATTAAAACAATTTTTATAGGGTATATTCGGCTACTAGCTCAAAGCTGTACATCAATATGTAGTGTAATTTGATACTGACATATGAAAGTGTAAAGTTTGACTTGTTGCCTCATTCCTTTGCAGAGGTAACATGCGTCAATCTAACGTCGAAGTGCCGGAGGCCGCTTCAATTGCCGGCACAAGAAACAGGACGCTCATTAGATGCTAGCCTCTGTCATCCGTTGTATCCAACCTGAATTGACGAGTATTTTTCGAGAGACCTTGCTCCACAACGGTCAATGATTGGCAGGCGACGGGGAGGTTGCCGTAGCAGACAGCACGAACCTCTGCCTTGGTGAAGGAAAAGCGAAGGTTACATTGGGAGCTAAGAGCTGTTAATGTGGGGAAAATGCTATGGGTTGCAACACTTACATGGTTTTACATGAGTATGATGTTAGTTTGAACTCACCATAAATTGCGTTGGCGGATTCAGTCGCTGTCATGACTGTCGACCATACCACTGCCCTCCGTGCAACCTCCCTTCAGACTGTGTACCGCACTGTTGAGCACTTCGAAAGTGACTTAAGACGCTTTCAAATGCGAAGCGCATCATATCTTTTCAAAAGCAGTCGTATCAGAGGAGATCCGGTTAAGCGTTGCCTGTGGGTGTGGAGTACAGATCTATGCAACGTAGGTGATTACATTGTCGCCGAAGTGGGTACACATGCAAGCGGTAAGTTGACATGCGAACTTTATGAAACGCTTATTAACTGTAGTTACTGAAGTTATGGCTGCAAGGTCCGTATTCTCATACAGCATGACGGCTGGTGCTACGACATGGTATCGTTCAACCTTGTGCATGTAGGAAAGCCGTTTTTCTAGGTGAGCAATAGACGGCTGTCGCGACACGCGGAAGTGAACGTCTTCCTATGATGCGGTAGTTTAAGGACAAACGCGAGTTCAGGAAGTATGCGTTCACGCTCTACCGTAGAAGATCGAACTGTTACGACCTACGGACCATAAGACAAAAGATGAGGGGCAAGGTGGACGGCAACGCAGTGGAACTATAGTGCCTGACAGAGAGTTATAACCGCTGAAGTTTTACAACGAATAGGAGCTTCTCAGGATTGCTCACCGTCAGGTTACAATAAGTAAAACTCGGCAAACCAACCCGATGGCACTAACGCAGGAAGCGAACGCTGCTCGTAAATAGTGCTCCGAGGATCGATGCGAAGCACACCCAAGACTCGAATGCGGCATAGGGTCATGGAACCCAGAAGACGAACGACCTTCGAAGAGGCGAATACATGTTGGTGTGTGAGTTAAAAGAAAAATACAAAAAATGACAGGAAATAGAATAGGAAGTAACAAGGAAAAATGTGAAGAATTTATAAACGCTACAGAAGCTGCGGTATAGTTTCTGGAGAGCGTCGATCAGTGTAATGTGGCGTATGAGGAATCGGAGATACGGTTCTTAGTTTTCCTCCCCTGGTACGTACTTGATCTCGTGGAGCTTTACAGTGAGGTAATGCTGGCAGATGCGACACACCAGATGCACTGCAGTGGCTACATAATGTGGCACTGCATGTTGGTGGAGGTATATGGTAGAGGGCGTTCCTTTTTCTACGCATTGCTTCCGAATGAGACAACCGCATCATATGTGAACGCCGGACGCAACATGCGCCGCGTGGTACTAGCGGCTGAGATGGTAGGGAAAGTGGTGGTTTCTAAGTGCATGGACCAGGTCCATGCTATTCAAACCGTGTCCCCCTCTACGCGCATGGACTTGTGCCGTTTCTGTTTACTGCGTCCGCCGTCGTTCCGCTGCCCTCGAGTTACACAGTTGCGCCGGTAACTAGGGCGCAGAAGCTTCGCGAAGGCAGTCAGGTGTTTGGTGCTATTCAGGTGCGGGTTGGTGGCCTTGACAATGCAAAGTATAGCGAGAGAATGGATTATTTGCGGGCGTTTTCACACAACCTAAGTAGTCATCACGAAGACGCTGAGGTTTCCGACTCCGGAACCATAAATGAATCAGAAGCAGCAGGGATGGTTGAACATACCAGGATCGGCACAAACCGTAAGCAACTCCTAACGCCCGCCCCAGATGCCTCCGTCGATCAGGAAGAAGAAAGGAACCCACTTCGTTCCAGCAATTTGAACACCACCAGCGCTAGGGTGTATAAGCCTCTAAGGAAGCTTCGTTGCCATGCATAACTTCCAGCCAATTACGACAATGGCAATTGCGCTTTGTGCCTTCAAGCAGACAGAGGCACAGAGCGGACAGGTGGTTGACTGGGTCATATGCTCCGACTGCGGCCTTTAGTATCATCAGCTGTGCGCGTCGTACAACGGACAGGAGCATTTCCTCAGCCATTGGTGTTTGTAAGTCCTCCTTTTTCTTGTTTGCTTTCGTTCCTTGTTACCACCCCGTTGTTTCCGCTTGATATTTAGGTACACCCGCTACTCCCATATGCCATGCCTCCCCCAATTGACGGTTACGGCACGTATGCCTACCTCGCCATCGGGCTCACACATGATAAGGGTGGTCAGATGTACCTGAGGACATCAGAAGCGCCCGCAATTCTGCAGCGTTGTAATGACAAACATTCTCTCCTAGGTTCATTTATCTCAACTTCAACTTCTAACCAACCTGAAGAACCGTTGTGCTTTGCCAAGCACCAGGATAACAGGTATGGAAAAAGTAATAAGTACGCTTGACGTACCGTCGCTGGTAAACGCATTCCTTGCACTCACACTGCATTTCCGAGGTCACCTTACCTCCCAGTCACTTAGTGATCCACCGCGTAAGGGTGAGTGAATGACGCCAACCATGCGTGCGTGAGCACTTTGCCGGGGACTGAAGAGCTTATGGTTTCCTTTCTTACAGCTTCCAGATACTCTTTCTTAAATGACCACCCCAGGCGACTGGGCTAACTAACGTTACATTGACCGCCAGTAAGCTATCCTTTTGGCTTACACAAGGTGATTTAGGGCTCGTACCTTCGGGCACCGTTTTATGGTCTTGGCTTCTCTAGATTTCTTTCGGTTAGATACCACATTACCTAAACGTGGCATCGCTATTGTTAGAAGAAAGCTGTTGGTGAAGGGTTGCGGAAGACTTGTTCCATTCCCTGCTTCTTCTGTGTACCTACTGGATTATATGCCTCTGACGCCATATACAGCTGCTGCGCGACAACACCCCCACACTGTGTGGAGGCTTGTACACCGAGTCCCTCTGGGGGTTCACGAGGTCTAACGTATCAAAAACCTAACAATGACACCCTGATCCTATACCCTATGGTAACCCAATAATATGCGGCGACGTTTACCGCTGGGTGACCGCGGACATTAGGGAATGTAGATGGACTAAATAGTCCTGACAAGTCCGTGCCGCCCTTACCCGTCAAAGTACGATAAGTGAGAATCACGTCTCCTCTTCTCCTTCCGTAGTGCATGCGGCACATCCCTATTCGTAGCAAGCGTTCTGACAAACATGGATGCAATATTCTAGGTGCGGTCGGACGATTGCCGAGAATAGCTTCACAAACAGTTTGGCCGTTGGGATTACAAAAGCGTGCAGATAAACAATCTTATACGGAACACCTCGGACCAGCTGCCTTCTTTCATTCGTCCTCAGAATAAAGTGCGGATGCGTGCACGACACCGAAAACAACGTGCTGAGTGACAACAGGGAATTCATCACCGCCGACAACATATCGGGTGGGAGGATTAGCAGGTCTGATTCGTTTATTGCAGAGTAGTTGGTCTTATTTATGGGGATCAACTATAAGGTAGACCATACAGAGCCTTTGCAAACACCCTGATTTGCCTCCGTAATCCCCGGCATATCCACAATATTCCAGTGTGTAAGGTCATACCTATCAACATATGAAGTAATCCATGTGAATACATGAACGGTCTGATAACGATTGCAGCTACATTGAACACCGGGCCAGAAGATGGAGAGGAGTGAACTATTAAACACGTGAAATGACAAACTATAACATAAAGACAAAGGAGGATTCCAGGGATAGAGAAGGAACGTCCAGTACGCAACACATAGGCTCTATAAGAATCAATGTAACATAGCATGGGGTGAAAGAAAAGTTACAGTTAACTGTTCGCCTCAGGTTCTTGTTCTTCTTCAGTAATTGAGCGGGAATGACGTTGTGAATGGCAGAGGGAAAGGGTGTCGTCAAAGCAACGATTCAAATTCCACCACGCGCCAACCTAGTTTCGCTCGTTCGTTACAACCCAACGGTTAACCAGCTGACTTCCTACAGCGATTCTCTCACGTGATAAACTATTCCCGCTGAGGAGCAGCGAACATGGGCTAATACAGCTTATGGGGCAAGTAAACGGTAACGGCATCATGATTTTAATAATCACGTGGTAAGTAATTTTCATTACCTATTTACATCCAGTATATTTATGTATATATAAAGCGTTTAAAATTATAACTCCTAACACATACCGTTGCGTGGTAACCAGCCAAAACTTCGTCCAACAACACTGAATCCTTTTAGTATACCACCAATCGCGTTATTCACAGTTTAAGACAGCATAATGCTCCACAATGCACCGATCCACATTCATGCACCAACGTTTTACGAACAGGACTTACATATACTTCATTGTTTCCGCATGCTTCCCGATTTAGCTTCTCAGTATCCCAAACAGCAGTCAGGTCATGCTAAGCTCATTTACAGGTATACCATTACTCTGCTCTTCCGTCACATGTGCTTTATCATTGGCATTCCATTTAAACCATTCTTCCTTTATTACACAAACAAAACACACCGCCAAAAACAAGCTGATTTTTTGTACTCATTGAGTATATTCAGTTACTTTATTCACCGTAATCTATTATCTTTCTTGAGGACAACAACCACGTACATCGTAAACTGCTCGCCATAAAACTTGTAGCGACCTGGAGATTCCCCCGTATGACTGTGTAAACTATTCTAAAATATTCAAATTATAGCTTTCTTATGTATTAGGGAACCATTCGGTTTGCCTGTTGGAACGTTGTTCCCGTTTGTTGAAAACACGAACGCCATCTTGGCCTTTGGCGCGCGCGACTCGATTGCGAACGACGCTCTGTCAACGCACTCGACGCCATCGACATTCTCCCTAGCTAGCTCTCTCCGGGTGCCCTATTTTTAGCATTAGCTAACGCTCCTCCCGTCCAATAAACTTTTCCCTAGCTTACTGTTGTGTCTTCTATCCATTATTGTTGGTTGGCCGTCTAGTCGCGTACCGGATATATAGCGTACGATCTACGCGCTATAAACTGATCAATGGATTGAAGAAATGCAATATGGTGATAGCGCTTTTCGTTTCCTTTTAATTACGTTATAAAACCACTTTTTGTCATATTTTGCATATCTAACAACTATACATTTCTACGCAGAATATGTATTCGCATATATTTCAAATTACGCATGAAATCAGTTCGTGAAACCCATTTAAATTAGGTTTGTCGGGTCGCAATATATGTTTTATTCAACACCTGTAAAGAAATGAATGAACTATGGAGTTCAAATCTCCATTTCCATAGCAGTTGCATTGTGCACCTTAATAACCTAGCAATACATTACATTACACACCACATTATAACAGTTACGAAATTATTCACCTTGTTTTTCCCTAACGAGCGTCTAGGGGATCACACAGAAGCCTCCTTTTTATCTTTAGTATCATTTCTGATGCCGTCACCATAAACATCACCACATATTGTATCCTTCCGCAGTTTTTAAGGTTTTAATAACTCCATTTTTACACGCCAACCCTTGTTCATTCCACTCCTCTTATTCACCCATGTCGGATGTACTCAATGGCATAACATCGAATAACATCGAATCGCGGTCTCCACACACTGATCGGGAAGCGATGGAGCTGACAAAGGATTTCTCCTGCTCTCTACAATCCTATGAACCCATGAATGGCTGTACCCAGGGGCGGTTCGTGAGACGTTCTTTATTTCACCGTTTCGGTTCTCCGTGAGTAATGGGTCACGCAATATAGCATATCTCCGTTGCGCGATGTCCTCCGGTTGTTTTGTGTTCTTAAGGTCTCTGTACCCCTATAGTGGGCCTTTTCCTGGTTGCTTAAAATTTGAACCAAACGAACTTTTTTTGAAAATCCGGGAGGAAAATGAATTCTGGTATCTTGCATCCAAATTGGACGGCACAGTAGGGTGCGTCCCTTATAATTACGTGAAGCCAGATGTGGGTTTCGTTTCCAAAAGACCATTCAATTTACGTCTTGCTTTTTAGAAACAGGATGATCAGGCCGCTATTAATTGTGCCTCCAAAGCTTTGTCCCAATTTTCTAAGTCGAGCTCTGATCTGAAGAACAAAGAAGACATCCTTCGGTATGTTTCTATTAGTATCTGCTTATACTGTAGAATCCTCAAGCGGCTTGCTGGAGTGGAAAACGGCGTCAAACAAACACAAGCTTCGAAGCTTTATCCTGAACCACGTTCTTCACGTAAGCTTGCCGCTTAATCAGGTTGTGCACGTCCCTGTCCCATTCCAGCGCTTTTTCCGTTCCTCGCCTATGTAGAAAGCATGAAAAGATACGACTTAACATTCATAAGTATTACACTATATAGTAGCGTGATTTGCCTACACACCGATTACGACGGTCTGTCTTCTCCGCGAACAGTATGCAAGAACGTTTGTCCCAGAATCGCCGTTATCAACTATCGATTTAGGGAAAGTTTTGTCTGACTCCTTATTGACCGATATCTCCATATTAGATGCCCTCCTTTCACTTTGCTAGATATAAATCCTACCAAAGCCGCTGGTATCGAGGCCATTCATCCGAACTTTCTATACGAACTTTTAATGAAGTTTGTAAATCCCTGTCGCGCTTGTTCGAAAAGTCTTGCCAGTTGCGCTTTACCTACTGACTGGAAGAAAGCTATTTTTTTCCCCGTTTTGTAAAATGGGCAGTACGCGCCTTCCAATAAATTACAAGCCCGCTAGTCTAACCAGCGTGCTGCTTAAATTGCTGCAATAGATGATTAAGGATTGTAGGACTAGTTAATACTAGTCCGAGACGATGCGCGGAATTAAGCGCGGATATCAGAAGGCAATTGGAGTCGGACACAGCGGACTGTATTCGATGGACTACAACAAGAAACGGACGGATGAAGCGAGGCAAGAGCGTACACGTGAGCGCGGGAACTTACAAAGCAGTTGTGTGTCGAGCCGGTTGTAAGATTAAAACAAGAAGGAGTAATGTACAATCGGTCAACAAGTAAATTGTGCACGAAAGATAAGAGTTATCTTTTTGGGCGCTACAGAGCTCCCCCCCTAGAAGGCTGAACATAGAAAGCCTTCGAAATCGAAAAGGAATGTTGAAACCAGGTTCGTAAGGCGAAATCGTGCCGAGTAAAAATGAATGAGCCTTCGTGTGAATGGGGGTTCGTCGGAAGTCGGAGTCCGCTGTGCCGTATATGATTCGTTATTTATTGAATGCAGGGCAGGGTGCATTTCGGCGAGCCGTTGGAGCGGGCTTGTCGGACTACAAAAAAACTGGCTAGCCCAGAAAAAGGCCGACAGGACCTCAACCTCCGCTGCTGCCAAACGGTGCGCTTGGGAGTAGTCTCTCCCCCCGCCGCACCCCGCCCCGCGCCAAAACGACCCTCGTCCCACGAAGAAAACGACCCATGGTCCCACGGAGGAGCGACCCTCGTCTCGCGGAGAAGCGATCCTCGTCCCGCGAAGAAGCGATCCTCGTCCCGCGGAGAAGCGATCCTCGTCCCGCGGAGAAGCGACCAGTGTTCGCGTCAGGGTCCTCGAAACACATTCCTCGTGTGGGCCAGTCGATCGAAGGGGAGGGTTGGAGCATGTAAAAACGAGAAGATAGAAAGACACGCGCAGAAAACGCCAAAAAGCACAAACGAATGAGCTACGTGTTTAAATATTTTTTGGTTTTTGAATATTTTTTTGTAAAAGGTTTTTCGGGGTTTTTCGTTATTTTTGTTTGTTTTCAAAACGTTAATCGACCAAAAATGAAGCAAATATATACCATATCTACAAAGTTAAAAGTATTTACACTGTACATAGTCGGAGAAGCGGACGGGCTTACGCACCTCCCGACCACGGCGATTGGTCGTGGGAGGCGGCGGGCTAGATTCGGGAGAGGTTGGGACGGCCGCGTTGAAATCACCCAGCAGAAATAGTCGGTCGCTCCTCGGCACAGACCGTATCACGGAGGATAGCTCAGTGTAGAACTGATCACGCGTGTCATCAGGATAACTCATGGTCGGACCGTACGTGCTTATAAAAGTAGCAAACTTACCTTTTCCGAGTCGTAGGCGAACAGTCATCAGTCGCGCGCTGATGCCCGTTGGTTCACCCACAAGCTGGCCATTCAGGCGGTCGGATATTGCAAATCCGACCCCATGTTCACGTGGTGCTGAGGCGGCGTTCCCCACCCAATAGAATGTGTAGCCAGCATCTGCTTCATGTAACTTACCTTGCTCAGCGAGCCGAGTTTCACTGAGCGCCGCAATATCGATGTGGTAGCGCGCCAGCTCCATTGCGACCAGTGCAGTGCGTCGCTCCGGGCGCTCGCTCGAGTTCCGGTCCAGTAGTGTGCGCACGTTCCAGCACCCGATGCTGAGTGCTTTGCGCGCAGGCATACGATTGCATTGGTGGGCAATCGCACGCGAGGTGGTCGTTGTGCTTCGGGGGTTTGCTTGAGGGACTCCACCCGGAGCCTTTGGCTCAATAGCCTGACCCACAAGGCAGTGGGTGGTTTGGAGGTTTGCTTGAGGGATTCCACCCGGAGCCTTTGGTCCAATAGCCTGACCCACAAGGCAGTGGGTGGTTTGGAGGTTTGCTTGAGGGACTCCGCCCGGAGCCTTTGGCTCAATAGCCTGACCCACAAGGCAGTGGAGAGCAGATCCAGCTCTGGAATGTGATTGCAGAGACAGATTGGGATCTGCTTGACGGCCGTCACACGCAGCCTTTGAGGTACTGGAACAATTATCATATGTTTTGCGACCGTAATCGGATACGCGGCTGCGACCACGGCCAGACGCAGGTGGGTTTTTGGCGGGTTTGCACCAATTTGACCAGGGGCTGCCTGGCTTGAGGCGGGCAGTAGCAAACCATTGAACACCCGGAGGTGTCCTCCCACTGTCAGAGACAATGCGTGGCCCTCGTGCTCTACGCCAATCGAGCTGAGAATATAACCCGTAAACCTGTTGTCTCCCATGGCTAGGTTTTACGGGAAGAGGGCCATCGACCACTTCCTAACCTCCGGAGAGGATGGACTAGGATACTGCCAGGGCGCCCAATCCTGACAGGAGAACGACTCGGGTCCTCAGCCAAAGCCTTCGATTAAATGAACGCCCGAAAGGCAGCGAGTCTAGCACATGGTCAGTTAGCCGACTCATGCGGATTGGTGTCCTGGATCTTAGCAGGGAAAAGGGCGAAACCCAACTCCCACCCAGCGGTCGCCACGTGGAGGCGCCCAGGACATGAGACTATGGCGCAGCAGTAGCAGTAGTGGGTAGACCATCTGTCAGGATCTAGCCACCACCAGCCTCAGCGCACCATAGGCTCTCCCGCCTATATATAACGGTACAGCATTTATCAACCTCATCAGACCCGATTTATCCACTTACATTCGTGTGCATCTCGGAATTTTCCAGGGCTTCGGGCAACCGTACTCAAGCAGATCCGTGGAATCCTGCAGTCCCTCCCGTTCAGGACGTGCTACCCAGTCTTGTGATTCGTTCTGTAGACCGTGAGACCAGAGTTAGAGAACCTTGAACAAGCTCGGTCTCTTGACTTGAGCTACCGAAAGATATCATCAATCTACGGGACTCCATCCTACTACCGTATTTTTCGTAGGTTATTCAGACAGAAACAACCACTTATACCTCAGCTAGTAATGTCGATGCCGCTGAATCGATCTTCACATCAAGAATGCCATGTCGCACATGTTTTTTCGACCCTGCACTATTTGTCAGCTCTGTTAATAATAAGCGCGCGATTTTATTCTACCCTACTCTGTCTCTGCAACGCTCATAGGACATACTCATAAGTAGAACATTTTGGATGTAAATTGTCGCGAATGTCTTCGTAGTAGCTTCCAAATCAGCTAGTCTTTCATATGGCCGGAGAAGCACCAGAGGATTGTTTCGACTTATTGGGTCTCGCCAGCAGTCGTCCGGTGGCCGAATGGTCTGCACGTTCGCTTTGCAACCGTAAGGTCACCGGTTCGAATCCGCGTAGGGGTGGGCGTCCTCGCAGTATACTCAGCCCGCGCGCGACTGGTGGTGGTCGCGCGGCAGCGAAGCGCCGTTACGGCGTACATCATCATCATCATCATACACGTTAGCTAGAGGTGGGGAACACCTTAGCTGCTGTGCCGCAATACATGGAAAAAAAGGAGAAAAATGCAACTGGTGCAAGCTAGCTGAGCTACCGGTAACGGATGGGCATCGTTCCGGTAAGCTACCAGCCGGATGCTGTGCACCAAAAATATTACTATGCAAAATTACATAAGGCTAAATAATGAGATCGTGGTTGGAGGGGGAGGCTAAGAGGGATGGGGTGGGACAAAGAAACTCACAGCACGAACGCCACTTAGGTCGGCTCCTAGCCATATCAACAAGTTTGTCCAACGAAACGTGTTCGTCTTTCGGACCCCAACCGGGGAGCCGAGACGCTCCAACCGAGGCCAGCTCAGAAGTGAGGGCCTTCATTCCTCTCCACCAAATCATCGCTTGGCCAACCCTCCTCATCTTCCATCCACACCCGCGGCGCGCAAACAACGCACGTCGCGGGAGTCGGTGGGCTGGCTTGCGTAACACGTGGCCGAGCCATCGGCGCCTAATGCGTGAAATAACGGTGTTGAGCGGTTCATTTCCTTTCCCTGTGCCGTAAACAACGCGTCGAACACGCTCGTTGCTCACGCGGTGTTCCCACCAGATGTGAGCTAAATTGCGAAGGTACGGGTGGTCGAACGTAACTAGCCTATTCAGGTCCGCTGCTTTAAGCGGCCAGGTTTCACAACCGTACAGTAGGGTCGAACGTACTGCTGTATTGTACACTACCCTTCAGGGCAAGTGTGATGACGCGCCGGCGCCATAGGTAACGAAGATTATCAAAAGCGCCCCGAGCTTTTGCCATACGAATGGTGATCTCATCTTCAATCCCACGGGCGCTGATACAACGTCCCAGGTAGTTGAATTTTTGAACGACTTCTAGCTGATCCCCACCAAGGGTCAGCATAAGAGGCGGTCCAGACCAATCTTGGAGGAACGCTTTGCACTTCGAGGGTGCGAAGCAAAGCCCGAAGTGACGGACAGCTAGTGCTAATCAGTACAGTGCCGCTTGGCACGTTTGTGAGCTGTCACAGATCAGGGGAATATCATCAGCATACTCTAAGTCAAGAAGTCGTTCTCCTGGGAGCAGATCCACACCTTCTAAGTCGTGTCCTGTGAACGCGATTTCCATGACTTCGTCAACAGCGAAGTTGAAGAGGAAAGGTGACAGCGGGCATCCTTGTCTCACGCCGCTGGAGATATTAAAGTGCGACGACAACTTGCCGTAAGCCCTCACTCTGCCCGAGCTACGCGCATATAATGCCCGGATAACATGTACATATTTCTCAGGTATACCTTTCCTGAGTAGACAGTCCCAAAGTGCATGTCTATTCACCGAATCGAATGCACCTTTGATATCGAGGAAAACGACTACGGTGGGCCGCCAATATGTGTGACGGTGCTCCCACAACTGACGCAAAGGGAAGATGTGGTCAATGCAAGCACGACCTCGACGAAAATCAGCTTGCTGTTCACGAATCTGGCTTTCACGAGTGTCAGTCAGTCTGTGAAGGATGACAGAGGCAAGCAATTTGGAGGCGATGGAGATCAGACTGATTCCTCTATGGCTGCCGCATTCCGATCGTGAGCCTCCTTTGATAATTGGGACTACGATGTAGCGGCTCCAGTCGGTTGGGACAGTTTCCTGCTCCCACAGTTTAACTAGTAACTCGTGTAAATAATCCACAAGAGCAGGTCCCCCGAATTTGAAGAGGGCTGGAGGAGGTCATCAGGTCCCGCGTCTTTATTTAACTATAACAGTTCGATCTCACGTTCGACTTCTGAGCGATAGGGTGGATCCAAATATAAAGCCCAGGAAGCAGGGCGATCACTGTTCGGCGAAGAATCGAACAATTCCGACCGATTAAATTGCATTTCAAAGTGCTCAGCCCAACGTTCCAAGCGTTTTGATAAGTTGTGGATAGGCTGTCCACTCTCGTCACGTATAGTTTCATTAACATCAGGCCTCCTGCTGCCCGTTTCCCCTATCAGCCGGAATAACTTACGATGGTTACCAAGGGCAGCGGCCATTTCCATCCCTGTTGCACGATGAGACCACCAGGATTTGCGGTCTCTCTTCAGGATAGCACGGAGTTTCGCCCGGAGCTCTTTGCGAATTTCATTGTGTTCGCTTCTAGTCGGAATATGCCGGCGAGCATCTATAAATTCCAGAGACTGTGAAGCGACCCAATGTCCATGTTGGCGATTAGACATACCGCATGAGGATTTTCCTGCTGCTAGTAAGGTCTGGTGCAGATGAGACCAGTGAGCTTCAATTGCATGCAGTGAGCGTTTATCCAACTCGCATGACAGCGTACTTTGATAGGCATTCAGAACAGCTGGCTTTGCCAGTTGGCCGGTGTCAATGCGCTCACATCGTCGTGGGCGTCCGCCAAAGCGCATCCGCAAGTTAGCACATACGAGTGCATGGTCGGTGTCAACACCTGTGCTCCAAATCGAGAGACAGTTCTGGACGTAGCCTCTCCATCGGTAACTGATCGCAATGTGATCGATTTGCGTCCATGGCTGGTTCGAGGCTGGTGGGCGCCAAGTCACCCTCCGGCGGGTGCTGTGTCGGAAATTAGTGCTCGCAAGAAATAAGCGAGCATCCTCACACAAATGAAGTAACCGCTCACCGTTATCATTACGGGAGCCTACACCATGTTGGCCGCCCAGATGCAGCTCATCTGTGGATAATTTTCCAACTTCCGGCCAACACAACAGTGTCCGAGCTTCTTCTGTGGCGAAGGAACTCGTTTAATTGGCGATAGAAGTCGTCTTTTACCGAGTCATCGCTACAGTTTGTCGGTTCATAGGCAGCGATAACGATTAGACACCTGTTAGTCCCGTGCGACTTCGAAGTTTTGAACGAGCCAGCCAATCGGACGGCACACATCCGGCTACTGATTGGAATCCAATCAACCAGAGCAGCTTCAGCCCGGCGACCCAGGGCAATACCAACACCGGCTTGGCCGGTGCTCGAAGCTGCATCGACACCGGATAGGCGCAATGAGAAAGTGCTGCTAGTGTCACCTGAAGGGGATCACAGAGTGAGTACAGAGCTCGAGTCTTGCAGGCGGGTCTCCGATAAGCAGCAGATATCGATGGAGAGGGTCTCTAATGTTCGGGCAAGTGCTGCCTTTTGACCGATCTGAAGCAATGTGCGAACTTTGAGGCATGCCAATCTGAAGGAGGATCGAGGGCTCCAAATGGATGCCGATGAACTGGAATGGGCCGCTTGCTTGGGCATGGGCCTGTTGTCAGTGCAGGAATGACGCTCCGCGTTCACCTGTGAGTTGAAACTAAAAGACAAGCGACTATTGAAGCAAGGTGGGGGAGGGCCGAGAATTGGGGGGTTGAAAACAGGGGGGATAAAAGTGAAGCTGGAACGGGACGATAAGGGTGAAAAGCGCAAGAAGGGGAATATGAAGATGGGAAGGCTTTATCAGTAGCATCCAAACCCCTATCCACCCTGCCCGATGCAGGAGATAGGGAACCTTTGATTATCCTCTGCGTACAGCTGACACATTATTATTATTATTATTATTATTATTATTACTGTTATTAATTATTCGCCACTAGTGCGAACCCATCAGGTTTCGAACCGAAAACCACTAGAAACTTGCACCACCAGCCAGCGGTTTATACCGCTAAGCCATGGGAGACAGGGGCGGACCGTTATGATTTACAAGCTGACATGCAATTTAGGAATGTTGTAGATGACAGGGTTGGTTTCGTAATTTATTTTGGCCACTTTGCCCAGGACTTATTGTAAATAATTACATTCTTTGCATCTGTACCGAAAAAGTATAGAACTGGACATTTACCGGCACCATAATTTTGTTTTCCACCTCTGGCTAATGTGTATACTGCATGAATGAATGGAGATATTTACGATGTCGTCATTACGGCTAGCAGAACAGCTGGTCGCGGTTTATTAAACTGAGACCCAGCGAATATTCACACGTAGATGGCCCCACCGATTTAAACTCAGGCTGTCAAAGACAAAATTTATCGGCAACTCGTCCATCATCCGTTTGACCGAAACGGACAGTGCCCGTTCCTGACAACAACACCCAACTCCGCCCAACATGTGGGTGGCCGCTTTGGAGTCAATGCCTGCTACCAAGTAGATATTAATGATCTATCTCTTTAAATATGTTCTGATCGTATCCATTGTGATGACCGTCCTGCTTATCAACACGAAAGTTCGCGTCAACTTAAATGTCGCCCGCTGAACACGACGATGTTCTGGAGCAATGAATTGCTTGTATTTGCAGGTGTCCTATGACTTTGCAGTCACAGTAACACATGTACGATCAGATGTCGCTGATTACTTGTGATACTGCTACCGAAGTCTTATCAGTTGGGCATGCATTCACCTAATTATTTACTTGAGCCTTGTGATGCGTAGGGTATGAAGCGCTTCCTCGTCAATATTGTCTCCTTTCTCCTTATGCTCGCAGCCCATCGCAATGAGGCTGGACCTTACCGTGGTGCGATGGTTTGTGTGCGTCAGCGATCAGTTGAGCTATGCTGGGTGGTGCTGTTTTGCACCTGAGCCATTCATACCGGATTGGTCAATAGTTAGAGGCCAGACAAACTCAGCCTTCTGGTCCTCCACGTTGGGGGTTGGAATGAGGTAGCTCCTTATACCTTAAAACGGACTCCTTGTAGGCCAACTTCAAACCTGCTACCTTGTGGGCAGGTTTTTGAACCAAAGGCTTTGGTTGAGAACCCTAATCGTTCTCCTGTCTAGCCCTGGACAACCTGACAGTATCCTGCCCATGCAATACAACGAATTTTTCTTCAAACAGTTTCTTGATGCTCTGGCCACCGCAGAGAATAATCAACGGTGCCCTATCTGCTGCATCGAGCAGGGTGGATAGAGGTTTGGATGCTACTGCTCAAACCTTTCCATCTTCTTATTCCCCCCTTACACTTTTTCCCTCCTACCGTCCCGTACGAACTTTACTTTTATTCCCCCGGTTTTCAACCCCCCAATTCTTGACCTTCCCCCACCTTGCTTCAATAGTCACTTGTCTTCTAGTTTCAACTCACAGGTAAACGCGGAGCGTCATTCCTGTTCCATCGACAAGCCCATGTCCAACCAAGCGGCCAAGCTCAGTTCATCGACTTCCATTTGGAGCCCTCGATCCTCCTTCAGATTGGCATGTCTCAATGTACGCACATTGCTACAGATCGGTCAACAGGCAGCATTTGCCCGAACATTAGAGACCCTCTCCATCGATATCTGCTGCTTATCGGAGACCCGCCTGCAAGACTCGAGCTCTGTGCTCACCTTGCGATCCCCTTCAGATGACACTAGCAGCACTTTCTCAATGCGCCTATCTGGTGACGATGCAGCTTCAAGCACCGGCCAATCCGTTGTCGGTATTGCCCTGAGTCCCTGGGCTGTAGCTGCTCTGGTTGACTGGATTCCAATCAGTAGCCGGATGTGTGCCGTCCGATTGGCTGGCTCGTTCAATGCTTCGAAGTCGCACGGGACTAATTGGTGTCTATTTGTCATTGCTGCCTACGAACCCACAACCTAGCGATGGTTCGGTAAAAGACGACGTCTATCGCCAATTAAACGAGTTCCTTCGCCACAGAAGAAGCTCGGACGATGTTTTGCTTGCGGCGGATCTGAACGCTCAAGTTGGAAAATTCTCCATCGAGGAACCGCATCTGAGCGGCCAACATGGTGTAGGCTCCTGTAATGATAACGGTGAGCGGTTACTTCATTTGTGTGAAGATGCTCGCTTATTTCTTGCGAGCACTAATTTCCGACACAGCACCCGCCGGAGGGTGACTTGGCACCCACGGTCATTAGACGCAAATCGGTCACCTTGCGATCAGTTACCGATGGAGAGGCTGCATCCAGAACTGTCTCTCGATTTGGAGCACAGGTGTTGACACCGACCATGCACTCGTATGTGCTGACCTGCGGATGCGTTTTGGCAGACGCCCAAGACGACGTTATGGGCGCATTGACACCAGCCAGCTGGCGAAACCAGCTATTCTGAATGCCTATCAAAGTACGCTGACATGCGAGTTGAGTAAGCGCTCACTGGGTGCAATTGAAGCTCACTGGTCTCATCTGCACCAGTCCTTACTAGCAGCAGGAAAATCCTCATGTGGTATGTCTAATCGCCAACATAGACATTGGATCTCTTTGCAGTCTTTGGAACTTATATATGCTCGCCGCATATTCCGGCTGGAAGCGAACACAGTGAAACTCGCAAGGAGCTCCGGGCAAGACTCCGTGCTAGCCTGAAGAGAGACCGCAAATCCTGGTGATCTCATCTTGCATCAGAGATGGAAGTGGCCGCTGCCCTTGGTAACCATCGTAAGTTATTCCGGCTGCTACGGGAAACGGGCAGCAGAAGATCTGGTGTTAGTGAAGCTATACGTGACGAGAATAAATAGCCTATCCACAACTTGTCAAAACGCTTGGAGCGTTGGGCTGAGTGCTATGAAAGGCAATTTAATCGGTCGGAATTGTTAGATTTCTCGGCGGCCACTGATCGACCCGCTCCATGGGCTTTCCATTTGGATCCACCCTATCGCTCAGAAGTCGAACGTGAGATCGCACTGTTGGATTTTAAGCCGCGGGACCTGATGATCTACCTCCAGCCCTTTTTAAATTCGGGGGACCTACTCTGGTGGATGATTTATACTAGTGAAACTGTGGGAGCAGGAAACTGTCCCAACCGACTGGCGCCGCTCCGTCATAGTCCCAATTTTCAAGGGAGGCTCACGATCGAAATGCGGCAACCATGGAGGGATCAGTCTGATCTCCATCTCCGCCAACTTGCTTGCCTCTGTCACCCTTCACAGACTGACTGACACTTACGAAGGCCAGATTCGTGGAGAGCAAGCCGGGTTTCGTCGAGGTCGTGCTTGCATTGACCACATCTTCCCTTTGCGTCAGTTGTTGGAGCACGGTCACATATATTGGCGGCCCACCGTAGTCGTTTTCCTCGATATCAAAGGTGCATTCGATTCGGTGAATAGACATGCACTTTGGGACTGTCTACTTAGGAAAGGTGTACCTGAGAAAGATGTAAATATTATCCGAGCATTATATGCACGTAGCTCAGGTAGTGAGGGCTGATGGCAAGTTGTCGTCGCCCTTTAACATCTCCAGCGGCGTGAGACAAGGATGCCCGCTGTCACTTTTCTTCTTCAACTTCGCTGTTGATGAAGTCATGGAAATCGCGTTCATACGACACGGCTTAGATGGTGTGGATCTGCTCCCAGGAGAATGACATCTTGACTTAGAGTATGCTGATGATATTCCCTTGATCTGTGACAGCTCACAAACGTACCAAGCGGCACTGTACTGATTAGCACTGGCTGTCAGACGTTTCAAGCTTTGCTTTGCACCATCGAAGTGCAAAGCGTTCCTTTAAAATTGACCTGGACTGTCTCTTACACTGACCCTTGATGGAGGTCAGTTAGAAGTTGTTCAAAAATTCAACTACATGAGGGGTTGTAACAGCGCCCGTGGGATTGAAGTTGCGGTTACCAACCGTATAGAAATAGCTTGGGGCGCTTTTGATAATCTTCGCCATTTATGGCGCCGGCGCGTCATCACTCTTGCCCTGAAGGGTAGAGTGTACAACGCAGCGCTATGTTCGATCCTACTGTACGGTTGTGAAACCTGGCCCCTTGGATCATCGGACATAAAGAATCTAGTTACGTTCGACCACCGGTGCCTTCGCAATTTAGCTCACATCTGGTGGGAACACCGCGTGAGCAACGGGCGTGTTCGACGCGTTGTTTACGGCACAGGGAAAGGAAATGAACCGCTCAGCACCGTTATTTCACGCACCAGGCTCCGGTGGCTCGGCCACGTGAAACGCATGCCATCTCATTGAATCCCGCGTTACCTATTGCGCGCCGGGGGTGTGGATGGAAGAAGAGGAGGGTTGGCCAAGCGACGACTTGGTCGAGAGGAATGAAGGCCCTCACTTCTGAGCTGGCCTCAGTTGGGACGTCTCGGCTCGCTGGTTTGGGTTCAAAAGACGATGAACACGTTTGGCTGGATACGCTTGTTGGTATGGCTAGTAGCGGACCTCAGTGGCATTCGTGCTGTGAGCTTCTTTGTCTCACCCCATCCCTCTTATCCTCCCCCTCCAACCACAATTTCACAATTTAGCATTTTATAATTTTGCGTAGGAAATTACTTTTTTAGTATCCGGCTGTTAGCTTACCGGAACGATACCCATCCGTTACCGGTAGCTCAAATGGGTTGCACCTGTTGTATTTTATTCCCTTCTTTTCTTTTAGGTATTGCGGCACAGTAGCTGAGGCGTTTCCTATCTCTAGCTAACGTGTATATTCTGTGTGTGTGTGTGTGTGTGTATGCTCGCAGCGGTTACGTCAAGGGTTGTTTTTTCTTTTGGCTTGAAGTTTTTCTTGTTGCTCCCCTGGATTCTCTTCCTTGCTACGCACGGTTTACCGGTTGTTTCCGGTTGACCGATAATTGTTTGCCATCTGTGGGATTATAGGAACTGTCACTGGAATGTTTCTTTATTACAACAGCCCCCACCAGAGCTTCTTTTCCCCAAGCACGTCAAAATCATCCGCTTACACCTAAAACCGTTCCTACGAACATCGCTGCTCAGTTGGTCGATGTCTTGAGACTTGGGACTAACGCAAAATACGAGGAATGTCAGAGCAGTCTTCGCGTTCTTCTGAAGCTTCTCTCTGCACATCTTCCGGATGTTATGCCAATCACAAAGGCCTTAGATGCTTCACTGTCAGTAAGTTCGCCTACTCGCTCCATTTGTTTCAGGCCTACTCTCGTTTACTTCGGATTTTGAAAACCACCGCTCTTTTTACTTAGTTCGTACACAACCATCTTTGCGCACCTGAATTATTTGCATAGATCGAGGCTTCGGTGTCCTATTATGGAATGATTCCACGTTTCTCAACCACCGGGTAACCCCGTCCGTAGATGTGCACTACGAATTTGAAGCTATGCACAAATGTGCCTTAATTTTCATTCTGCTGCCTTGGCACGGTTGCTTTGCATCTCATGGCATTTTATCCGTGAATTTTTATCCTTTTTGTTTGCTGTTATTCTCTATGTGAAATCACATTCGTGTATTGTCTATTTATTTGGTCTGGAATCCTTTCATCCGACAGACACGGTAGGGACCCCAATAGTTATATTTCACTGAGTTTATTGTTTCCACCTGTTAACTTTCCCTGTGTTTGTTTTTTAAATGTGTTCTTCCGAGTGTTTGGGCTTTTTCTCTAAATATCTCCCATTTTTATCACTTCTTATGGCGACATGCGTCATTGTAATTGCATCTGCTTGAATTGGCGTTGTTTTGTTCGGAATTACTCACACATGTAAGGGAGGACGAATTGACACCCATGTGTTACTACAGCGCACTGCCTGGAACAGCAGTTTTATTCCCACAAAATTTTCCCACTAGGACTCTTCAATGGAGGAGCGCCGTCTCTGGCTTACCCAAAGCCCAGATTGGTACTTCCTTCAACGGTACTTTGATTCGGTTGCAAGGCTGTCGGAGGATGACCATGAATCTAACTGGCAACTACACGATGATTCTCTGATTCAGCAGCAACTTTTGGATTTACTTAACGATGTGCTGGTACGCTTCACACTCTTTTTGTGTCTCCTCTTGTTGTTGAATTGCTTATGCTTCATGTCAACGTGATATCCGGTACTGTCTTGTTCCCTCTAATTGGTCGAGTCAAGTCAGCATGCGCTTTATGTACCAAAATGGGTGCGTTTTCAGCATTGTACATTATCGACTGTAAATGTACGAAATTGGCAGTATTAAAAATGCAAGTTTACAAATGGGTATATAAAATGAGAAGGGCGCACTGTGATCACCCGGTAAAGCAAAGTCGCATAATGCTGAATTAAATCTTTGGAGTTAGCATCTAAGCAATAGGGCAATAGGAAGTTTCTTCACACCTTTCAATTGAAGTAAAATTTTGTCCAAAGACAATAGGTCGGAGACCGTGCGCGATATCTGTGTTTACATTGAAAGCATGGATAGAATAGATTGCTCAGTGACCTTAGACATTGTTTGAACAAAAAATCTGTCAGCTTATTTTTACGAAACTGATATCTCTACTGTAAATGATATAAAATGATATTTAGCGAAAAAGCCAACGACCGATTTGAAGGCCACGTCAATCTGACATTTCTTGCGCATATTGTGCACTCGAATTACACTCGTCATCATTTCATCCACTCACCGCTGTGTGTTGATTTAGTTACTCCTACCTTGATTCGTTTCATCGGATACGTGCATTCATTTTGCTATTCATTCCCCTCCTTTCCGGAAGCTCAAAGCCGACCCGTCGCTTATCCAACTGTTTTTGAGTCTGAAAAATTATGAACCGTTGCAGCACCTCATCAAGTTGTACCATAGAAAGTGCAACTCTTCTGTTCGCCAAAAGCTGCTTGTAACCGTGGAAGCCTGTTTTTTAGCCGATCCTAACTGTTCATCCGTCTGCATCACGTCTCCCTTCCCGCACGAACTGATTCGCGAACTTTGCACACATGAAGGCGATCTTGGTGAGCTTTGTTCAGCGCCTTTCGTTTTACCTGATTTCTTTACACCACCTCTACGCACCACATGATGCTCACTTCTCAGCTCCGCACAATTTATTTCTTAACATCCTTTATTTGTTTCGCATATGGAAGCGAAGCCGAACGTTAGACATTTTCAAGCTGGGCTTGTGTTGTTGCATTTCACTTTATTATGTGGGCCTCGAACCACCATTTTCTTTCAGCTTCGAGTGGATGCATACTTCATTAGGGTAACGAATGTCGTGACCTTGGGAATACGAGTTCTCTGTCTGATTTTATTACCTTGTCTAGTACATGAAAGAACAGTCACACCTAAACATGTACTAATAGAACGCAGTTCGCCGCCTCACGAATTTTATTGCCCATAACACCATGCTGTACATATGTCCCCTGCGCACCCGGTTGATCGACGGTTCGAAGTGTGCATTCAATCAAGTGGTTCAGGGCATATGTATTCATATTGCATTTATAATTCAGTTGTTTGCTTCTGAATTGGTGCAAGAATCTTTCTTTTCGTAGAGCTTGAGGTGCAGTCTGGTTCCTCGGATGACTACGCTTTTAATGGGAGATGCCAAGTCATTGTGTCTGCTTTCTGATTTTAAATCCCCAAGTCTTAATATACCTGCCCGTTCTCTGAATACTATCTTCCTGTTCATTTGGCTCCGCGAACATGAGACGCATTTATATTTTTCCGGGTGTCCGTATTGTTCCATTTTGCCTTGTTCGTTGATGGTCAAAAGCTGGCCGTTTTGTTGATGGTAGTGAGAAGAACGCAACTTAGCTCCCCAGAGATTTGTCAAGAAAGTCAGTCACTGAGCTTTTCCTCACTTGGGATCGAGGCTTTCACGTTTTGGAAAGCTTCTGTATTCTGAACTCGTTATCTTGTTCTCCGTACATCGGACATCGAGTTGTTTGTGGTCACGGTGATCGCTTTCCTTCGATTCACGTCAGCACCGTTGAGCGTTCCTGGTTATTTTTCCGTGTCTACATTACGCATCGTAAAGGAATGGTTGGCACAAACGTTCGTTTTTCGATAGGCTCTTTATCTTATTTGATTTCTAACAAAATGTTCCCCGTTTGCTATAACGCATTTTCATTTTGTTCTTTTTTTATCGCTTTCAGATATTGCGCACATCGCTAGATGCCTCTACCTGTTGACTTCCCTGCTAGCCAAAGAGACAGCTTTGCCTGTGGATTTGCGGGGTTAGTTCTCTAAGTCCAATTATTTTGTTGTCATATTTCATTGTACCGTTTCCACTCGCACTGTTTGTCATCTAGTTCCTCGCCTTTAACCGCCCCATCTAGCGATTGCAGTTTCTACCTATTCCTTTTGTGCACTATATGCAATAACAGTAGTAAGTATTATTGCAGTAACTCACGTTAAATTCATCCACCGCAACTCGGTATGTCGATCTCACGCGTTGAACGAAGCTCAATCATTGTGTATACAAAATTCATTTAGTTGGTTATCTTCTCGACTTTTGTCGCTCTTTCAGAACAAATTAACTGCAAATTTCTCACTCACGTTCTGCGATTCATCGGTCCTATTGGAAGTGTCGACACTACTTCCCTGATCGATTTTGATCCTTTCAACATGGCCACGGAATCTTCCTCAGTCACCTTGGAGCCCTTTTTCGACAGGCAGTTGCAGCACGCGGCGGCAATCCTATTGCTCTCGTGCAACTGGCACTTTTGCTTCATTGCTGCCAAACGCTCCACGGGATATGAGGGCGTTTCTCCTTCACTTGTGAGTAAGATCCCTCTACTTGAAGCCCTCATCAGTCAACCTTCAGCCTCTCAAAATTTCCTTGAATTGGTCGTGCAAGCCTTCAATCGTGATGGTTAGTTCTACTTGTGCCTGTCGAGCCACTTTTCACCGGCCTTAATCTGTCTATTCTACTGGCGTTGAAACAAAGTGTTTTGGTGCTTCGGCGATTGTACACAGGTCTTGAAAATCACCCTTAAGTTTGGCTCCACCTACCTATACGTTTTCATCTTGTCATCGACGGGACACATTTCACGATGGTTGACACAGGTACTACACAAATTACAGAAATAACAGTGATTCCCTAATCATTTCTCTACGAGTTTGTTGTGATCTTTTGGGCGCCCACATTTCACCTCAAGCTTATAGGTCTTTGCTTTTATCTACGAGTTCTCCGTTGATTGCGTCTATTCCAACTAACGTGTCCTTACTTGCAAATCACTTTGGAGTTGAGCATGTGTACGAATCGCATGTCCGATCAATCGAGGTCAGTAAACAAAATGGCCGACCCTTGCATTCGTCAAAATGTTATTGATTAACCGCCTTGTTTTTCACACTTGCTACCGTCAACGCATATCCGCTGTTCTCGGCCCTGTTCAGGGCCTCGGGTTGATACTCTGGGACGCAGTTAAAGCTGTGTATTGAAAATTGAGCCATATGTATGAATTAGTTGCCTTTGTCAGCGGACTGTTATTTGATCATTCAGTCATGATTGGTTTCCATTACATTCACCAAATACCACAAAGCGAACAGTGAATGTGTTTCATGCTATTGAAGCGAAGCTTTCTACCTGTAATAAAGTACGTGTATCAATATTTGGAACTATGTCTACCCTTCCTTCACTAGCCTGCGAAGATACGCATTGCGGCTTATACGGGGTTACGTTAGAATATGGTTCACAGTTGATTCAAGCCTTGTTGCTTTTCGAAAATCCATCCACGCATCATTTTCTCCCACTTTTGCAGTTCAGCAGTTCCATTACACCTCACATACCATGTAACAAATTCGTCTCCGGAGCATCTCTAATACTCCCCTAGTTATGCCTTAAGCGTCACCACATTAGAGCCCACTCATCGTGAAATGTACGGCAAGGAGGCTTAACCAAACTATACTTACACCTTAGTAAGCGAAGTCGCTTCGGTAGACTCGATGTTCACTCGCTATTGCGCCAACACGTCATCCTTAATAAGGCCAAACGTGTGGCCACCCGTCCATTTAGTGGACCCTCTGACAATGTTGTCTATAATTTCGCATTATCAGTAGGGGTTCTTCGCGAACACTTATCACTAGCGGATCTTGTTTCTACCCCCTGGGCGCAGCTCCCTTTTCTTCGTTATTTCTTCTTAAGCCAGTCAGTCAATACTGACCTTTCTCTTCCGAGTTCGCACAACCAATGGTAATATGTGGACGTGATTTTATCTCGAGGTTTTTGTGGTTGTATCTTCAATTTTTACAGTTTCTGTCACGTCCGACGGAAATCCGTGTTTTGCTGCATAAATCCAGAGCTTATGCCATTTTAATCAAATCAACAATTATTAGTCTTCAGACTAAATGTTTCTTCAGCCGAATGTCACGGCGTTGTCATGTGTCTGACTATAGATCAACTTTATCTTTCCTCCATAGATTGTTCTGCATTTTTTCATCAGCTCCCTCCCCTGTCCATTGCTTTTGGCCGCAACTAGCCAACGGAGAAATGCACCCTCTGTATTATACATAAGCCTTGTACTTAGTTCTTCTGAACGTAACCACTTGCTCACGCATTTCCATCAAAGAGCAGCGTTACGGCTTTCTGACCTACCTGTTTCGGGTTTTCTTGTTTTAATCCTCTTCAGTGGATCCAATGGCTCTAGTTCGCTCTACGTGTTTCCCTCGTTCGGCACGTGTTGATCGGTTAGTCCGCTGGGCTGAGGTCGTCGCACACCACTCTTCACCGTCTGAGAAAGAAAGTAATGCAGCTGCCACCAAAGCTTTGGAAGGCGATGTGGAAGACATGAATTCCTCCTCTTTCGCAGACCCTGGGTACTATGCTCGTCGCTTCTGGACTGAATCACTTATCCAAGAAAAATCTGCTGAACTACCCACACTGCCCACGAATGTATCGCCAACAACTCCTCGGAATAGCATCATGAAACTGCTATTTGATCTGTTCAACACAGCCAACACTGCCGAGTTGATCTTCCGAAACGATCGAAATGTGATCATCGACGTGATCAACCGGCACATCGGTAACCTGAAGTCAAGAGAAACGGAGGTAAGGACGGAATTTATGCGGATATGTTTACCAGTTATCCAAACCTCGTTTCTGTGCACCCCTCGTGTAGTGACTATGCGAAGTCTGGGCTAAGTAATCGGACAGGACGGGATGGCGAAACTGTAACCTGTACCATATGCACTCTGTAGACAGGGGAAATAACGCGTAAATTCCTGTTAACATGATTATATACTTCAAGTTAAAGACAGTAAACAACTTAGGAACAGGTTTGCATTCATCCTATAAACGGGCAGGCACTAGAAGTCGTGCGGCGGCGTATAGAAACGTTACAGCAGCGCAGTTTACTAATGGGCAGTCTGTCACAGGTGAAATGTTTGACCTTGAAGGGTCAAGGATATGCCAACGGTGCGAAGTGAAAACCTAAGGGGATTCCTAAGGTAGGTGTTCGAAGCAAACATGTTAATTAATGTAAAGAAATAAGGGAGGGGTTTTTGAATAAAGATATCATGTCCGGTTTTGCTTATTAATCAAGATTCTCTGGACTTTGCACCGTGGATGTTGCCCCGTACCTTACATGTTATAGCGAACCATTTTCCACTATCCTTTCTCATCTCCCTTTTCTATTTCGTCACCGATCTACAAAAACTGAATTCGTGAATACTGTAATCCCCTACTGTAATTGTCTGCCATCTTAAAAACTTTTCCGATCCACTTCTACTTTGGTAGAATTTTATCTAGGTGATGCCGGACCGGCCGCGTAGTGAAGACCCTAGATTCCACGACACGGAAGTATCTGCTTCTCACGTTACGTACTGGAGTACCATAATAACCAACCTCATCAGCAACACGTTAACACTTTGTACTCATGCTTCCACTTTACAATACCGCAAGTTATGAGAAATGACTCCCCTAGTAATAAGATTGCCACATATCTGGTATGCTAGACAGAAGGAGCCACGTCTCATTGAATTCAAAGGTCTTTCGTACCCATCCTTTTATGCACCTTTCTATGTAGATAGCTAGTAATTAAAAGAACGTGAACGGGGACTGCCTCAATTCAGCATGCTGAATTGTTTCATTTTTGTCTCATTACTATGCATGCTTATGGTACGCGCTGCTAGCTGCAGTGTAACACAATTGTCTGTCGTTAGTTGTTTTTTTTTCTGTCAACCGTTTTGTTTTCCCAAGTGCTGCACTCGATTGTTGTACGGATGACCATTAGCCTGCTCTTTCTTTTTCTCTCCCGACAGCGTGTGTTGGATTATCCTATTTTACTTGGTTTAATTATCGCACACTCTGACTACCTCTCCAGCGGGGCCCATCGTTCGGGTGAATTGATTCAGAACCTTGAACGTCTGCTCAAAAGTGGATCTTTTGAAGCGGTAAATCCGCCAATTCTGGAAAGAGGACTTCAAATAGCTCGTATCTCACTTGATAGACTCCGAGCAGTTTGCAAGTAGATTTGATCACGAACTCCCCACGACCTGCGCCTGTTATCTTTCCGTGTGAAATTATGTCCCACTACTCTGGTTACTATTTCCGGTTTGTTAAGAGATCGATTTGAATATATATTTCCGAGCAACTCCTTATTCCATTACCTTAACTAATTCACAGCTTTGTCAGTGATCTCGCTTCTTTTACGTAAACGAACCCATCTGTTGTCAGCTGGAGTACTAATATAGAACGAACATCCTCTCAGATCAATGTAGATGCCTCTTTTGTTTATTACGTGGCACGCAATTCGGATCGTCGTATTTAGTCAGATGCGTAAGTGTATTTGATGTCGAAGAACATAGAGGCACATGAAATTTTTTCCTGAATTTAGAAAAAGGAATACAGTTAAGGAATCACACTAGCATGCATTCTGAGACTGTATTTAAGAGCAAGTAGAAAGGTTTCTGTACAACTATGGAATTATGAAAAATCAAAAACATTTAATTGCGAATCGTCAGCGGTAGGCTTTGGTCAGTTAATCGTTTATTCTTGTTCCGTTAGGAATTCGTATTGGCGTCATTATTACCGGGTATAGGATGTTAAGAACACCAGTCTGAGGCAAACTATTGTTTTCATTGATTCATCTACTGGCCGGTACAATCATATAAGGTTAAACTACAAAGGGATGGATAATGGTTCGGTGGTTTGTTCTGAAATGACTCGGTCAATGCTTTGACAGCGAATAGTTCGCCACTGTCTCATTCACACTGGTCGGTTGGGGGTTACGTAATCACAATGCTTGAGCCGATGTCAGGGTGACCGCTAGACTGATGGCTGTTCGGCCAGGGCAGGTATAGAGATTGAACAAACTTTTCTTCGAGCACCGTGGCTGTTGGAATATGCGGATCGCAAGTGCGTCTGCAGTGGCGAGCATCCTTGACCGCGTACCTTTCGATTTGCTCACTGGAACCTGATAAATCACAGTAAAGTCATTCGGGAGGTTAATCTGGTGACCTGATGCGAATAGATGAGACAAAATACCGCTTGTAAGAACTCCGGTGCCCACGTTCAGGAACCATTTAGGGCTATGTTCCTTAATGCGACGTGACAGTTGACGAGCCGTCCGACCAATATATGTATCTTTTGCATTGTATGTGCACCGTTTCACAAAAGCACAGGTTTCCGAAAAAATCATCAATACATGTTTAAAAACACCACAGAATCGACCTCTATTAGTCCTTCTGGTAGTGTATTCCATAAGTTTACAATTCTTCGTTCTATACGAAGCTTCTGTTACCTTGTCCATGCAGGGGACCCTGAGTTTGTAACGGTGTTCTCGAGTGTTACAAGGTTTCCACAGGTGAAGCATTGGCCGCCGTATGGGGAAGTGATTGGAGTGTAATACTCGATGGGTCATAATAAGGTCACTTCTTACTCGGCGGTAGGATAGTGTGTAAAGTCCGAGCCTTTCACAACCTTTTTCATACGGAAGCTTTCGTAGACTCGGTATCATTCTAGTTGCGATATGCTGTATTTCCTCCAGCTTTTCAGTTTCTCACTGGGTTATCGGATGGTAAGCTGGGGCGCCGTATTCAAGGATTGGTCTAATGAGCGAGGTGAATAGTCGAGAGACGGTTTCTTCGGACCATGTGGAGAAACTGCGTCGTAATGCCCAGAGAATACGAAGTCCCGCACGGTATAATTTCTGTTTTCTGGTGATCACACATCATGTCGCGAGAGCACTCCTAAGTCTCTGACAGATGTGTTAGGGTGGATCAACTGGCCGTCCAAGGTGTATGGTTGAGTGGCTGGACGTCTGGTGATATTGATGAACTCCGACTTGCTTGCGTTAAAAGAAAGTTGCATTTTAGTGGACCACGTTGACAGTCCATCTAAGTCATGCTGGAGGCGAGCGCAGTCGTCCTGATTCTCAGTGATCCTCCAGATTTTCAAATCTGCAAACGGGGCATATGCTGACTGGAGATGCCGCTGGAGATCGTTGATATGAATAAGAAATAATACTGGCCCAAGTACAGTTCTTTGAGGCACGCCACTGGTCAGGTGGAAATCAGTCTATCTAGTAGATATTGACCTGTACTCTAAACTTTCGTTCCACAATAAACTTGTGTAACCACTGAAGTAGCGTGCCACCGATTCCGTAGGTCCTCAGTTTACGAAGGAGTACCTCGTGGTTCATTCTATCAAACGCCTTATTAAAGTCGATGTACACCACGTCAACATCCCTCCGTTCGTTGGTGGTTTGCGTACATCAAGTTGGTGATACAGCATCGTCCTTTCGTAAAGCCGTGTTGCGCTGGCGTCAATACGCCCATCGGTTCGAAGAACGACAGCGGATACTTTTTCACGATCTCAAGAACCTTGGATAATATCGAAGTCAAACAGATCGGTCTGTAATTTTCTACTTTACTCGGATCACCACCGTTGGGAAGCGGTCTCACTATCAAACATTTCTAGTCGTTGGGGACACATTTTTCAGAGAGTGATTTATTGAATAGGTTTGTCACGGCTGGTGAGATGATCTTCGATAGGGACTTGAGCATTAGTGGGTGAAGTCCGTCAGGTCCGGAGGGCTTTGCACCATCGAGCTTGACGAGTAGCTGATACACTTCGACTGCATCAGAGTGTAGGCTGTCGAGCAAGAATGGCGCAACCTGTGCCGGTACTGGAACGGCCGCCGGTTTGCTGGTATGTACGGTGAGGAAGTGCATAGCCAATGCATCCGCGCGCTCTGTGCTTAAAATGAGCGTCTGTCCGTCCAAGCTCTCTAAGACCGGTAGGTCGCCCCCAGGTTTCAGTTGACGTTTCAAGTAGGCAAATGTTCTTTTTGGGTGCAGTTATGCCCGAGGATGTAAACTCCTCTTCGAACTGCCGGCGTTTCTTGGTCTTTGCGGCGTTACATAATTTTGCTGTTTCTTGCTCACCGTGTAATCTTCCTCATAACGCGAGCTGATGTATCTATCCCAAAATTTGCGACGCCGTCGCGCTAACTGTCTATATTTTGTATCAAACCAATGCGGTTTGACAGGTCCGACTTTTGAATACTTCAGGGAAACGAAGCGAGTACACAGCGAGTTAAGCTTCCCCTTCAGTAAAGACCAACAGGTCTCAAGCGGCGCATCATGTGGTAGTGTCCAATAAATCTGACTTGCGGCTTGGACGAGCCCGTTGAAGTCCATCTTCCAATAGTTGAATATCGACTTCCGTTGGTTCTAATACGGCAACGACAGTTCTATACGTACTACAATGGAGCAGTGGTCGTTGTTCGCTAGAGATTTGAGGACTGATCTCTTACAGCTTTTGCTCGCAAACCGTCAACATTAGGTCCAGATAAGATGCCGAATGCGGAGTTACGCGCGTCGGTTGGAGAACATGCTGCGTTGTCCCGATTTCATTAGTCATTTTAGCGAATTCAGCCTCAACGTCGCCATGAATGGGAAAAAACCGAACATTTGGCCAGAATATCTTATGTAAATGTAGATCCCCATCAGTAAGAACTGAGGACGGCTCATGTACTTCTGTATATGTGGACGCCAATCGCAACAGCGGTTTACTGGGTTACGGTAGACAACACCCACTATTAGTTCTGCGCGTTTGAGGCAGATTGTGCACCACAATTGCTCGCATAAATTATCCTCACTCAGATAGGTGCTGGTAAGTTTGCCAGATAGTGACGATTTTTTTATGTACACCACCGTGCGCCATTGATTTTCGGTCGCATCGGAAACAACAAGAGTATCCTGACAACGCGACTTCTTGGGGTATGACGTCGGAGTTCAGCCAAGTCTCTGCAAGTCCAAAACGTCCAATCGCTCCGACCATCGGAATGAGACTGGACCTTACCGTGGTGCGATGGTTTGCGTACTTCAGATCCATTGAGCTATGCTGGGTGGTGTTCTTTTGCACCTGAGCCATTCATACCGGATTGGTCGATGGTTAGAGGTCAGACAAACTCAGCCTCCTGGTCTTCCACGTTGGGGGTTTGAATAAGGATGGCTTCTTATTCCCTAAAACGGACTCCTTGTAGCCTAACGCCAAACCCGCTGCCTTGCGGTTAGGTTTTGAACCAAAGGCTTTGATTGACAGCCCTAATCGTTCTGTCTAACCCTGGGCAACCTGATAGTATCCTGCCCCCGCAATACAATGAGCTTTTCTACAAACAGTTTCTTGATGCTCTGGCCACCGCAGAGGATAATCAACGGTGCCCTATCTGTTGCATCGAGCAGGGTGGATATGGGTTTGGATGCTACTGCTCAAGCCTTTCCGTCTACTTATCCCCCTTCTTGCGCTTTTTCACCCTTACCGTCCCGTACGAACTTTACTTTTACTCCCCCGGTTTTCAACCCCCGATTCTCGTCCCTCCCGCAACACGCTTTGCTGGGCGTTTATCTTCTAGTATCAACTCACATGCAAACGCGGAGTGTCACTCCTGCCCTATCGACAAGCCCATGTCAAAGCGAGCGATCAAGCCAAGTTCGTCGGCTTTCATTTGGAGCCCTCGATCTTCGACACCAGCAGTATTTCCTCTTTGCGCCTATCCGGTGACGATGCAGCTTCGAGCACCGGCCAATCCGGTGTTGGTATTGCCCTGAGTCCCTGGGCTGAAGCGGCTCTGGTTGACTGGATTCCAATCAGTAGCCGGAGGTGTGCGGTCCGATTGGCTGGCTCGTTCAAAGCTTCGAAGTCGCGCAGGACTAACAGGTGTCTATTCTTCATCGCTGCTTATGCACCCACAAACTAGCGATTATTCGGTAAAAGACGACTTCTATCGCAACTAACCGCGTTCCTTCGCCACAGAAGAAGCTCGGACATTGTTGTGCTGGCTGGGGATCTGAATGCTCAAGTTGGAAAATTCTCCACCGATGAACTGCATCTGGGCGGCCAACATGGTGTAGGCTCCCGTAATGATAACCTTGAGCGGTTGCTTCGTTTGTGTGAAGATGCTCGCTTATTTCTTGCGAGCACTAATTTCCGACACAGCACCCGCCGGGGGGTGACTTGGCACCCACGGTCATTAGACGCAAATCGATCCACATTGCGATCAGTTACCGATGGAGAGGCTGCATCCAGAACTGTCGCTCGATTTGGAGCACAGGTGTTGACACCGACCATGCACTTGTATGTGCTGACCTGCGGATACGTTTTGGCAGACGCCCAAGACGACGTTATGAGCGCATTGACACTAGCCAACTGGCGAAACCAGCTGTTCTGAATGCCTATCAAAGTATGCTGACATGCGAGTTGAGTAAGCGCTCACTGGATGCAGTTGAAGCTCACTGGTCTCATCTTCACCAGTCCTTACTAGCAGCAGGAAAATCCTCATGTGGTAAGTTTAATCGCCAACATGGACATTGGGTCACTTCGCAGTCCCTGGAACTTATATATGCTCGCCGGCATATTCCGGCTGGAAACAAACACAATGAGACTCGCAGAAATCTCCGTGCTAGCCTGAAAAGACCGCGAATCCTGGTGATCTCAACGTGCTTCAGAGATAGAAATGGCCGCTGCCCTTTGTAACCATCGTAAGTTATTTCGGCTGCTACGGGAAATGGGCAGCAGTAGACCTGTTGTTAGTGAAGCTATAGGTGACGAGAGTGGACAGCCTATCTAGAACTTGTCAAAACGTTTGGTCTGAGCGTTTTGGAAGGCAATTTAATCGGTCGAAATTGTTAGATTTCTCGGCGGCCACTGATCGACCCGCTCCCTGGGCTGTTCCTTTGGATCGGCCCTCTCGCTCAGAAGTCAAACATGATATCGGGCTTCTGAGGTTGAATAAAGCCGCGGGACAAGACGATCTTCATCCAACCCTCTTCAAATTCGGGGGACCTGTTCTTATGAATGATGTACACGAGTTACTAGTGAAGCTGTTCCAACGGACTGGAGCAGTTCCATCATAGTCATAATTTTCCAGGGAAGCTCACGATCGGAATGCGGCAGTCATAGAGAAATCAGTCTGATCTCCGTCGCCTCCAAATTACTTGCCTGTTATCCTTCACAGACTGACTGGTGCTCTTGAAAGCCAGATTCGTGGAGAGCAAGCCTGGTTTCGTCTAGGTCGTGCTTGCATTGACCACATCTTAACTTTGCGTCAGCTGTTGGAGCACGGTCACATATATTGGCGGCCCACCGTTGTCGTTTTCCTCGAAATCAAAGTTGCTTTCCATTCAGTGATTAGATGTGCCCTCTGGGACTGAATGCTCAGGAAAGGTGTGACCGAGAAATATTTAGATATTATCGGAGCATTATACGCGAGTAGCACGGGCAGATTGAGGGCTTACGGCAAACTCTCGCCGCCCTTCAATATCTCCAGCGGTGTGAGACAAGGATGCCAGCTGTCACTTTTCTTCTTCAACTTCGCTATTGACGAAGTCATGGAGATAACATTTACTGCATACGATTTAGAAGGTATGGAGCTACTTCCAGGAGAACGACTTCCTGTCTGAGTATGCTGACGATATTACCCTCATCTGTGAAAGCTCCCAGACGTGCCAGGCTGGACTAGACAGATTGGCACTGGCTGTCAATCACTTCGGGCTCTGCTTCGCACCCTCGAAGTGCAAAGCTTTCCTCCAAGTTTGGCCTGGACCGCCTCATTCGCTGACTCTTGGTAGGAATTAGTCAGAAGTCGTTCAGAAATTTAACTAACTGGGAAGTTGTGTCACGCCCGTGGGATTGAAGATGAGGTTACCAACCTTATAGCAAAAGCTCGGGGCGCTTTTGCTAACCTTCGCCACTTATGGCGATGGCGCGACATCACACTCGCCCTGAAGGGTAGAGTGTACCATGCAGCGGTACGTTCGACCTTACTGTAAGATTGTGAAACCTGGTCCTTTAGATCAGCCGATTTATGGAGGTTAGTTGCGTTCGACCACCGGTGACTTCGCAATTTGGCTGACATGGCTAGGAGCCGACCTCAGTGGCGTTCCTGCTGTGAGTTTCTTTGTCCCACACCATCCCTCTTAAATCCCCCTCCAACTTCGATCTCACTAGTTTTCTATAGTATTTTTTGCCGTGTAGTAGCCGGCTGGTATGTTACCGGAACGATGCCCATTCGTTACCGGCAGCTCAGTTGGCTTGCATCTGTTGCACTTTTTCCCTTTCTTACGTATTGCGGCACAGTAGCTGAGGTGCTTTCCATTTCTGTCTAACGTGTATAGTGACGATGATGACGGCCGCTCCTAAACAGCGAAGCGGCACAGTTCGTCACGTTTGTTCATTAGGCTGCACACTTCGACGAATACTACACGGAGGTCCTGTGAGGTGCCTGGAGGTTGAGCAACCGGTTGATACGGGTTTGTACACCCTTCTAGCTCACCCGAAAATTTACAGTTTGTTACTTAGGCTCACTTTCTGTTCGGCGTTTGAGCTCAATGACCGCAGTCTTCAAACGATCCTGTCTTCGGGTTCCAGGTCTCGGCGGATGTGAACCTGTATGCCTTTCAGCCTTGGCAGACGAAACAGTATGGTTACGGCATATGGTGATTTGCAAAGGGGATTCTCAGAGGTCGACGTGATTGGTTAGTTTTCTGGCCAAGTCGGATTGCTTGTTTAATCGTCGCACTGCCTTCACCCACATCCAAGAGCCCCCTGAAGGTACTCTACATCGTAATCATAATGTATCTGAGGGTTTTCTTCTTTTGACTGTGGTACGTGGAAGACCATGAGATTATGACGTCTCAGCGAAATCGTTGATGAATCTGTGGGAGCAGGACTAGAGGTGCTTATCGGTTTGGGTTTTTGTTTATCAGCAGGGGACGCCTGAAATCGATTACATGGCCCCTTACGCTTTGGAGTGGTCCATGGATCCTCAATGTTCAGAGGTTTACCGACAGGCTCTGAGAAATTCACGGACCGATCAGTGAAACGGCATTTCGTAGGTTCCGAATCCGAGTCTTCAATCGGTGGGAACATTGAACCCGAGGCTCGGCCGGTGTAGCGGGTGTTGGTGCTGGTGCAGATTACGGAGTAACAAGGGAAGGCGGGGTGACAAGTACTTTCACGAGGGTGTTTGACCCCATGTGGTGAACTGTTTGTTTCTGCCTGGAAGAGAGGTTTCCCTGTAGTGGTTGGTGGTCGCTGTGTATTCTGATGTTTTGCACCGCGGCATTTATCACATATAACTTAGAAAGCCGATGTCGAAACACGTCAACGGCTAAGACAATGCGCCAAATATGGAACAAAACATCGCAGCCGAATTGCACGAGCCTTGTGTCCAACAACTTTTGAACACGAATCACAAGTAGCTTGAGACGGCATCACTAGGTAGAGCAACTCCAAGATGGCGGACACAAATGGCAGTTGGGCCAATCAATGAGATCTCCGGAACTAGCCAAAGAATATCTACCAAATTTGCACCGAAGAACATTGGTTCACAATTCACACAGAAAAACACTTATAACACTGTAGTCCGAAGCATAAGTAGTATCCAGCACACGGTGATTCAAAAATCCGCGTCGTCCGCGGGTACAGCCTAACAAAGTTGATAGCGTAATTTCACTTCAAACTTCACACATGCTTTGAAGTCTGACGTGTCTCGATTAGTCTCTGTCGTAGTCACGAGTTTAGTGTTCTAGTAATGGGTTGACCTACTGAGGAGATATATCGCTCTCGTGAGGCTGGCTCTGAAGACTCATCTGCCCTGCTGTGATCGACTTCAGGATATCGATTTTCTGCTGATGCTTACTAGATACGGATACGGATCATCCATCCCAGTGTACCACTATTGGTTGCTGTGTAGTTATCACGTTCCCAGCTGAATTCAAACCAATTCATCTGTTCCACTTTTTTGTGATAATAATGGATACTCACCACCAACATTTTCTAAAAATGCTGCTTGTGTTTCCAACGTCTATTTTCAGTGTGTTTTCGCGAAGTCCAAGGAATTGTGCCTTTGATTACATTTCGATATCTGGTAAGAGTCTCGGCATCCATGCTTGGCGGTTTTCTTAATCATGGGAATATTTGCATACAATTAAGCCACTCACCTGAATTTCCTTCACGTTCACACAAACTATGATATGTTCAGGAGTTAGCGAACTCGGCGATATCAATGTTACATTCAGGAACGACTGCCTGTCTTCAACGATCGACGAGCGAGCCGATAGATACTCCATCTATCGGCACAGCGGAGCAGGCTTATAATCGCATTTTAGTTAATCGCGTTTGTTACCTGAAATGGTATAGTTCACTAAGAAAGCATTGATGATTTATCACTAATGGATAATCATTAGTGTGATTAAGTAGTTAGGTGATTTCGTTTCATGACAGCAATTATCCAATCCTTGTACTTATCTTCACTCCTTGTAAAACCCTTTTTATCACTTTGGGCGTAATTAACCCCAGATTGGGTCTAGATAAACGAACCGACCTATAACCGAACAACCATTCGGCGGTATTGAGAACCGGTGTTGGACATTCCCACGACGGTTTTCCTGAATTCGGAAGTGCATGACACATCAATGTGTGCAACTGAGTGCGTAAGCCTACTCAGCGGCGCTTGCATGGCGGCTGAGTCCGACTGAAGTGAAACCATATCGCTCGAGTACTCTAAATTTATCAATCAATTACTTGATAGTGTCTGCCCGCAGGGTAAACACAAAGTTCAGGGCTATTCGCTGTCATTTTGATCAGAGTGTCGCAAGTAAGTGAACGAAATGGGACCATCTCGGTGCAGTCCGCTTATGGCGCAATCTCCCATTGCGGACAACAAGCCGCATCCCTCCTACTCGTCAGTGGAATCAAGAAAATACCCTTTTGATGTTGTCACCCATGGTTGTTCTAAGAAGTATTATCTTACATGAAGAGGACGTAGTTGGAAAATGCCACCTAACCTGTATCCTCGGATAACGTAAATACACAAACCGTCACATTTCGATGGACGTTAAATGTGCGTGCATTCTAATGAGTACATGCATACGTTCGATTCGAGTAGGCGCTCCACCAGCTTGTTTGGTGTACACCTACACTGTCTTCAGCTCGCCGGTTATTATAGAGAGTCCTGGTGACAACTGCCGACCCTCATATTTTTGTTGTAGCTACTGTGGTCATCACTGTTGATGTGGACTCTCAAGCGGGTCACTGTCGAAGCCTGTACACCGCCTTGGATGCCGTACGTTATTAGGGCTTTTTGGACTCGTTCGCCTGTTTTTGTTACCAGCTGCTCCATTTTAAGATCCTGATCTTCTATCATTTCCGCTGGACTTCATTTTTATCCATTATTTACTGTTATCAAATTCGTGAGGAGAGGAGGAAATGGGATCCACAGACATTATATAGACTAAACTGTCCTCGACCGTTTTGGGGTGAAAACACCGTACTGTTTATGGTTATCGCTTTCTTCAAATGTTTACTGACCGGAAGGCTTTACCCAAACCCTTCTTAACAAATGGCCATTTGAAATCTGTTGTGTCGCCACCACCTGGGGTATTCGTGTTTAATTCCATACCAATCTGTGAAATGGTCGTAGCAGCCATGGGCTCTCGTGCCGCTGGTGTTGAACGTGAGGCTTCAACTGTTTCTGGACGCGTTGCCTGCAAGCTGATTGCCGCATACTCGCTTCTTTCTTACATTAACGAGATGGAAGTCGTGTTATCAACTAGTGCAACTTTCTCCATGGCCACATGTAATCTGTGTGGAGCGGTTATTCGAGCAGATGACTGCCTCTGTAGTAGAAAAAGTCACGATCGGTTGCTTTAACTTTCGGCGTAAGGTGAAGCTGACTACCACGACAACCCAGTAACCAGGGACGCAGGCTGGATAATCAAGTTTTTATCAATACCTTTGGACAGACTTGTCTGTGAGACAATAGCTTTTGAAGTAAGCGTGTTCAGCGGTAGCTCGAGCAGATGACTGCCTCTGTAGTAGAACGGAGGTCGTGATCGGTTCCATTAAGTGGCAGTGTAATACGAGGCTCGCGAACACGAGTTCCATTTACCAGGGTCGCAGATTCGACAACCAGGTTGTTATTATTGCCTTCTGACAGACTTATCCGTGGGACCTTGGACTGTGAAGTAAGCGTGTCCAATGCCACCTCATACGGACCATTAGTCTGCCACACCACCAAGGGCGACCCTGTTAGTTAGCTGGCCCTGATGAATAGGGGTCCTAAACTCGACCAGAACAGGCCTTGCAAATTCTTGCTGACACGATACACCTGCTTCTCTGCAGCTGCCAACGCGAGGCACTCTTGTGATACCGACATGTAATGGCATTCCGGTATACGAAAATTATCGTGTATTAGCTTCCCATCTAAGTTACGTGGAGTCTTAGTTTCGCGTATCACTGGCTAACCCCCAAATTATGAACAATGACGGTCCTCTGTCAACCTATAGCAATTTCCGCACTTCGAACACAGTACTCTAAAGAAGAATGTAATTAGTCAACTCGCACGCAGTTCCGACGAGCAAACCCCCGTCACGAATCAACATTTATGCTGTGCAGATACTTCCTGCCAACATCATCCCGCACATCGGAGAGACCAGGAGTTGGATCCAAAAACTGATCACGCGTTGTGCGAGAACAAGTGTTTGCTAAGCACACACAGTGGAAGCAGATCCACTTTAATAAACAAATGGATGCGTGCATTTCCCGACGGGTGGAACACGCCCCGTTTTGTAAACGATTATTTGGAAATAACGGGCATACATGTCAATACAACCCTCAACTAACCTAGAACAATTGTTGTGGCGTCATAGTAAACATTTGTCACTGAACCCCATTCTTGACTGCGATACCACAGATGAGGTCGGATAAAATCGGCTTCCATATCCTCCTCATTGGTGGTTGGGGAGGAATCAGTGGCCTTTTCCTATCAAAATAACTATGTGAGTTAACAATGAACGGTTATAAGTTCGGTTCCATTGCATGGGAACGCGAGTGCCATGAGTTGACTCTGATGACGAGTGATCAAAACATCTGCTTACCTATAGCAAAGTAGATCCCGATTAATCGGAGACAAATCCAACAAAAGCCCACTCACATTAATGCAAAATCAGATGTTCTTATGTAAAATTATACGCAAACAAGGTTATGTAAAACGAAGTAAAATATAAAAAGAGAGAAGGCATGCAAATCTGATTGGAGGAGGCATAGCTTTAATATAGACTACATAAATGCGGAGAGGTGTACAAGGCGTAGATATTTTGCGGAGATTAACTGGAAATACACCGGTGGACGACGTATGTTGCTAAAACGAGGAAGTGATTAAAAAATCCGAAATTGGACCATTTATTCAATACATGCCGCATGCTGTAGCCCTGTAAAAAGAAAATTGATAATATTCTGACACCTTTGACAATCTAGGGCTATTCACATCCATCATGTTAAGCACAAATAAAGTGTACAGAGCGTGTATGCAATGAAGACACGACACTCAATGGTAACAGTCCGTACCGCTATGCATCTGTGTCGTAACGCGGGTTGGCGATTCATTCTCGTGATACCATACCTTTTCCCGATTGCTTGCATCCATAGTGCAATTGAATTGCTCCCTAAGGCTCTGATTTCTATCATCAAGCAAGTTGAACATAATCATTAGTGCAAATGAATTGTATCCGTATCATATCTACGCACCAAGCGCGCCCAGTGACCTTGGAACTGAACTAACCCAAAGCAGCCAAAGACGACAGACTCAATAACCCTTGCATGAATGTATGAGTTGGTGGTGTAGTGTAGACGCGTGGGCGGCCTAGCGTGCATTCAGCAACGGTGCCTAATCTGAAGCCAGTTCCACGCAGCTTAGGGGCACAAGGTTGTCCAAACATCTGATGCGACTGGGTATAAGTAGACTACCATGTACATAAAGGCATGCGTTGCGAACGTCACCAGTGGGAGAGGGAGGCTGAGAACACGGTAATGCGATACCACATCGCTAGTTTTGCACTGGCGCAGTCCAAGGTTTTGGACGACCTACCAACGCTAGAGCATGCGACGGTACTGTGTCCGGATAGGGAGGCAGTCAGAGGTAGATGGCTGCGAATGACCAGGGGCGGTGTGACGGGCTTGCGAGCGGCGGTCTGCTGAGAGGTCTACTGCCCAAAGTACGACTGTGGCAATTTTGTTACAAGGCGAGTAGACCCTGCTTTGTTACAGCAAGCGTCCCTTAACGTCATAGTGGATGCAGTACACCGACTTGCTCGTCCCTGAATCAAATGAGATACTGCGAGCGGGCTGTCGGCAGTTTGCATCGGCTGCTCTGTACACACACATACATGCATGGGCGGACTGGCGCAGACCCAACGTAAGGGCAACTGACACGCATAAACTGAATTCGTATCCCGTACCCAGTTGTGTGGTATGTTCGCATATGGGAATCACTACATCGTTGCTTGGCATCTTGGTCTGGCCAGTTCACTAGCTGTTCTCTACTAAACATACTTGGCAGACACAGCATATCGGCGAACAACACTTCAATTCCTTCCTACGGTAGTTGTACCTGCAAATCCCATAATTCCGCGAGGTCGATAACACTCAATTCCCTATCTAACGGCCTGCGAACACGTAGTCCACAATCACAGATGACAGTACAATGGCATGTGACGGGTCAAATATCTAGAGCTTCACATGTCCCGTAGGATGGCCGTAATGAAGAGAGGGATTAAGTAATGAACATACCAATAAAGCGGAAATAGGCCCCTGAGATAAAATTTTTACGAACGACGTAAGCCGACCAATTAAAGCAAAATTATGGTGTGTGTGTAAACAAATGTCAAAGAATAAATGGTGGCGAACCGAAAGCAGGCAACTAAGAATTGTAACGAAAATATATGTCTAGTGTGCATCCCCTTAACATCTCTCACTCTCTCTTCGAAAATTAGTTACGTGAGGGTTGCGTGTTTTTTCGTGGGGTATCCACTTGGAACGGCTTAGATACTTGTCTTCTTTTGCTCTCTTCTGGGTTCCATTTCCTAGGGTTTCTGGAGGCTATCTACATCTTCCGGCAAAATCCCTCGGCTTGCCATCGTTCAGTATTCCGGTAAAATCAAGGCCAATGGTATAAGATGTCACGTTGTTCTTCATGTAGCGCAGCGCATTTGATTGGTATGACTGATCCCTACCTGCTTACTGACATGGATCTCGTAAATCAACCGACCACAGAGGCGCATGATGACTGCAGGTATACATTTGACCCTGTTCCCCTGCGGAGAGACGACAAACACATGAGCTGCTACTTCAAAACCCTGCGTCATGCCGCCTATTGTACTGAGTTTTCTTTATGGAATTCGTACGGCGTATCTGTTGCCTTTTAGGGTTCAGTAAGTGCAAGGTTATTCTCAATATTCTGCTCATAAGTATTTCAGCAGATGACTTCCCATCTGACGCATTCGGATTTGGAGCATTCCTTCTATTGGCCTTTCGACCGCAACAGCGCTCGTTTCATGTTATCCACAAATCGTTTGGCCTGTCCATTAGATTTCAGGTGATAAGACACAGTCTCCAAGTGTTCGATTCCGTTTCGTGATAAGACGTGAACTACTACCCCTTAATCGATACAACGGTATCTGGTAGACCGTGCTGACCGAAATGCGTCTCAATGCGTGTAGTGTACTGGTTTCTGCATCATGGTTATTTCTGCCCACTTGCTATAGACATCGACAACTAGAATGAGCATTTCGGTTTATCCTTTTATCACAAAGAGGTGTACAACAAATCTGGGGTTCTGTTCTGTTATCATCAGTTTCAATCATTTTGCATCGTGCTTCAGGTTAATCAATCGTTGGCATTCAGCTGTGATCACATCCAATGCCAACTGTGGTTTCTGTTCAAGTTTGTGAAGGATGCGCGTTCGACTGGAGACTGCATGCAAAAACAGGCCTCTTGATCTGATCAATGGTCATCGTGCTCAATTTGAATCGTTCACGATCCCGACATGTGTGACAAAATCATGAGCATCGCGTTTGATCAATTTCAAACAATTGTACCGGGTGCTGAACAAGGCTTATTCCCAGAAAATCTGCGTCAATGTTTTCACCGTCTCATCAAAGCTGAACTCTTGAATTTTTCGGCAACACGAAATTCATGTATCGTTCAGGCTCAAATGCACCAAGTGTTCTGAGCAGCAACAACAACTGTACGTCCCACACGAAAAGTGTCATCATACTTTTGAGACCATGATTCGAATGTTACTCCGCTCACTCCATCGAAGACGAATTCTGTGGCTGATGCCACAAGATTGTTCACGAATGACCAACTGTCCTGGTGGAATCAGTTTTAATGTTCAACTTCTGTGAAAGCAACACGATCAACCGCCGCTGAGATTTCTCAAACTGCAACTGCTGTTGTTGAATAAGGGCTTGCATCTCCTTATCCAAGATACTCTACTGACGTATAGTTCAAAGTTTAATAATTCTGTGACACGATGCTGAAGAATACTAACGCGGTTTGATGACTGATGGATATGCATTGTCAAAACCGGCTGATTTAAAGGGGTTCAATTTAGCCATTTCAGCGAAGACTGATGTAGTAGAATGTCATGCATTATGGTAGCTGTTTGCGCACTGTGGCTACGATGGTGCAACACACCCGTTGTCCCCTGCGATGCCAATTCCGGAGGACGCGTAGTAACGCTTCAATTTACCAACGTTTCTACAAACTGGTTGCTATCTTCCATGACCACACAACCAACTGCTTCTCTTAGGGAATCCTTTGATTGGATATAATTGTAATAACACTTTGGATCTCTTTTCTCAAATCGGGCCAACCTTAGCTCGTACGAGTATTTCGCCTACCGTTTGATAGACGTATTCCTACATCTTTTGTACTATAGCGGGCGTCGAAAGCCTTTGAATTCCTGGAACCTTTTCCACTTACCATTACGACTGTTTAGCGCTTTATCGATTCTCCTCCACCACCGAGGATTACTGAAATGTCTCCCGGGGCGAAGGGGAACAAACTCATTTAGTAGTTGCACAAGTCCAGTTTTAAGTAAAAGCCATATCTGTTCCAAAGATGCCCGTTTCTGATCAGGAATCCAGGTGACTTGAGGAGCCCTATATAAATAAATGATATATTCCTCGGCGGTGCGAGGCACACAGTCCAAGTAGGTGGTCTGGTCAATGTGTACAGCAAGATAGCCCAAAATAAGTAACTGTTCACGCTTTATACAATGGATCCAAAACGAATTTCAAAGTAATTGGTGGGTTTCAGGTATTAGAGAAATTGAGAAGCTGGGAACCATACCAAGTGCAATTTTAAACAAATGTTCAGCTAAAGTAATACGGCCATCCGTGAAACCGTCCCCAGGGGACCTGTTTCCTCGAAAGTTTTCGCACGCACTTCCATACCCTCTCTGGCCGTGTGCCGGTGTGGCAAAGTATCAAATAAACCATCACCTGTTTAACGTGTGTTGTGTTCTTTTTAGGGCTGCTTTTATGCATGCATCATGGGTGATGAAGCCTCAGCCTGTTCCGTCATGCGGATCATTCAATTATGGCACTTATATGTCAGTCAGTCGGTGGCAATGCGACTTGCATGGGTATATGGTATAGTTTTGAAGCTCCAATCCGTCACATCAGGAGATCAGCCTAGTCATAGCCAACAATGAAATAAGGAAGAATGCAAGGTAAGAAAAATTGAATATAAAAAGTGTAATAAAGTTAACGCCAAAAAGGTGAAGTAAAAAAGGAAAGTAAATAGTAAAACATTTACAACAGCGCAAAATTGGTCGACAGACCATCCGACCAAATTGTGAGGCGTGACAGCCGAAGACAGATAACCATACGAATTGTCCATAGTCAGAAATCTACAAAAGCGAATTTTCTGAGTAGCGAGTATTCGTATCATAAGGAATCCGATATCACCAACCACTGAAATCCGGTGTGTTTCTGAAGTTTGCGAGTTTTCACTAATAGGGCCGGATGGTCAGCTAACAAATCAGTAGCGCCGCTTCAATCCAACGTCTAACGTCACGGTTCGGACGTAGTAGTGGTAGGGATTTGTCACTTGATCCGTGGTGAATCGCGGTTTGACCCAGGTCTATGCAGGTCTGTCGCGACTTATCGATCAAGTTGCGGATGTGGGTTGCTCCAAAGCGGACTTGGGGACAGTGCGTTTGTAGCTGTGAGTGTAAAGGCACTTTTCCTCGAATATTTGGCTTGCAAAGCAATCGAATGGACTGATTGAGAGCAATTTAGAGTTGTAAAATTGGTCTTCAAGTTGGCACAAAAGTCGTGCTTGTTATTCCCACAGGTAATAAATTTGCATGAGGGACTTCTAGCACGAACAGCCCCAAAAGTGCAAGTTGTCAATGGATAAAGATCCAAAAAGTTGACGGTGTTAGAAAGACCTCGTGTGGTGCAATCGAGCAAGCATTGGCGCTGAATTGTAGAACGAAAATTGGTACCGAAATTTGATGCCAAGTAACAGAGTTAAAATATTTCAGCACACGCGTGCGTACAGCGTGACCTGCTATGTTGCGCAATTGTATATAGTCAATTCGACAAGTTTTTTCACGATTTGAGGGTCCCTGCAAGAACGCAATGATCACACTTACCTATAGGTGCCTCCATGTGCAGTACTGTCAAACGACAATGTTTAGTGATCATGACATCCAGCGTGGTCTAAACATTGACATATTTTTCAAATGCATTATCGTGCATCAATTCTACAGGTTGTCCACTCTGTTGATGTCACTCTACCAGCCAGCGTGTGAAAGGCAATTAGGCGCAACGACCACCGCACGCCACAGTAATTCACAAAGCCTTTTACATTCCTGTCGCGTGGAGGATAGGCTGCGTCAGACATACTAAGATCTCCAACGTACTCCCCAGTATTAAAAAGTAAGATAGTATTTGGACGTGTGCTGTACTCATGATAAACGGTGCCCCCTAATATTTATACTGGCACTTTATAAGCAATAAGACTCCTCCACAAGTTTGACATCAAGGCCTATTTGCTCGGTAGCTCGCATAGGCAGCTAGCAGGTCACTAATCAGATCTCTCGAAGGAAGCCAGGTCTGTGTCAAAGCAGGAACATCAGCACACCCACAACCAAACATCAAAATTTTCCATTTATCTGTCACACATCAGCAGTTGGTATACCATACAGTTAGTCATTTTTGACGCGGTTGTTTCTCCTCGGGAGTAAGACCCGAAGGGACGATCGGTTTTCTGACGCCACTTCATTGCCATCCACAATCGCTACAAATTCCTACAGTCTGCTGACGACCAAGATATGGCGCAGGATTCAGCCGGATGCCGATCAGAATTTACTTTAGTGTGACCTAAATATGGTACACCAGTGGTGAATCCAAAATCTGCTGCAGTTCAACGCGAGCAAATGCAAGGTACCCTCCATACGACAGCAGAGTTAATTTTCCCACAGGCTAGGAACGCAAATACTGTAGCGATCATCCGTCGAACGTGACCTTGGCGTGCTTGTTCAGGATAACCTGGGTTGTTACAAAAAATTCGAAAAGACATCGAAAACTGATAACCGACACGTCGGCATGCTACGATGCACGTTCGGACAAATAGATTTCTCTATTTTCAGACAGATCCTCAATGCGTATGTTCGCCCCAAATGTCGGAGACGCAATTCAAGCCTGACACCCATGGCTGAAGCACGAACTCACTGCACTGGACGAATCTAAACGTGGGGCTTCCAAATACGTCATCGGAATGTGCCACCTTCCATGCGAGCAGAAGCTGAGACGTTTGGGAGTATTCAACGGGCGGTGTCGCTGACTACAAGGCAAATTGATAATGGCGTACTTGATTTTACACAATCTAAATCAGGTGTGCCACTCTACTGCAACTCGGCAGTAACACCAACCTGGATAACTCCTTGAAATTAGCAGAACAGTACAGCCGTCTGGAATGTCCTAGAAACCTCTTTTCTACTCGCGTGTGTTAACCGTGGAACGCCTCCCTGAATCGGTTGTTTTTGCACCTACATTAGTCAAGTCGGTTGGATGATGCACTCTGCCATTTAGAGTTTGTTACTTGGCATTACTCTCCATCCTAGTCCCGGGAAATACCTAGTTTCCTTTCTCCTACTGAAGCTATGGAGATAATCGGAGGGCAAGGCTACTGCATTACAAGCGATAAGTGCATTCTTTTGACAGTAAAACTATTAACTGTATTTGTTTATTAACGTTTTTCGATAACCCAACAGAGCACCAAACGGGGCTTGTAATACAGTGCTTCTTAACCCGTATAAAGTTAATATTTATTGTAACTGAATCGCTAGTGCAAGATTGGGCTCTTGCAGAGCGTCACAGAAAAAATCTTCTTTTGCTTCGTCGGTTTTGATTTGTTGTTTAAACTCCTGACCGGTTTTCTCCTCTTTAACCGAGTAGGCCTAACAACACCGCCTCGAGAATTTTCTGCATGGCCTACCTTGGGTATTTGTGTTTATTTCCATACCAATCTGTGAAATGGTCGTAGCAGACATGGGCTCTTGTGCCGCTGGTGTTGAACGTAAGGTTTCAACTGTTTCTAGACGCGCTGCCTGAAAGCTTCTTGCCGCATACTCGCTTCTTTCTTACGTTAACGAGATGGAAGTCGTGTTATCAACTAGTGCAACTTTCTACATGACCACATGTAATCTGTGTGGAGCGGTTACTCGAGCAGATGACTGCCTCTGTAGTAGAAAAAGTCACGATCGGTTGCTTTAACTTTCGGCGTAAGGTGAAGCTGACTACAACGACAACCCAGTAACCGGGGACGCAGGCTGGATAATCAAGTTTTTATCAATAACTTTGGGCAGACTTGTCTGTGTGACAATAGCATTTGAAGTAAGCGTGTTCAGCGGTAGCTCGAGCAGATGACTGCCTCTGTAGTAGAACGGAGGTCGTGATCGGTTCCATTAAGTGGCAGTGTAATACGAGGCTCGCGAACACGAGTTCCATTTACCAGGGTCGCAGATTCGACAACCAGGTCGTTGTTATTGCCTTCTGACAGACTTATCCGTGGGACCTTAGACTGTGAAGTAAGCGTGTTCGATGCCACCTCATACGGACCAGTAGTCTGCCACACCACCAAAGGCGACCCTGTTAGGTAGCTGGCCCTGATGAATAGGGGGTCCTAAACTCGACCAGAACAGGCCTTGCAAATTCTTGCTGACACAATACACCTGCTTCTCTGCAGCTGCCAACGCGAGGCACTCTTGTGATACCGACATGTAACGGCATCCCGGTATACGAAAATTATCGTATATTCGCTTCCCATCTAAGTTACGTCGAGTCTTAGGTTCGCGTATCATTGGTAAACCCTCAAATTGTGAACAATGACGGTTCTCTGTCAACCTATAGCAATTTCCGCACTTCGAACACCGCACTCTAAAGAAGAATGTAATTAGTCAACTCGCACGCAGTTCCGATAAGCAAACCCTCGTCACAAATCAATCTTTATGCCATAGTGAATCTGTGCAGATACTTCCTGTCAACATCATCCCGCACATCGGAGAGACCAGGAGTTGGATCCAAAAACCGATCACGTGTTGTGCGAGAACAAGTGTCCGTTAAACACAAACTTTAATAAATAAATGGATGCGTGCATTTCCGGACGGGTGGGATACGATTATTTGAAAATAACGGGCATACATGTCAATACAACCCTCAACTAACCTAGAACAATTGTTATGATATCATAGTAAACATTTGTCACTGAATTCCATTCTTAACTGCGATACCACAGATGAGGTCGGATAAAATCGGCTTCGACATCCTCCTCATTGGTGGATGGGGAGGAATCAGTGGCCTTTTGCTCTCAAAACAACTATGGGAGTTAACAATGAACGGTTATAATTTTGGTTCCATTGGATTTGAACGCGAGTGCCATGAGTTGCCTCTGAAGACGAGTGATCAAAACACCTGCTTACCTATAGTAAAGTAGATCCCGATCAATCGGAGACAAACACAACAAAAGCCCACTCATATTTATGCAAAATCAGATGTTCTTATGTAAAATTATATGCAAACAAGGTTATGTAAAACGAAGTAAAATATAAAAAGAGAGAAGGTATGCAAATCTGATGGGAGGAGGCATAGCTTTAATATCGACTACATAAATGCGGAGAGGTGTACAAAGCGTAGCTATTTTGCGGAGATTAAGTGGAAATACACCGGTGGACGACGTATGTTGCTAAAACGAGGAAGTGATTAAAAAATCCAAAATTGGACCATTTATCCAATACATGCCGCATGCTGTAGCCCTGTAAAAAGAAAATTGACAATAATCTGACACCTTTCACACATATGCAAGTAAGACAATCTAGCGCTATATCACATCCATCATGTTAAGCACAAATAAAGTGTACAGAGCGTGTATGAAATGGAGGCACGACACACAATGGTAACAGTTCGTACCGCTATGCATCTGTGTGGTAACGCGGGTTGGCGATTCATTCTCGTGATATCATACCTTTTCCCGATTGCTTGCATCCATAGTGCAATTGAATTGCTCCCTAATGCTCTGATTCGCATCTTCAAGCAACTTGAGCATAATCACTAGTGCAAATGAATTGCATCCGGTATCATTTCTACGCACCAAGCGCGCCCAGTGACCTTGGAATTCAACTAACCCAAAGCAGCCAATGACGGCAGCCTCAATAACCCTTGCATGAATGTATGAGTTGGTGATGTGTGGTGTAGACGCGTGGGTGGCCTAGCGTGCATTCACCAACGGTGCCTAATCTGAAGCCAGTTCCACGCAGCTTAGGGGCACAAAGTCGTCCAAACATCTGATGCAAC
>OX104064.1:57075549-57256734 GCA_944474145.2 Dicrocoelium dendriticum | reverse complement strand
TCAACTAGCCTATCAATCCTCCTTATTGGATGAGCTTACTGGTGCTCCACCTCCAGATGTCGAAAAGCACTAGGATTTCTTGCAGACGACGTTGCTTTCTTCCGGTCAATTATACTGTAAAATCGTTAGGCTTCATCCGATAGGCTGGATCCCTGCACGCTCGGTAGAATTGTTTGACCGTCTCCGAGCTATCTCAGCTGTTTCAAGCTGCGATGAAGCCCGCTGCAACCACAAACAACAACTCAAACAAAGCCCACGTAACGATCGCAAAAGTTGGTGGTCTCATTATGCTTCGGGGATAGAGACCGCAGCCCTCTCTGGAAAATTTCGCATGCTTTTCCAAATCATTCGGATTACTGGCCACAGTAGACCTGGCTTCAGTGAAGCTATTTGCAGGCTGATGGATCACCAATCACTAGTTCACGTAGGCCCATTGACTGCTAGGCAGAGCACTTCAACTCTCAGTTCAGCTGGCCTCCTCCTTCTGGTTGTTTAACAAGTGTGACTAATTGCGTGCCTTGGAAAGCTTCGCTGGAAGCAAGTTCTGAAGCGGAGGCCTATCTTGAGCTCCGTCACTTGAAACGATTCAAAGCTGTTGGCTGAGGCGGACTTCTTCTGGAGCTGTTCAAGTACGGTGGCAAGGCAATTGTTAACCAGTTAACAGCTCTGTTCGTCAAACTCGTGTGTAGAAAAAGTTTCATCCACTTGGAGCGAGTCAGTTTTAGTCCCTATCTTCAAAAACGGTGCTCGTATCTCATGCACCAACCACAGAGGAATCAATCTAACCTCCAGCGCATCTAAACCGCTAAGATCAATTCTACTGCCCAGACTAACACCAATTCGTGAACTACACTACCGTGAGGAACAAGCTGGTTTCCGCCACGGTAGTGGGCGTGTGCACTACATGTTTACACTCCGCCAACTACTCGGGCAATGCTACTATTATCGACAGTCTACCACTGTCGCCTTTTTGTACATCCGAGCTGTGTTCGACGCGGTCGATCAGCCTGCTTTATGGCGTTGTCTGCAAAAGAATGGGGTACCCGAAAAGTATACCGCCATATTTCGGGCTTTATACAGCAAGGTCGCTGGCAAATTGATAGCTTATAGTCAGCTCTCTTCACCTTTCGCCATCACTAGCGGTGTGCGATAGGGATGCCCCATGCATGTTTCCGTTGCTCTTCAAATTTGCGATTAAGGATGTCGTATTAAACACTCTGGAAGGTCTTCGGGGTTCTGGAGTAGAGATGCTTCTAGACAACCGCGCGACGGACTTGGACTATGCTAATGATACTGCCTTGCTTGGTGACGACCCACAGATCATGCAGATCGTTCTAAACCGCTTGGTGATTGAAGCTACCAAGTATAGCATGACATTTGCCCCATAAAAATGCAAGGTCCTACTCCAGGATTGACATCCACCTGCCCACGGTCTGATTCTTGAAGGAGTGCAGCTTGAACGTGTAGATAGCTTCATTACCTTGAGAGTTGCGTTTCTTCCGATGACACTATTGGAAGAGAGATTTCTTTCCGTATTGCCAAAGCCCGATCAACTTTCGTTGAAATCGGTAAAGGGTAGGGTCTACAATGCGTGTGTTTGCGGGGTCCTGTTATACGGAAGTGAGTCCTGGCCGATCCGTGTAAATAATTTGCGTCGGATTTCGGCCTTTGACAACGGTCATCTGCGGAGGATAGCTCGTGTGTGGTGGGAAGATCCAGTTTGGAATGACGCGCCCTGGGTCATATGGGCCTCCCTTTCGATAAGCTAATATCGCTGCACCAATTGAGGTGGCTAGGTCAAGTCCTAAGCATGCCATGCGAGCGCTTACCACGGCGCGCTCTATTCGCTCCCACAGGGCCGCATTGGAAGAAATTGCACGGTGGTCAACCTAACACGTGGCGACAAAAGGCCAAGGCACTGACTTCCAGTCTAGCTGTTGTCGGGCCCGTACGTCTTCCAGGGTGGGGGGTCAGAAATGAAGGACATCGCTGGTTGAAGGCTCTTGAGAATATGGCCTGTAATCGGGGCCCACAGAAGGTCTACATAAGTCTATGCATTGCGGAAAGGTTATTAGATGTGGATCATTGCTTGACAATATGGCGGCTAGTAACTAACAATATTGTGCTTGTGTATTCCCAGGTTTATGCATAACTTACTAGTGGTTTTATTTCGATGGCAACCTAGTTGTCAATAGGTTTATTCGCCTCTGGTACATCTAACAGATAGACTCAAACGACGGTCATGGAAACCATACGAAGGACGCAGATTAATAACGCGGGAGCCTGGGCCGGAAATGACGAGGCAAATGTTGCGTCTAGACTCTTCAGTTGGGCTATGCTTGGTCAACTCACAGGTGTTCACTACCCTCGAGTGACGTGTCAGATGTCGGTGCAAAAGAAGCCAGCCTTGATAAGGTGCCTATGCGTTCAGTGCCACCACATAAACGAATTGTTCCATGGGACTGCTAAGTGTTGTTATGGGAGACGGCGTGCACGGTTCTCGTGACTCAGTCATAGAAACGGCTACGGTCTAGCTGTCGATGTACGCAAGTCTGAAAAGAATTGTTCATCGAATGTTACGAAAGCAAGGTGCGTAGTGAAAAGTAGGCCAGCTCCAGATTAATTGTGCCCTACCTCAGCAAGCCTCTCGGTAGTATTCCCTAGGGCTTAAATTGAGTATGTGACATGTGGATGCAGAAATAAAAGCCGCCCATCGGTGCTCGCAGTTACATCGACAGTAAATCTGAAAACAAATGCCGTTAGCGGTCGCTACTGGAATCAATGGCTGATAGCTGGTGAGGAAACCGTCGCGGAGTTATGTCAAACTCATACTGAGTTTTATTAGCCAATCGCTCGTGTTCGCGACAGCAGTACTTGCTAGTTGATGAGTCTCGGTTGGTGGGTCCACAGAAATCACATCCCAACGAGAACCCGACAGACAGTTAGTGAATCGCATTTGGGTTAAGGGAAAACACTTTGGTGAGCTCACTGCTGGTAATAACTACATCCGCAATCGCTGTGCATACTCACATGTGTTCGCTCCAGTCCGGAAGCAGAATATGGGAGACACATGTTGACCACAGCAGGCAAAACAGTGCACATGAGAGTGATTTGGCCGCATGAACGATTGAGTGCCAAAACTGAGGGAAGCAGAGAAATGGGAGGAATGAAAAATAATCGGTTGACTATGGAACCGATAACAAATGTACTCGTAATTACGGTTGAGGTTGAGACAGAATCGAATAGCAAGGAATGCCTCCATGGCTGCATCTAATGCTCACCATATGTCCAAGTCATGATAACAAAGGGAATAATGGTATATGACGGGTAAAGAAATAGATGCTTAATATAGGATGGCCAGAAAGAGAACCACAGAACGGCGAAAAGAAAACAACGATGAAATGAAAATCTTTTTGGTGGACTCACCACAATGTTTACGGAGAGGCGTGCAGAAAAGAGCAACCTCTGTTGTGTAGGTTAATTCTGGGTGTGTAACGTTCGTCACGTTAGATCGTTTGGCGAAGTACACAGGCTATATCTCGTAATGAAAGGTGGTTTAGAGCAACGTCAAGGCGTTTTGTAAACACAGATAAAGTAGGGGCGGAAACAAGATTCCACGGCTGGCAGACACGAAGTGAGTAAAAATTGAGCCTAAATTCCGGCCGACTGTATTGCGTGGCCAACTTGAGCAGGTGGTCCTTCAATTTCGTGTTGTAACTGTTGCACTAGGTGGCGGCAGACATGCGTTAAACGCCGCTCATCAGCACTGGCCGGAAGAAGAGCTTCCGACAGAACTTGCTATAAACTGATGGAGATTTAGGAATCTGTTCGCGTGGGACAATGTGCGCAAGTATCATGGAGCAACCAGACTGCGGTTGTACCCGCAACGGCGAAATTAAGTAATTCTTATCGGAGATGTCCGTTCCTAATGATGGTGAATTTGGTAGCAAGTATGCTAAGCAATAACCTATAGACAATAAAACAAAATGGCTTAAAACACCACATCCATTATCCAAATTCAAAAAAAGATGAAGAATCACAGACAGGAATCAAAGATAGTTCTGATATGTATGTAGTCATGTGTGGTGCCGCATGCCTCATGTTGTAAGCACCATGCCTCCTGATCGACTTAAACTAAATTTTCTTAACCTGGATTAAAAATATTCCACTTTATATGATTTTCTCAATTCTGTTATAATGCTGCAGATTCCGTGTCAATTTTCTTCCAATAAATTCTGTTGGTTGTTTGATATCCCCGGTGTGGCCGCACTTGATGCGAACGTTGACAAGGTGCCTGCCTGCCTAACACCACCTTGATTACTGGCACCAGGAGGCAGCTGGTCATTGTTGGGGGGGGGGGGGGGAACGGGGGTGTACGGTCCTCGTGACCGTGCTAGGCTCAAAGAGTGGTTCCATCCACTGTGCAGCGGACTACTGCCCAGCCACTGCCTTGCTTACGTCTGGTACGCATGATTTCGCACAGAGATAAACAGGAATGCTGCTGCTGTGCATGTCGAAGAAGTGTGGACCGCCTCCGTTGATGAATTGTGGCGCCTGGTCTTATTCCTTCGGGCTTACACTGGATATGTGATGTGCGGTGGGAACTGTGGGCGGCGCAGCGCAAGTCACCCATGGTCTCCCTGTAGACGCGGGCATCCTGTGGCTACCCTATGCGGGCCCTAGTGACAGCAAATCCGGATCCGGATGCCGCCAACCATCCATATATTTGTGCCTCGCGCTGATGGATGTTGCATACATCACGCTAGTTCACTGCAGTTGGGATACACCGGCTTACACTTAAACTAAATATTCCTAATCTGGATTAAAAGTAATCGACTTTATTTGATTTGCTCAGTTTTGTTATTATGCTGCATATTCCGCGTCAATTTTGCGCTTTTAGTTTCCTTCAAATTCTATGTCGGTTGTTTGATATCCCCGGTGTGGCTGCGTTTGATGTGAATGTTGACAACTTGCGTACCAGTTTAACACCATTTACCTCGAATACTGGTTCTAGGAGACTGCCAATCTTTGCTGGCGGACGGGGTGCACGGTCCTCGTAACCGGCAGCCTTGAATCGTTTCAAGTGTTGAATCGCAAGGCAAACTTCCGCTTCGCTGGGTGGATTATGTGTGACGACTCAGAGCGGGCATTTGGTTTTGCAAGGCATATACGTGGACGGTGAAGGCCAACTGAACTGGGAATGAAACTGTTCGGCCCATCCATCCAAACGTCTACGTGGGTTAGCAATCGGCGAACCATCCGCTTCGCAAATAATCTCACTAATACCAGGCTTTCTGTGACCTGTGGATCCAATGAGCTAGAAGAGCTTGAGAGTACTGCCAGAGAGAGCAGCGGCTTCTATTTCCGAAGCACTATGATGCTTCACAATCAATGTGTCGGCTTAGTTTGAGCTGCCGGCTTACAGAATGGAGCGCTTTATTATGATTAGACTTCGCTAGTAATATGTATGCGGCGGTCAAATTGATCCAAAGAGCGCTTGAAGCTCCAGGTTTTCATAGGGTGCTGAGCGAAACCTCGGACTAACTGCCTGAAAGATAACATGGTCTACTGCAAGAACGTCTAGTGCTCGTCAATGTTCTGCGGGGAGTTGCAGCTGATTACGTGAGCCAGGGAAGACTGATAGCTCCGCTAAATCGAGAGAGTATATAGTTTATTTGTAAATACCTTACCGTGCTTTGTTTTCGGGAACCTTACGAAGCTCATGCAAATGTTCGCACAGACAAAAACATGGCCTGAGCCAATAACTGTGGATAATAAGGATCAGCAATCCTTTACAGTACAAATCCATCTGAAATGGATTGCGATATGATCAACCTGAGGCCATGATTGAGACGCAAAAGCGGGGCCGCCAAGTATCAGAACGTCCCATCGAATGCTTGAAGCTGGTGCTCGAGAGAAGCTGACGATCGCCTTTGCACAGTGTGAGAAGTCTCCACTATCTGAGTGGCTCTTAACGAGCGCATGGTGACCACCGAGGTGACTTTCGTATGATGACAGACGATCAACCCGTGGGTTTTGATCTCCAGCAAGGACAACAATATATAGATTGCAAGCTATGCTCAAGAGCTGGTGAAGTTCACCATAGAAATTTACCTTGACCGAGTCGCAACTGCAATCAGTTGGAGCGTAAGCTGAGACCATAAAGATTGCGTCTCTCCTCATGATGTTTGTTGATTCTGTATGATCCCCAAAGCCGCACTACACACGGCTATTAATCAGGAACCAGATCAGCAGTGCGGCCCCGGCTCTCCTGCTTACTGCTACACCAAGGCCGACCAAGGCTGCCGTAGCTACTTCTGTGCCATTTGATAGATGTAGGAGAAATATTGCTCCGTGGTCGGTGGGAGATTTCAACTCAATCACAGTGCTGGGATCTTGCTAGAGAGTTTTGGAAAGACAACAAACATCGACGGTGAGGGATCCCTAAATGCGCGCAAGACCAACCTGCTGCCCGAGGGTATGTACAATGAAGCATGCTAAGTGGAAAGAGGACCGAGGCAGAAGGAGGGCTAGTGGGTGAGCTCTATGGGCGCTGATGAAACCATCGGAAGTAGAATCATGGAAACATGAATCAGAAGTAAGCAAATGCGCGAAGAATATTTTTTCCGATAATTCTCTTTGGGTGTATACAATCATGGATCAAAATCTTGGAGGGAATAAAGCTCGTAGAGACTTGTACAGAAGGCAACCAATTCATTAATCAGGCAATGTGAAAACTGTATCAATGGTTTGATCAATCAGGCTGTCTTTCAACTCTAGCAGAATGCCCATTTGTTACGTCAAGTTCAGAAAGAGAGACAAAACACAAAGCGTTAAGCGAACAACTGTTTTGGATTAATTCTTTCTCAGGCTCATACCGTAATATACATTAGGGTAAGGTCTGTTGCAATCGTCAGTATAACAAAGAAACAATTGATCAGAAAATTTAACTTGTGATCATGGCAGTCATCTGGTCAAGTGAATGAAGTCAGATGGAGTTGCGGAGTGCCACCACTTTCTTCCCGTCTGGTGGACTGGACAGGAAGCTGTAATGTTTGTGTCTTCTTCCGGACACACAAGTCCGGATTTGTCAGGCGTATGCATACTGCCTCAGCGGTGGTAAGTAGGCTTGCTCTTACCCGATGGTTATGCATTGGTGGTATTCTGTAGAGAATCTGAAAGGATGTTTGTTTGTTTATTTGGTGGACTGTGTTAATTAGATGGTTCGTAATCGCGCTGTAGTTTGTCCTATTCTCGCGATGGGAAGTGTTCCTTAATTCTCTTACCCAAATGCCTGATCGTCCGTCCAATGTACCTGGCCCCGCACGGGCAGATGAACTGGTAGATTAACATTGATTGGAGATGGTCGGGCACTCGGTCTTTGGATCTCGGAACCAGTAAAGGTCTGCTCGTGAAAACCACATTCAGCTGAGCCGCATTAAAAGTCTTTTGCAGCTTTGCTACAGTCGACGCGTGCACATCTCAACCGCACTATTTCCTTTGACTTGAAGAGTCAAGTAAAGCTGTTTCTCTTCAACGGCCTGTGTTTGGTACTTTTGGCATGTATCGCCTCATATGGGTCTCGATAAATCGCTCCGGATATCCATTCTCCTGAAGTGTTTCTTTGATTCGTACGAGTTCGGCTTTTATGGTGTCTTCGCTGACGAAGAATTATTCGAAAACAATTGTTCGCTTAAAGCTACGTGTTTTGTCTCTCTTTCTGAATCAGACTGTCGCATTAGGAAGCACGTAATTAAGGCAGGTCATGTGTCAAGTCCAAGGCCAAGACAATTTCAGAGCAGTTGGCAATCTGCGCTGTTTGCACAGCTCTGGTTTCAGAACATTGATTACATTGGCTTCGAAAATGGTCAACAGATGTTTCTTAATCTGTTTTGGGTAGCGTTTAGGAATGGTGTAAACGAATCGCTGAACATTGTCCTGCGTCACTACGAAAAGGCACCGTAAAATCCATCAACAGTTCCGTTTTACAACACGGTTGACACTGGACATCAAGTCCAGATGAACCAGTCGTTTAAAGTCGTTTATAAACTCTTCGAATTCGGTTCCGCGTTGTCGCTCCAGTCTGCTGTATGTGTCTTGGTTGCGTTTACTCGGGACTGGCTTGCCTAACAACCTCCTAGTGGTGCCAGCGGGGTGGTTGGGGATTTTCCCGTTCCAGCTAGTGGTTCGGCGGCAGTGTTCCAGGACGTGGTGGGTTTTCGCCCGGCAAGCGTCCTCCCTATAAAAAGTCATATATGTCCGTTTAACAACACTGTGACGTGGCGGATGTGACTCGCCACTAAATAAAGTCACTGCCCTGTGCTTCAGTCTGGCGAAGCATTGTATTCTAGCAACCTTATGCTGTAATTCTGGAGATCATTGGACCCCTGTTTGACAAACGAACAAACGAAAGGCGCATGAACTGAGCAATCAGTCACCGGCTCCTAATGGGCGCGATACCCTGAATTGGCTCCGCAGCCTTGCGGGCAGGCTATTCAGCCAAAGGGTCGGGGTGGCATCCCCTAAGTCAATACCCTACTTCGGCTTGGGCAACCGGGTAGTATCTCGCCCTCTGACGGAACCATGGACTGCGATGTATTGTGTGTTTTCTTTTACTATTTCTGTACCTACTTTGGAGTCCCATGGTTACTGATGGCTCTATGTCTATCCGTAGACAGTTGTATATATATATATATATATATATATATATATATATATATATATATATGTGTGTGTGTGTGTGTGTGTGTGTAGGTGTGTGTGTGTGTGTGTAGGTGTGTGTGTGCGTGTATATGTGTGCTCGGCACGGTAATCTTCTCCCAAGCGACTAGAAACTATTGTCTTGATCGCACGGAATGCGGAAACTCGCCAAACAAGAGAATATAATACCGCAGTTATGGGGAGGGGGAACAATAGACACTGGTGCATTTCCACATAGTTTAATAGTGAAAATGAAGTAACCTAAGAAGTCGGTTTTACTGGAAAACCGGGAAATAAACGATAATATCGTCACATGATGCGTAAGCAGGCTTCATTCAAGATAGGGAGACCAAAGTCCCAGCCCAAAGTAAAGGAGAGGCTGTCTGGTGCATGCAAATTCCACGAGAGGAGAAAGAGTGAAAAGATTTGATCTTACTACGGCGAGACGACTTGTGTTCATCAACAAACTACGTGTATGGTGCATCCATGCGTTGATACTAGTCTGTCATTGCACAAAATATTGATACTATGGAATAGCCAGAGCTAGTGAGTCTGTAAGTGGAACATTACTAGAGTGGAAACGCTATTCCGTCATCAGCTTGTAAGCCACCTTGTCACTTGAAGCGGTCTGGAGTACAAAAGCATAAAATGAGAAGGCGATAATCCATTCAGAGTAGGGGAGGAGAGCCATGTGACTGTGAGGCTGCGCCTCGGATGCGCATCGAATGGCCGGTGAACTCACAGCAGGAAGCGCATCTGTGCTTACAAGGGCCACGTTTGGTGGCCAGATAAGGATGATCGTATCGAGGTTAAAATACAGTGGGGGTTAGGAAAAATAACTGGTCAGTTCAGGGTCTCCTTGTTGTTTTGGACGCGTGAGAACGTGTAGCTATCGAGTGACATATTGGGAGTTAGTCGATCAAAGCTGTTATGCTAAACTGAGATGTAGGTTAGACCGCTGAGCTGAGCAGACATTTAGTCACCAGTCGAGATGACATCTTCAGTGCGTGGTGGTGGTGGTGGTGGTGGCAGCTGTGGTGGTAGCAATAGCCTTGATAACAGAAGTTGCGTTCCATACGAATACGGGATGGATGCTAAAATGCTCATTACGGTGCAGTGATGGTCACTCCCACCCGATAGGTGTCAGCTGCATCGAAACGGTAGCTGTATTGAACAGGTGGTCGCGTCCATTATGCACTCCAGCATGAACATATATAAAACAACACATCAGCATACGTAACCAACAACAGCCACAAATTAGGTGGCACGATGGGGTAAATTAGACCGACTTACTGCCGAAAGTGTGTACCAGGTAGACAACGGCTCAGCCACATTTGGTTTGGGTGGGTGGCGGATCAGCTGATGGTACTGATGCACATCGAACCAGGGACCGAAGACCAAAGAGGCGGGGCACAGCGTATAGGATAGCCAAAGTAAGTATTGACGGTAACCGAAGTTGTCGGGATACAGTTCATCCGATGGAACGTCGGTTACGTGTGCCGTGTGATGCAAATCAAGTGCAAAGGAAATAGCGCGCATGATTATAATCATGACGCTGCCTGAACGATAAAAAGAACACCAGTTCAAGAGTATAGAAGGCTGTTTCACACGGTGCTATAAATGGTAATCAAAGTGCACAACTGCGCGGGTGATTTATTGCGGCGTAGTCATGAAGGTGTTGGACAAATCCGATTAGACGTGATGGCGCTAACGTAGAGGTTTAAAACTACACTGATCATTCAATTATTGACGTGTCAAATGATGGTCACAAAAGAAGGGCGAGGGTCACAAGGTAATAGAACTTGAACACCAGTGAAACACGGAAGGATCAGTGAGGCAGAAAGCCACCAGTCCTCAATTAGAGGGGAAAAGATATCTCGGCACGCAGACCGAAGAAACACAGAAATGACAAGTGACTGGATTAAAAACCGTTAGTGGTTTGGAAAATTAAACTAATCGTGAGGAGCAAAAAAGGCGTTGCAAGGTCATTGAGCTGCCTCGGTAAACGCTGCGGAGAATGAGAGCGCAGATGAAAGCATAGAAGATGAACACACTGATGTCTGTACAGTTGCGAAACAACGAAGAACTCACCACGAATTTGATGCCACTGAACGGGATCCATGTAACATTCACTAACAAAGGAAAAGAAAGGTAGATGGAAAACATCCTACTCGGCTGAGATGGAAAGTAATTATGAACAGATTTTGGCGAGTGTTGTCAAGGAGGGAAAATATAGTTAATATTGACGGAAAAAATCCGAGTCTCCAACTACTATGCAGAATGATCCTTTAATATCACAAAAAGCTACATCTCAAGCAAAACGAGGCATGAATATAACCATAAGACGCAACAAATCATTCCAATACAAGACACCAAGCGCCAGCGTGATTAAACCAGCAAGGAGAAAATGATGATAGATGCATTTCACCAATATTTAAGGAAAGCAAATTGAAGCGTAAGTCCAATCCAGTTACCGTGAACGAAAAATACTCCACAGAGCATCGAAGCAACAATGAATAGGGTGAGTACTCCAAGCGTACGCGTAAAGCGAGAAGTGGCAACGGTGCTAACTAAGCAAAACACCGTTCAGTGACAGACAGGTATGCTATATGCTACGGTTTCGGGTAAACAGCAATTCCAGATGTCTCAGAGTGTGCTCATTCCTCGCATTGTTGAGAATATACCATTTATTTAAAACTGACCGGTGGAACATTTATGACAAGTGGATAATTCCGAAAGTAGGGGTGAAAGCAAAGAAAGAGGCGCTACAGGACTTGATAACACTGAACAGATGGTAGGTAATGATCAATCCGAGGTGTTGATAGGTGGCGGCAACAGGTCCTTCGTCAAGTAGCCACGTTTTCTCTCTCAACCCTGTAAGTATTATCAGTCAATCGAGCTAATGGTTTTTAGCACCTGGGTCAATCTATGTGGGAAGGAAGGAACACGTTTCCAAAAACACACAGTTGACCCAATGGAATTCATCAAGCCATTAATATTAGTGGTGTTGTGACAATGAGAACATTTACTCAACATGTTCTCCATCTACCGCTCTAGTGGCAGATTAATTATGAATGGACAAGTAGCTGAATACATAGGAAACAGCTGGGAAGATGATATGAAAGAATTTTGGGGAAAATATGGAAATCCAACCCGCAGAAGGACAAGCGGGAATCGGCACCAAGTGAAGTTAAGCGACGATTAGGGGCATTACGCTACAGCAAAATACAAGCGCACACGAGAAAAATAAATAGGACGACGCTCATAGCTGGCAGTATCCGGGTACGGATTTGCCTGTCATTCTGGCCAACCACAGGAGGCCTGCGCCTAGAGAGGGACCATGGGTGGCTTGCGCTGCACCAACCACAGCTCCAATCACACACCCTATATCCAGTGTAAACCTGAAGGAATAAGACCGGGAGGTATGTGGATGGGAGCCACGTTTCATCAACGGAGCCGGCCCACACTCCTTCACAGGCAAACACAAGCACGCTGTATGTGGGGAATCAACCGCACACAAGACGGTGGCTGGACCGTAATGCGCTCCACACTGAGTGCATGGAACCGCTCTTCGAGCGTAGCACGTTCACAAGGACCGTGCACCCCGTCCCCTCCAGCAACGACCAACTGTCTCCTGGAGCCAGTATGGACGAGGTAGTGGGTAATAGACAGGTAGGCACCTTGTCAACATGCACATCAAGTGCAGCCACATCGGGGATGTCAAACAACAGCCAATCAATTGAAACGACGAGATCAAATAAAATATATCTGTTGAAGCATACGGCTGTGCAGACATAAATTAGCATATGAAGTAAGTTGGTCAGCAATGAATCCGCGATAAGTACAAAATGTCCACAGGTTATTCAAAAAATGCTACAAACGAAATATAGTTAATGAAGATGGCCACAATTAGCGTACGCAACGTGTGCAAGCTAATGGAAGACTATTCAGGTAGGAAGAACAGACCAAATAAAGTGGAGTGAAATTTATCCAGCGTAAAATGAGCTAAGTGTAAGTTGGTTTAGTCCAACTGTGGTAAAGAAGCATCAAGAATGCAACATCAGCCAAGGCATACACTTACATTCACACATATATCCAGTATGTACTGGTTAAATCGTGACATCTCTGTACTGTTACTGATGTTAAGCGTTTGTATTACCGTGATCGTGCCTTTGGAGGTGCGTCTCGCACCGTCGAGAATAAATCGACCATTTATTTATTTTTAGTAAGTACTGGTTAACTTTTAACATTGCTGTATCATTACTGATGTTATGCCTTGGTATTACCATGATCATACTTTTGAAGGCGTGTCTCGCACTGTCAAGAGCAAATCATTGTTTATCTACTTATAACCAATGTCTCACGATGGATGTGATCGCAGACATCTGGAGATAGGCCATAATAACTGCTTTGCCCAAAAATGGATCTCAAAAGTATCACCCGATCGCACGCACATCTGTGCTTCTCAAAGTTTTCGAAAAACTGTTAATTTCGCGGATGTTTACAGCCGCTCCACTTCTTCGATTACTCAAATGCCTTTGGAAACCTGCAGATCAATGTTGCTCAACCTGCTATCTGAAATGTGAATTAATCCATGCGTGTATGATCTGTAGCGTGATTTTACAGATGGTAGTCACCTCACCAAGTTAAACGGTAAGAAACGCTCTGTCCTCCTTATCGACTGTGGTGTTCTGCAAGCAGCGATCCTGTTACGTTTTCTATTTTCCTTATATTTTGAACTTCTCTCTATACAAACTAGGTTTATAGAAGGTAAATATGCCGACGATATTGTGCTGAAATGCATGGCCTCAACTATTCAGGAGTCGCCACCACTTCAACGTGGGTTGGAAGATCAGGTGGAGTGAGCTTCATCCGGAACTTTTACACTTAACACTTAGAAATGCAGTGATGTAATATTATCGTTTCTTCGTGGCGATAAGTAGCAGTCCCCCATAGATATCTCCTCTACCCTAACTGTGAACGAAAATCGCACATCCAGATCACCGACGGTCAAGTATCTCGGCGTGCTTTTATCCTAGAATATCTTTTGGTCCATACATGTCTGTGAACGCTTCCAAAAGTCAGAAAACTTACTTTTCATGCTCTAAGACTTAATATGCTTTCAGTACCACGTACTTTATTATTCAAGTTTGTGACCACTTGCATTATTCCCCATTTGGTTTTACTGCCCTCCTGTCATCTTTCCTGGACTGCTTCAGAAAGACGACTACATCTTATTGGTACAATCGATAAGCCACATTTCTAGCTGCAGCGGCTTGTTTAGAAATCCATGAGTTGATTTCACCATTTTTAGACATTTTGATGCCTGCAATAACGCTTCGTCTAAGGCACTAACTGATCGATTTCCTCCACATTACAGTGATATTTCAAAAACGCTATTTTTCTATTCTACGCGTTCGAAAATAAAAAGTTTATCTCATCACTTGTCATCGTATCGTAATACTGTCTTGCCTTATCGACCCGTTGAAAGTCGTAAACATGCTGCGCGAGCGGTTGTTGAAGTAACAGTTGTGCATATTTTCCATCTTTCTCCATAAATAGGTAGATCATATTGGTTTTACCATCTAGTTTGTATGCAGTGGTAATGTAACTTCTACCCATTAGAGTTCATAAAGCTTATTTTGACATGATTTGTGGTCGTCTGATGCACATACCGAAGTCAAATTGTAGACAGGCGACACTACAAATACCACGAGACGACTCGTTGGCGATAGATGCTGAACTAATTGGTTGAAGGTTAACCACTGCCCCGCTATCTTGTATGTGGACTTTGGAGGCAAAAAGATGCATCGTATCTGAGGGGCAGGGTCAATGTTACCTATTGACAGATCAAGCCCGAAGCACTAACATTGAAGAGACTAAGACGAAATGAGACCTATGGTTTGAATGATGATATAGGTACGTCCGTAGAACTAGTTCCGAATAGGATGACGTTCATACACAAATGAATATCAACATTCACAGATGGCCTTCACAAGTCAAACTAAAAGCTCGTCATGGAACCCACAATTACGCTGCAGATGGCATTACGATAGAAAAAAGTACAACGATGGGAAACCGCAAACGTATCGGTTTTGAAACGGATGGTACATGTTCGGAACTCTCTCATGCTGCAATTTTCGGACAGTCCCGCGGCTCTTAGGAAGCAAGCTATCGTATACTAGTAGGAATTCGGAAGACGGATGTCAAACGCGATAAGAATGGCCACCCACAAGCAAACGCGATGGGAGCGAGCAGACACTAATAAACTAGTCAACGGTGATATTGCTAGCCAATGAGAGATCGCGCAACTCCCTAATCTTCTCGTGACTAGAGAATGTCAGTAAGGACCAGGTTAGTTCAGCATCTGAACCTATGCTTCCGATATCTCCGCCATACTTCATTTTGGCGTGACCGTTTCATCATGCAGGTTGATCAAACACAGTGCGCCAGTGTTGAGCAGAGTCTTCCGTATGCCTTGTCGGATTGTGACGATTATCTTCAACGGTGAACAATACACTGTAGCGTTCAACACAAACCGTCACACCTAGTTGGCATGTCTGTGAGATGCACTTACTGAAAAGATGTCACTGAAGGAAGGCAACGGAAGTTCTTTTGCTACTGCCGTTATCTATCGCCAATAAGGTGAACCAGGTGTTTGTTCGATACAGGTGCCGCAGTGTGGCTGAACAACCATCAGCAGGGCGAAAAGCTTCAAGCCCGCTCCATGGTCGTGAGAGCTGTTGGCGGTTACGGAGTGGGCACTGATGGTATGGCCAACACATCGTGGTAGTCGGGGGACGGATACTAACGCGTGTCATCAGAAGCGAGACAAACCATATTGGGAGCAGATTTCCTGGAGTTCAACAAGGCTGTCGTCAATTTAAAAAGTGGGAAGTTATTGACAACTACTGGTCGTTGCCACTCATTGGCCGGAGAAGAACGATACCTTCGCAAGTGGTTGTTGCCGCGTTACATTTGGGCCGGACCTTGTAGTCATTGATCGCAAAGTATCACCACTTATTTACGGATGACGGCAGCCTGCATGGACTTCGTGACTGGATCGTACACACCATCCCACTAACAGGTCAGACGTATCGGCCCAAGGTACCACAAAGGATACCAATCGATCTGGAGGATGAAATGAAGAGCTGAGTACAGATGCTGGACGCGGATGTGATTTAAGAAGCGCACAGCCCATACACTTCTCCAGTTGTCTTGGTAAAGAAGGCTAATGGGAAGTACCATTTCAGTGTGGACTTCCGAAGGCTGAATGAAATCTCCTTGAGTCGTTCCGTTCCAGTGCCATAAGTTACCGACATTTGTGATAGGTTGCAACAGTCGAGGATATTCGCGGTTCTCTACCTGAGGTCTGGATAGTGGCAACCGGGGATCAAACGAGGAGACTGAGGAAAAAGACGTTTACTATCGGTGAAAATGTATATCAACAATGTATATTAACAAATGTCTTCCGAATTATCAGGAGCCCCGTTTACCTTCCGACGTGTAATGTTTCGCTTACAGTGGCTTGGAGAACATGGCAAAGTACGGAGATGATATCGTGGAGTATAGCTAATCAGAGAAGAACCACGGCGGTCATCTGGAAGCAGTTTTGGGATGGATTCAGCAGTCGGGACTCCGCATAAATGGACCGAAGTCCCAGATTGGAAAAACTTGTGTCACCTCATTGGGCCATAAAGTAGGACAAGGTGAGCTGAAGCCACTGCCTGAGAAGATATTGACAATAAAATGCACTCCAGTTCCTACCTCAAAGCGCAACCTCAGAGCGATCCTGGGCAGTACTGGGTATTACAGCAAATTAGTCAAGGAATTCAACAATTTGGCCTCACTCTAGTATGAGCTACTGAAACAGGATAAGAAATTCACTGGGACTGCAGAAGCCTTTGAACGCATTCTACAGAAAACGGGAAAGCAGCTGACCCTGAAATTGCCCATTGCTGGAGAGATGTTCACGGTGGCCACTGAGGCCACTAATGTCTTTGATACAAAGCCATGGGACGATTGAGTACGTCAGCAAAATTTTGACACCGGCAGAAGGCAAAAACTCAATCACAACGAAGGAATGTCACGCAGTCGTCTGGGCGTTGGACACATGGAGGCCGCATCTGCTAGGTCAGTGATTTCAAGTCGAAACGGAACATAAGCCTTTGGAACGGATTGTGACTGCCAAAGAGCCCCCAGGGGAAAGCTAGTGTGATGGGTGCTGCGCATACAGGAATAAGATTTCACGATAAACCACGTGCCGGGGAAGAAGAACCAAACTGCCGATTTTTGTCACGCATGATGAATATAACAACGTACCGAGTGTGGTATTCGGTATTAGTGGTATACTGCTGTAGAATGATCCGTGACAGTAGGCGGCCGAACAACGTAATGAAAAACTCTTGCGCAAAGTGATCACCGCGCGAATACCCGGTCAATCAGTCCTAAACAAGAGCTACCACAAGCAGCTCGGACCGTTTGCGAAATATCTTGAAAAGCTACAAGTATATGAGGTGGGGATCCTGATGTGGATACCAGGAGGTAGCAACACTTCGGTGCCGGTTATGTAGACGAAAATAAGGTGGAGGCTGGTGATTTGTTGTCACGAGATGGAGCGCACCGGTTGTGCCAAGACCTACCATCTGCTGAGACAACGCGCATTTTGGTCAACAATGAAGAGGGTCGAGACATACGTGCTTTCTTGCAACCAAAGTCATCACTTGAAAACCGACTGCCAAGGAGCACAACAAACCGAGCAGTTGATTCCAGTATTGGCGAACTACGGTCTATTGACGTGATAGGACCGTTTCCATTGACCAGCCGGGGCAACCAATACATCTTGTTGACGAGGGAGCACTTCACGCGCTAGGTTGAAGCGACGGGGATCCCGGATCAACGGACGACCAACATTACCCATGCCGTCATGAAAAACTTGATAGCGGATCGGGGAATCTCAAAGGCCATATTAAGAGATCAGAGTCCATGCTTCGAGAGTGAGGAATTCCGGAAGTGCTTGGAGAAACATCATAACAGGAAAGTGCGGACAACCACACACCACACACGGATAAATGGCTTGACGGAGAGTAACAACAGAACGATTAAAGAGTGGCTAGCGGCAAACGGAGAAGACTGGAAGGAAGCTTTTTCACTGCTGTTGCTGACCCATCGAGCATCCAAACAGGCCTCCATAAACAAATCGCTTTTCCAACCGGCGTGGAGCACTCGCCTACCTGTGGATCTAGAGGTTGGAATGTGGCCAACTTGCCGAATATCTCCGAAAGCACAGGATAACAGGAAAGCAGCCGACCATAACCTGAAGGCAACTCAAGCACAGAGGAAAGTGATGTCCCAGACCAACAATGGTGAGATAATTATCGAGTTTCCGATCGGCTCGAAGGTAATATACAGGGAGCATCAACGCGCTCCCCCTAGTGCCTCAGGAGAGAGAAAACTGCTACCGAAGTGGAAAGAGCCGTACGAGGTGGTCCATCCGCCCAGTGTATACAGTTGCTCGGCAAGGAGATTTGTGGCGAGTACATATCAGTGAGCTGGGGAAGTGGCACGAGTTAGAAGAGGAACCACTTTCGCACAGTGAGCATCCCCGACGGTCAGAAAGACTCCGAGCGACGGTAGTTAGGGCGAGCACCTAAAAGGGGAGGAGTGTGGTGGACTAAATGAAGATATTACTGCGCCAGTTATCAATAGCATGGAAGTGCCAGGATGCCAAAAGGTAACAAGCCAACAGCAGGTCGTAATGACTCTCTAAAGGAAAAAACTCCTCGGAACCGCAGTTGTATGCGCACGAGGAATGGGCGCACTACTAGACGACTACTAGAGAAAGAAACCCGCGCCGTGCAACTTCCAACAAGAAGTGAGAAGATGAATGGTTGTTTCGTTGGTCAGAACCGATGAACCTAGTATAAACTATGTTTGAAACAATAAACAAATCGGATTACACCACAGGTTCTTACATCCTAATTACCAAGGAGTGTTAGATAGTGACCTAGATGGTAGTAAGTATCTTCCTGATGTACATTAATTCTTCCCATTAACTGCTGCTATCTTATTAATGTGTGAAAATAAGCGAATGGGCCAAATCGAAGGTAGCAACGCTTTACATAGCACGATACGTGTGGAACATACCCGTAGACGAGTGTAGAAAGACATAGGACAAACGCGTGCACCACAGTGCTGGAGAGACTAAGATTCGTTGATGCAGATGAATTCGAGGATTTCCAGACGAATATCAAGCCGACGCATAGCGAGAATCCCAGAGGAATGGCTCCCAAGACACCGAAAAAGCACCACAGTAAGGCGACACCTGTAAGAAAAATGAAGTAGAAAGATATGGTACAAAATGAGTGAAAACATGCAAAAAACTAGAGAGATGAATGTATACGGCAGAGGAGAGTGAAATTTGAATTATTATCCGGATTCGAAAGTAATAGAATGGTCCGTATAATTCAGAAGTGCAACGAGTATTGTTGCACCAATCGTGCCAAAGAGCACAAGCGAGAAAAAGCAAAAAGTGGATAACAACTCAGTGAAGCATCGCAGCTCCAGAGACCACAGCGATGATGTGGACACCCTGGGTGACGCTACAGGCTATATACTGAATACTGTATTATAGAGCAAGTAGAAATGAATTCTGTACAACTCATCCGAAATATGGTGAAAAACGCTATAAAAGTTATCAGCCGTGAATATCGTTGTCGTTCTCATGTAACAGTTAAAATATTTGACATACGATATTTCAGGATTCACAAATGTGATATATCATCGTAAGTGTGCAGTCGTTCTCTAAATCGAATAGTGGCAAAATACAAAGCAAACAACGTTTTGAACTGTTGCACAGATGTTGCCACAATCACAGGTTCAGGCAAACTGTTCCAAATATTTACCACTCTCCGTTCGAAGCACAGTGGGTGGGGAACACGTTTCACATCCGGCACGACAAGTTGGTATCTGTGTCCGCGTGTGCTGCATGGCCCTCGTAAGTGCAGCATTGGCCTTAGCATTGGGATGTCACCGAGATGTAGAATACGGTAGGTCATAATGAGGTCCACTCGCACCCGACGGTAGGACAAGGTGTAGAGTCCTAGTTTCTCGCACCGGTCTTCATACCCCAGGCCACGTAAACTCGGGATGAGCCTGATAGCAACGTGTTGGACCCGTTCGATCTTTTGTGCCTCGCCTCGGGTAATCGGAAAGTAGGCGGGCGAACCGTATTTTAGCATTGGTCTAATGATGGAAGAGAAGAGGCGAGTGGCAACCTCTTCAGACCATGTGCCGAAGCTACGTTTGAGCATCCAAAGCATGCGCAGTCCGTTACGATATAGCCTGTTCGTGTTGTCCATGGACTTCAAATCGAAGCGTGAGAGTACATCTAGGTCTTTCACGGAGGGTGTGGGATATCGCGTTTGGCCGTCAAGGGTGTAGGTTCGGCCGTCAACGCCCTTCCCCAGGCTCATAAATACAGACTTGGCTGGGTTGACCGGGAGAAGAACTGCTGCAGACCATGTGGATATGCGGTTGAGGTCTTGCTGAAGTAGGCCACAGTCATCAGGAGCGTCCATTTCTCTCCAAATCTTCATGTCGTCCGCAAACAAGGCACACGGTGACCGGAGAAGCTGCGGTAGATCGTTGATGTGGATCAGGAACAGAGTGGGCCCCAGCACAGTGCCTTGAGGCACGCCACTTGTGGAGGGGTACCAGTCAGTTAGATGGTCGTCGACCTGTACCCTCCACTTTCGTCCAACAAGAAAGTCGCGGATCCACCGGTGCAGTGAGCCACCGACACCACACATTCTGAGTTTGTGAAGGAGAACCTCATGACTGACCTTGTCGAACGCTTTACTGAAATCGATGAATATCACGTCGACGGACTTCCCCTTGCTTATTGCCTTCAACCACTCATGCCTCGTCACAAGCAGGTTCGTAATGCATGAGCGACCTTGCATAAAACCGTGCTGTGCGGCCGTCAGGACCTCGTTTGACTGTAGCAACTGCAGCAGTCCCTTTTTCATGATTTTCTCAGCAACCTTTGCCAAAATAGGTGTTAGACAAATTGGCCTGTAATTGTCTACTTTGCTAGGGTTGCCGCCTTTCGGAATAGGCTTCACCACCGAACATTTCCAGTCAACCGGCAACGAACCTTCGGACAGTGACCTGTTGAAAAGGTCAGTCACGACAGGAGAGAGGATGGTTGAAAGTGACTTGAGAACCAGTGGGTGAAACCCATCAGGTCCGGCAGGTTTGGTGCCGTCAAAGTTGGCGAGTAGTTGATCTATCTCTTCAACGCCGCAATGCAGACTATTGAGCTCGGTAAAACCGGTACACGTCGAACTCGGAACAGACACTTGGTTATTCGCAAATACAGAAGCGAAGTGCGCCGCCAACGCGGACGCACGCTCAGTGCTGGAGGTTAGGGGCTGTCCATCCGCGCCATCCAGCACTGGCACATCACCTGCCGGTTTCAGGCATCGCTTCACGTAAGCAAAGATTATCTTGGGGGCGGTCTTCGCGGCTAACTGAATACTGAATACTGTATCATAGAGCAAGTAGAAATGGATTCTGTACAACTCTTTCGAAATATGGCGAAAAACGTTATAAAATTGTCAACCGTGAATATCATTGTCGTTCTCGTGTAATATTTAAAACGCGAGGTGTTCTTCGAAATGTCGGCGTTTATTCTTTTTTGCACTGTTGCAGATGCTCCGCTGACATTTATACCCTTCGTAATCATTGGCAGAGCCAGAGAGGAAGCATTTGTCCCACAGTCTGCGCAGCCTCCGAGCCAGGTTTCCATACCCCTTGTCAAACCAATGAGGCTTAATCGGTCCAACCTTCCGACATTTCAATGGCACAAATTGGGAACACAATGATGTCAATCTCTCTTTTATAAATATCCAACAATCTTCCACAGATGCAGCTTGTGGCAGAAACCAATCCAGTTGGCTCGCGGCTCGAGCTAGACCATCGAAGTCCGTTCTCCAGTAGTTGTGAGCTGGTTCCAGCGGACGTGAATACGGCAAAGATAATTCCATATCAGCTATGAGCACTGAATGGTCGAGTGTAGCCAGGGGCTCCAGGATCCTAACGTCACGCACTCGTTCTTCGTAGCTCGTCAACAACAGGTCGAGACAAGACGGGGTTGAGCGTGTTGTTATGCGTGTTGGCTGGCATATGTGTTGCGATGCACCCGTCTCAAGTACAAAATCCATGAACTTTGCTTCAACCTCACTATGTCCAGGCATCAAATGCACATCAGGCCATCATATTTGAAGACAGTTAAATTTGCCCCTAAGTAGAAAGTGTGGTCGACTAATGCGGGTTCGAAGAATGGGCAGCCAATACAAACAGCAACTCAGGGGGCTGCGATAAACTGCGCCCACAAGTAGTTCTTCGCGCCTGAGGCGGATGGAGCACCACAGTAGCTCACACAAACCGTCGTTACTTCGGTAGGTGCTCACAAGTCTCCCACGCAGGGAAGACCGGATGAAAATTCCGACACCATCGTGGGCATTCTTTGGTCTATCGCATCGGAAGCACGAGTAACCGCTGAGTTCAAGTTCTTGGGTGTATAACTCTGCATGCAGCCATGTCTCTGCGAGTCCCACTACGTCTGGCTGCTCAGAAGCAATGAAACAACCAAGCTCATCGCGCTTATTTATAACACTGCAAACGTTTGTGAAGGCTACTCACAGGCTGCAGCAGGATCCGCCGGGCGTACTTGAAGTGTGAGCAGCCTGTTTATCCTTATTCGCATTGTTGAAAACCAACCGAAAATTTACGGTACGTAGCTATGTTTCCCTATCACCAGTGCCTTTTCAGCTCAATGATGGCAGACTTGAGTCGCTCCCTGTCTACTGGGTCCAGGTCTGGACGAATATGGATCTACAAACCTTTCAGCCTACTTAGGCGGGACATGATAAGTCTTGGACTGGCTTGGTCCACAAAAGTGATTCTCATAGGCCGATTGCGTTGATCAGCTTGCTTTCCAAGACGGGTACTTTGCCTCACTTTTAACGAGTCCTCACCAGCGTCGAGAAGTCTGTCAATTAGACTCTGTAAAAACTCGACATCGTGATCGTAGCGCACTTGGAGTGATGGATCACTGGACTCCGGCGCGTGAAAGATCACGAGATTATAACGTCTCTGGTCGGACGAGGTTGACCTTGCAGGGCGAAGTATATTACCAGCCTCACGTGGTTTGGCTAACAGCTGACTTACAGAAGTTAAACGCCCAACATCCTATCGTAATTTTGTTCTTTGAAAAAAGTGCTGAAGTAAATGTAGTCTTCAGCATACAGAGGCAAGCTGCAACCCCCAAAGATAGGATACCAGACCAAAATAAATAGTGGATTTGTTCTTCGTTAAGCTGGTTAATTGCTATGGGCGACCTGACCATAGTGACAGCATCATACACTCCCTTAGTGAAAGAAGTGTCATCATGTGCATGACGAATCAGATTCAGTGAAAGAGACCTGAAGAAGCCGTACGTCAAGATAGAAATGTTGCAACGTAGAAAAATATGCAGTTGTATTCAAAAGCTTCTAAAAGCATGAATTCGCAATCGGCTCCAAGCATATTTTGAATTGAATAAAGAGGTGTTGTATACAATTATCCCGATCCTGCCTTTCCGGAGGATCTTACCCCACTCACGGACTTCAGACAATTCGAAGAGATTATTTGATCCCTTCCTATGTTGGCAAATTCACCGAACACAACCACAAATACAGCACAACCGCACAAATTCACTCAACATGATTACTAACCCATACACTTACATTTACACATAAAACATAACTCCAGTATGTACTGGTTACACAGTAACACTTGTAAAAATGACTAAGTATACGCTCCGTATAACTGCGACCATGCCATTTTAAGCGTGTCCCGCACGGATGGGAATAAAATATGTATTTGTTTATTTAGTTAAAGTCCCTGGACAATCAATATGGTCCAACCACAAAGTGAGCAAAGTTTCTTGGTGAACGTTAGATATACACATTCAAGTCCGTAGTCTATGGTCAACGGGCGGCCTGACAATCGCTTAGCATGCGTCTACATTAGTGCAATGCCATGGACACGGCGATATCAGATTTAGTGAGCGGAACAAAGATTACGGTGAAGGCAGACAAATGAGGGAGTGAATGTGTAAACCACCGGACAACGGTAGGAATTCAGGGGGAACTGAACAGTTGCCAAGGCAAGCACATAATAGTAGGATAAATAGTGGACCACTGGACGAAGTTAAGGGTATATGGAGTAAACGGGCGGCGACGGGGTGACATCCGGTGAACAAACACCCGGTTATGTGAGGGCATCTACGATCTCATTTCTTAGCGGAAAACATAATAATTTTTCCCTTTTGCTTAGTAGCTAGCTGGCAGCTTACCGGAACGATGCATCTCCGCTGCTGGTAGCTCAGCTGGCATGCAACTTTTGTATTTATTTTCCTTTTTCATGTATGTATTGCGGCACAGTAGCTGAGGTGTTTTCCCACCTCTAGCTGACGTGTATAATGAGGATGACTCCCCATAGAAGGCCACATGTATCTGTTTAACAACATTCCGACGTGGCGGATATGACTCGCCACTAAATAAACTCACTACTTCCTGCCTTTCCGGGGGATCTTACCCCACTCACGGACTTCAGACAATTCGAAGAGATTATTTGATCCCTTCCTATGTTGGCAAATCCACCGAACACAACTACAAATTCAGCACTACTGCAACAAATTCACATAATACGTTTAATAACTCATACACTTACATATACACATAAAACATAACTCCAGTATGTACTGGTTACATAGTAACACTTGGGACAATTACTGATTATACGCTCTGTATTACCGTGATCAGGCTTTTTTAAGCGTGTCCCCCACTGTCGGGGATAAAAGAATTATTTATTTGTGTATTGATCATGCGCTGTTGCACGTCTGACGTTCAGGCTTGGGTATAACCGATGCGAAGGTCAGTAAAATGGTACCCGTCTTATGCTGCCATCCGATCAATGGTTTCAGAGGGTAAATTGTTTCTGGGAGTAACGAAGTGCGATGTTTTCGCTGGCTTTATGTTCCAAGAAAGGTTCAACGATCGAATGGTCCACGTTCCAACTCGCCTTACAATTCCAAATCATTCAAGAATTAACTGACAGATACCCAACAACATATGCATATCCCCTTGTGGAGCATGTCATCATGACTTTGGGTTAACAATGCGCGTAGTTGCTTCCCGTATCGTCAGGGAGTGGGACTGATCCGAAAGGATAGTGGCTCCCACCAACATGTTCCCCGAAGCAGATCTTTCGGTATCCATTGGGTATTGGAAGTGCTATGATCAGGAAACCAATTGCAGCTAATTTGTAGGTCATGTGGCTCTCCATAACCAGACAGTTGCTGAATCCAATATCGAATTCGGAGTTTTTGGGAGAAATCTGGTGCTGTTTATCCGTTTGTTTTTGTGCATCTAATCCATGACATGCGACTGAGCTTTTCGAAGCCCGTTCGTAGCACCACTCTCAAGTATTTTCAATGTGGGCGTCATCCTGCTTTTCATTTCTCACTCGAGAAGTTCTGGAGGAGACAACGGTAGAAGACACGAAATCCGCTGAAGATCAAGAAGTATCAGCATTCTGTGTCAAAGAGTGCACAGCGATGGATTTATGCCAAGACATCACGCCAACTGAAGGGTATTACTGAAGTACGGGCGGAGCACAGATATACCGCTGTGATTCGCTGTATCAGCCATGAACTAAAAGGACGACACGCTGTCTCAATTTAGGCCACCAGTTAATTTGAAGCGAAAGTCGCTTATTCCGATCACCGGGACCGCATCCGAAGTGGGGAGTTTAGTTTTGTTCGCTTCCAACGTTGCATTCAATGACTGGTTTCCTTCTTGCTCGGATTCTTCAGGTAGAAATGCCCGAATCTAATAATGGAACCCTGGACGTAGAGGTTGACTAGCCGACCAAGGCTACCAAGCCATATAGCTCCGCGAGTTCGTTGTGAACAATAGCAGTCTATAGGCAAGGATGTCCATAGTGGGACAAAGCGACTGCGGTCACCCTGAGATGTAAGAGTATTTGCTTTACACTAACAAGACATTCGAGACAAAACAGTATTGGTAGCGCGTAAAAAAGGGGCCGCGACGGCCGATCGTACCGATTGATGCTAAAATTAATTAAAAAGACTGTGAATGAAAACTAGGCAGCACAGAACTGAATAGAGGCCAGTGCTGAGGCTGACCTGGAGAAGACGTTACGGTATGCTTTGAATATACCGTAGCTCACACCTACATGTCTCTGTGCATACTCTACATAACAGCATGGATACACGTCTCTGATCTAATCATATTCTGAGCAATGACCTCAGTGGAAATATCCCACATGTTGTGGAAAGCGTTCACGCCACTGATAGCCCAGCTGACCTAATTTGTGCTGACATAGATGCAACAACTATCATCGCAAACGGGACAATGTTAAAGCGCTTCCCTACCTGACCAGTGTAAATCATGAGCATGGTAGTTAGCCGCCTGTAGAAAACATGAACCGTAGATCACGATACGATAGGAAGGAACGACGAGGAGAACGCGAGAATGCAGTCATCTAACCGAAGCGACGAGGCACAACATACGCAAAAGCCAAGCTGGGTATGATGTGTAAGAACAAGGAATAAAAGGAGAGGAAGGAAACAATTTTGTTTAGAGCGCGGTAGGAGAATTAAATCGTGAAAACAAGAAAGTGAAATAATTTCTAAGCTTTTAAACTGAGATCCACTCGAGGGCTGAGAGGTGGTAAGCAAAATAACACCTACCTGAAGCTATTGAAACGACCTGATCCAGTAACGGGAGCCCATGTCGTTGTCCGCCTGAAATTGAAGCGTCGATCGATACAAATGAGTAAACATGCAAAAAATCGGAAGCACTCGTAGTGTCCAGTGACAGGTGAGCCCCAAAGTGCTCGTGCAGCGGTTAAGTGAACTAGCATCATAGAAGTAAAATGAGTATACACATGCGGTGGTAGTGTGAAGGGCGGAACAGTGAAACAAATAGTTTAAATCTCAAAGGATAATGCGCACAGGATGAGCCAGAGAAAAAGATGAAATCGGAAAATATCCATGGAGTAATGCTTCAAAGTTGGGTAGTTCTAAACGAAAATGAGGAATTATTTCACTTAAAGGTGGTCAAAAGGAGTAAACACAAGTTATCCGCGCAAGTCTAAAAACTAACCTTGGCTTTTGAAGTAGGTTTGAGACAAGAGGCGTAAAATGCGGCAACTCAAGCACAAACACAAAGTTAATAGTAGCTTGCCCAGGACCTGTGCAAGTACAGAACCACAGCAGATTGAGAATTCCTCAAGTAACAACGGTAAGTACGGAGGATCTCCGTGCTCAGATAGGAAATAAGCAGATTCAGGAGAGTCTTCGGATAAGCCATAAGGAAACACTGAATCTTTCTCAAAGCTTGCAACGGACTGCGAGTACTCCTGCCAATAATAAAGCATACAAAATGGACGTTGTTGAAGAATAGAAGGCACAGGTGCAAAGATAATCCCAACGATCGTGTGAAATGAACAAAAGGTTATGTGACGAGGCGGTCTGCTGACTAATTTACAACGAGCGCACACTAATGAGTAGTGGGGATTTGGGTGTAGTTTTAGAGCTGATTGGTCGCAGTCCTCTCTCAGTCAGACAGGCTTCCACAGTCTGGAATAACACCAGACGGCCGTTTCAACCTGCTTGGTCCCGTTAGTGTGTCGTACACAGTCACTATAATAATAATAATGATAATGATGTGCCAGCTGTACGCCGTAACGGCGCTTCGCTGCCGCACGACCACAACCAGTCGCGCGCGGGCTGAGTATACCGTGAGGACGCCCATCCCTACGCGGACAGTCCCTATGCGGAAAGTCATAGCGCTGGGGCCATCCGCTGTCCTTTACACAGTTCGTAACTGGCATAGAAGTGGAGGATGAGCCGCGCTGTATCGTAGCCACTTGTCAGTCATGTAGGTCCGCCGCCGCCACCCATGGTTTAGTAGCACAAGCTGCTGGCGTCCGGAAGCCACGGGGCCGGAACCCAGTAGGAGTCCAAGGAGTACGCATCGAAACGACCGTCTGGTACTTTTCCAGACGTGTAGGAGCCTGTCTGTCTGAAAGGAGACTGCGACGATCTATCTCTAAAATTGCACCTGAATCCCCACTACTCATTAGTGTACCTAAGGATTGACCTATCAGCAGTGTTGGTCCACACCAATCCATTCATACCACTTTTAAATCTGAGGTTTTATTTCTACTTAGAAGTCACTTCGTCAATACATTTTACTCACCGGCGGGCAGACCCAAAAGGCCGTAATCGGGTGAACGCGATGCGCGATAATCCTGTGCCAATATCTCATTCGCTTGCATTTTACTATCTGGAAATCAAGCGTTGAACTGGTTAGAAAACTGGTGGCACTGAGACCACTCGAGTGTCAATTCGCTAACCAAAATGTCCGAGTGGATCGGAGGTGCTTTTCGTCGATGAGGCCAACATGTGGCAAGCGTTTGATAGCAACGAAGATTACACGATTTCCTCCGACGTGACCTGGATTGTGTTCACGAATGCCCAAGGAGGAAACTACCATTTTAACACAGCGAAATGCAACCTGGTTTAAATACGCCATCAGCTGGCAAAGGCGCATAAATAGGAGAGAATCATCGGGCAACTGGCTAAGAAAGACCCCAGGTGCTCCCAAAATCCTACTCAACAGTAAGTTAAAAAGCGTCGAAAAGTGGAAACCAATGTACCGGTAGGGTCCGTAATCTTTCAACAACTGCCTAAGGTCTACTTGGGACCCTAAATGGAGTACGCTATACAGCTGTGGCATCCTTCGCAGAAGTACTATCTCGCTGCTCTTGAAACTCCGCAACGGAGAACATCTAAGAGTGCTAGACGTTTTTCCAAATGTTCTCACAACCTGGACTAAAATTCTTCAGGATGTATGGCGACCGATATTAGTATCATCGGCGGAATCAGGAAGAATTCCAACCACTTTTGCTACCCGCTTCTAGAACTCAGTAATAACACCAACTTGAGAGGCCATTTCTAAAGTTAGGAATGCAGTATAGCCAAGTAGGATGCCCTTCTCTTGTACATTATTTCTGAGCCCAATTTAACGATATTCAAAATACCTTGACAACTATTTGTATCGTTTACATTTTCCTACATGACTTATGTTCGTCAGGAGCTTACGTACCGCAAGCAAACCTGGATAACTGACCAGGAACGCATCTTTGTAACAGGTGTGACACTTGCTTAAAAGCGGACTTGTGTGGCTACCGGACGAGGTAGTTCCTCTTTGCCCTAAGAAACTTTTCAGTAAACCCCCATTGGTGAAGCATAATCGTTAGAGCGATAAACAGCCGTAATGGCAAGTAGAAAAGGCTCAAGGAAGCCCAAAGCTTCCAATACCGGTAACAGTACAAAAGATACAGGACTAGGGCTATTAAATTGCAACGGCAGGTGAAATACTCACATGAACTTGGATTGCCTCAATTTGCGAAAACAAATCCCGTCACTACAATCTAAGTAAAAACTTTCATAAAAGAAGCAGCTGGTTGCCTAACCATGGAATATTGCAGCCAGGCTTTAGAGAACGGTGATAAAGGGAAAGTATTTATACGTGTCTTCCAGAATAAACATAATAATGCACGATGTAGTTCTAATTACACCAGAGGTCTCTGCTGTAAGTGGTGTTATTATGAAAACCTCGCCGTGAGTTCACTAGCATCATCATCATCATCATACACGGTAGCTAGAGGCGCGGAACACCTCAGCTACTGTGCCGCAATACACAGAAAAAAGGAGAAAAAAAGCAACTGGTGTAAGCCGGCTGAGCTACCGGTAACGGATGGACATCGTTCCGGTAAGCTACCAACCGGCTGCTGTGCATCAAAAAATACTATGCGAAATTATATAAGGCTAAATAATGAGATTGTGGTTGGAGGGGGAGGCTAAGAGGGGTTGGGTGGGACAAAGAAACTCACAGCACAAACACCATTGAGGTCGGCTCCAAGCCATATCAGTAAGTGTGTCCAATCAAACGTGTTCATCGTCTTTCGGACCCCAACCAGGGAGCCGAGACGCTCCAGAGTTCACTAGCACGCACTCAAATATACTGATACGCAGTTTCTGCTAATTTCATTTTGACCATCCTAAGGGAATTGTCAGGCATCAGTATTTTTACCCGTTATATACCATCAATCGGAAGCGGTCTTCTTACACGTGTGTTACTTATTCGGTTGGAAATTTTGGGTGCAACTGCGAAACCCTCGTCCTCACAGCACCTCCGTGAGATGAAAAAACACGGCCACAATAACATTTGGTCGGATTTGAGCGGAATGTTCGGTGCTCTATAATTCAGAGCACTGATGTGTCGTTTGATGAAGTCGTAGCGGTCCTATCAGAAATTTTCGGTGAACAGACATCGCTGTTCAACATTCGTTACAAGTGTCTGACAATGACTAAAAGAGTAAACGAGGAGTGGGTCAGCTACTCAAGCCACGTGAATCGCGAGTGCGAACGATCACAGTTATACAAGATGACGCGCGACCAGTGCAAGTGCCTCATTTACGTTTGCGGCCTACAAGCAGCCAAACGTGCAGACAATCGGGCAAGAATACTGAGCAAGATTGAATAGGATCCTGATCACACATTGCAGGAAGTGACCGGTGAGTGCTAAGAAATGACGAACCAAGCAGGCTACATCAATGGTAGAGCAGTTGCCCAATACGAACAAGCATCAACTCATTTGTGCAGTCAACCGGATTCCCAGAAAGCACCAACTTAGGTGAGTCCATCACATTCCAAACCTCTTTCTGCTTGTTGATTTTGCAGAGAACGGCATTTTGCTCGAAACTGCCCAGTTAAGAATTACGTTTGCAATCGATGCGCCAGAAGAAGTCATAAGGAATCGTGTTGCTTGGCAAGTGGTCCTACTTTGTCGGGGAAGAAGGACAACAATTTCATACCATTCAGAAGGCCCAATGAGATCAGACCGAGCACCGCGACAACAGGCGTAAAAGTACACCATGGTGGAAATCAATGGCAGAAAAGTCAACTTACAAATTGATACTGCTTCAGTTATCACTCTGATCACTCGCGATACGTGGCGCAGGCTGGAGCGGCTGATACTTGTACAAACGGGCCATACGGCACGGAATGCTTCAGATGGTACATTAAAATTGCTTGGTGAATTGAACTGTCGAGTCACTTTCCGGGGCCAACAAAACCACACAACGTGCTTTGTGGCAGGCCGACCGGGGTTAGATTTGCTGGGACTCGATGGGATGAAAGAGTTGAAATTGCTCGATTAACTAGTAAACAGCGTATACCAGCCACCGCAAGTCAACCAGCTGTCGCAACCATCGATACCAAGCCCGATGGTACAAAGTCTGATTAAGAAGACCCCACGAATCAATGCTTCAACCTGGTCGCAGATGCTGCAGAATGACCAGTGCTGTCTTGAACCTCAAACAAAACGCTCAACCACTATTCAGATCAAGGCGCCCTATACTGAACGCAAAGAAAGAAAAGCACTGCAGTTGCCATGTGGAGGAGAATCGGACAGACAGGGTCCGTCATTGCAAAATTTGTGACATAGTGTAGGCGCGAGACTTCCGAGGACCGAGGAGGTGGTCGACAGGAACGGCGATCAGCAGAAATGGTCGAGCCATTTACAAGCTAATAACAGGAAATGAGAAATGGGTGAGATACGCCAGTTAGCTGAGGCCGAATTACAGCAAGATTCAAAGTCCCACAGAATCGCCATCCCTAATGTGGGACATCCTGCTAGACACATTTGGCTTGGACGACGAAGCTGAGCGGCTGCGTAAATCACAACAGGAGCTGCAGGTAACAAATAACGCACATTGCAGGCCCACTCGAAATCGGAGATGACCACAGTGACTAAAATTTGACCCCAAGGCGAAAAGCTATGAACGAAGTTGAGTTCGAACGGTACGCAAGCAGACTCAATTCGAAAAGGGGGTATTAGGCGGTCGCAACGTAAGAACTGATACGGTTTCGAGACGTGAAGTGAGCCTGTAGCAAAATATGCGGAAAGCTGACGAAATAAGTTCTTCATCATGGCACAGGTTGCTACGCAGCCGGCGTGAGCCCGACTACGGCTGGCCAGTGAAGACCACTAGCAGGTTTGAATCTGTCTAGTCAAGTGACGTGAGTCAGCCCAGAAACATAGAGCAGGAGGTGGTGACATGTGACCAATAAAATTAACCGTGTTCTTTTCCTAATACACTTCGGTCTGGCAGTTCTCGCAATGAGACTGAACCTTATCGTGGTGCGAAGGTTTAAGTGCCTCATAGATGCCTTGAGCTGTGCCCGGTGATGCTTTTCACCTTCAGAGCCACTCATACCAGATTCGTCAATGGTTAGAGTCCAAACAAACTCAGCCTCACGGTCCCACATGTTGGGAGTTGGAGTGAGAGTGGCACCTTATTTCTTTAAAACGTAATCCTTGTAGTCTACTGCCAAACCCGCTGCCTCGCCGTCAGGTTTTTGAGCCAAACGCTTTGGTTGGGAACCCTAATCGTTCTCTTGTCAAAACCCGGGCAAACGGAAAGTATTCTGTCAACACAATACAACTATGACTTCGCCTTCAAACCATGGCCTAATGTTCTGGCCATCGCAGAGGATAATTAACGGCGGACTATCTGCTGTACCGAGCAGGACGGAAAAGGGTTTGGATGCTACAGCTCAAGCCTTCCCGGTTTCTTATTCCCCCTCTTACGCATTCTCACCCTTGTCGTCAGGTTCCAACTTCACTTTTATCTCCCGGTTTTCAACCCCCCCCCCCAAATTACTGGCCTCCCACCACATTGCTCTGATAGGCGTTTAGCTTCTAGTTTCAACGCACAGGCGATAGAAAAAACAAACCCACGGGTATCTGCTACCTAGATGCTTTGGTTGTGTGAACCGCGAGCTCCTGTTACTTGATCTACTACCTTCCGGAGTTCAACCTTCATTAGTATTCGTTCTTCCAGACTACTTAGCCAATCGTAGGCAATTTACCAAGATTGGGGGGAAGCGCTTCCTCACCCACCACAAATGCAGTTCTTCAGGGAGCTATTTTGCATCCATGCCTATTTTCCACCTACCTTAACTCTATTCCTGCTCCAAAAGAAGCCATCCAACTGAAGTATGCTGACGACATGATTCTTGGTGTACACACACACACACACCCCAGATTCATCGGCCAACTTGCAATGCTTCTTAGACAACCTCACCTCCTGGTACAAATCGCGCTGTCTTTCACTTAATGTATCAAAGTGTGAATGTTACTTTCTCTCTAGCCAAGGAAAAATGTTATCAAAAACTGACGCATTCCCCGCTTCATAATATGGACAGTGTCAGTGTAAACTCCGGTACAGTAGTGAAATATCTCGGAATAACACTAAGTCTGGATACCACGTGGTCGCATCACTTGAATGAAACATTCATTAAAGTCAGAAGACTTAGGTCATCATCCATGTCTCGTTACTTGCTTCTACGGGTTGTCACCGCTTGCGTAATACCGCACTGGACGTATTGCTCACCTGTGATATTTCCCAGACTCGTAAACGGACAATTCAAAGCGATCAACAGGTCGCTGAAGCATCCTGCACGATGCACCGGAATTTCCATGCTAGTGTTTGTCCACGTCATGGTGTGCAATCATGTTCGCTTCTGCGAAAAACTGGCTTCCAAGATACTCACTGAGGTCAGTCACCCACTCTACTGTGCATTGTCCGAATGTATCTAGACGTCTTCGACCAGACAAGCGTACAAAGCCATGTATGTCCGCACACGAGCCTACGGTCCGTCAGTTGTTCCCTATTTGTCTCGTTTTCTGAGGGACCAAGAGCTTATTGTCAGACTGAAACGAGTATACCCTCACTGCCAGTTTTAAATTGGTGGTGCACCACATACATTTGTCATATTGTTATTTGATTTTATTAGTGACATAAGTGCGTGTGTGGTAGAAGAATATTCAGTCTTCATGAGTGCATAAAGCGCAATGTTGACTTGATTTGTCACCACTGCAATGTCGATAAACTCATGTCTAACCAAACAATCAAACCCAATTCATCGGCTTCAATTTCGAGCCATTGATTCTCCTTCATACTGGCATGCCTCGATGTATGCACATTGCTTCATATCGGTCAACCGGCAGCACTTGCCCGAACATTGGAGACCCTCTCCATCGATATCTGCTGCTTATCGGATACCTGCCTACCCACTCCGCGATCCTCTTTAGGTACACAGGCAGTAGATTCTCACTGCGCCTATTCGGTGACGAAGTAGCTTTGAGCACCGGCCAAGCTGGCTTTAGCATTGCTTTGAGTCCCCATGCCGAAGCTACTCTGGTTGATTGAATCACAATCAGTAGCCGGATGTGTGCGGTCCGATTGGCTAGCACGCTCAAAGCTTCGAAGTCACGCGGGACTAATAGGTGTCAATCAGTCATCGCTGACTACGCGCGCACAAACTTTAGTAATGACTCGGTAAAAGACGACTTTTACCGCCAACTGAACGATCTCCTTCGCCACAGAAGAAACACGGACACTGTTGTGCTGTCGGGGGATCTGAACGCTCAAGTTGGAAAGATGTCCACTGATAAACTGCATCTGGGCGGACAGCACGGTGTAAGCTCCCGTAATGATAACGGTGAGCAATTACTTCATTTGTGTGAAGATGCTCGCTTATTTCTTGCGAGCACAAACTTCCGACATAGCACCCGTCGGAGGGTATCTTGGATCCCACCAGCCTCGAACCAGACTTGGACGCAACTCGATCACATTGCGTTAAGTTACCGATGGAGAGGCTGCATCCAGAACTGTCGCTCGATTTGGAGCACATATTTGGACACCCACCATGTACTTGTATGTGCCGACCTGCGGATGCGTTGTGGCGGACGCCTACGACGACGCTGTGAGCGCACTGACACCAGTCAACTGGCGAAACCAGCTGTTCTGAATACGCATCGAAATACGCTGACATGTGGACTGAGTGAGCCCTCACTGGAGACAATTGAAGGTCACTGGTCTCATGTTCACCAGCCCTTACTAGCAGCAGGCAAATCCTCATTTGGTAAGTCCAATAGCCAATATGGACATTGGGTCGCTTCGCGGTCTCTGGAACTTATCGATGCTCACCGGCATATTCTAGCTGGAAGCGAACGCAATGAAACTCGCAGAGCTCCGAGCAAAACTCTGTGCCAGCCTGAGGAGAGACTACGAATCTTGGTGGTCTCTTCGTTCGTCAGAGGTGGAAGTGGTCGCTGCCCATGGTAAATATCGCAAGTTATTCCTTCTGATAGGGGAAACGGGCAGCAGAAGACCTGGTGTTAGTGAAACTATACGTGACGAGAGTGGACAGCTTATCTAAAACTTGTCAAAACGCTTGGAGTGTTGGGCTGAGCAATAAGAAAAGCAATCTAATCGACCGGAATTGTTAGATTCCTCACCGGCCAGTGATCGCAATGCTAACTGGACCGTCCCTCTGGATACGCCCGTTCGCTTAGAACTTGAACGTGAGATCGGACTGTTGAAGTTAAATAAGACCGTAGGACCAGATGATATTCATCCAGCCCTCTTCAAATCCGGGAGTCTGATCTTGTTGGTGATTTACATGAGTTGCCCGTGACACTGTGGAAACAGGAAATTGTCCCAACCGACGCGAGCCGCTCCCTTATTGTCCCGATCTTCTGAGGAGGCTCGCCTTCGGAATGCAGCAACCATAGAGGAGTCAGTCTTATCTTCATCTCCCCCAAATTACTTGCCTCTATAATCCTTCACAGACTGAGTGGCACTCGTGAAAGCCAGATTCGTGAAGAGCAAGCTGGGTTTCCTCGAGGTCGAGGACGCACGGACCACACCTTCACTTAACGACAATGGTTGCAGAACCGTGACATATATTGGTGGCCCACCGTTGTCGTGTTCCTCGATATCAAAGATGCATTCGATTCGGTGGATAGATGTGCCCTTTGGGGCTGTCTACGTAGGAAATGTGTGCCAGAGGAATATTTAAATATTATCCGAGCTTTAGAAGCGCGTAGCTCTAGAAGTGTGCGGGCTTACGAGTAGCTATAGCCGCCCTTCAATATCCCCATCGGTGTGAGATAATGGTTGTCCGCTGTCACCTTTCCTCTTCAGTTTCGCCATTGACGAAGTCATGGAGATCGTGTTCACAGGACACGACTTAGGTGTGGAGCTGCGCTCAGGCAAACAATTTTTCGAGTTGGAATATGTTGACGATACTGCCCTCATCTGTGACAGCTCCCAGACGTGCCAAGTTGCACTGGACAGATTAGCACGGACTGTCAGTCGCTTCGGGCTTTGCTTTTCGTCCTCAAAGTTGAAAGCATTGCTCCAAGATTAGCAGGCACCGCCTCCTGCGCTGACTTGGTTGGAATCAGCCAAAGTTGTTCAAAAATTCAACTATCTGGGTAGTTGTATCAGCGCCCTTGGGATCGAAGACGAGATCAGGAACCGTATAGCAAAAGCTTAAGGTGTTTTTGCTAAATTTCGCCACCTATGGCGCCGGCGTGACATCATTTTCTGCCTGAAGGTTACAGTATACAATGCAGCCGTCTGTTCAACTCTCAGTCTGGTTGTGAAACCAGGCCCATTAGATTAGCGGACATAAAGAGGATAGTTAGGTTCGACCACCGGTGGCTTCGAAATTTAGCTCACATCTGGTGGGAACACCGCGTGAGCAACGAGCGTGTTCGACGCCTTGTTTATGGCTCAATAAGAAGAAGCGAACCGCTCAGTATCGTCATTTCACGCACCAGACTCCGATGGCTCGGCCACGTGTTGTGCATACCAGCCTTCCGACTCCCGCGACGTGCGCTGTTTGCGCGTCGAGGGTGTGGATGGAAGAAGAGGAGGGGTGGCCAAGCGATGATTTCGAATATAGTAATAAAGGCCCATTGTTCGAAGTTGGCCTCGGTTGGATCCTCTCAGCTCGCTGGTTGGGGTCCGTAAGATGATGAACACGTTTGGTTGGATATAATTACTGAACTGGCAAAGAAGCGACCTCAGTGGGGTTTGTGTTGTGAGCTTTTTTGTCCTTCGTCATCCTTCAGCCTCTCTCTCCAACCGCGATGTCATTTCTTAGCATAATATAAATTTTGCATAACTTTTTAAGCGGCATATTAGACGCTGGTAGCTCAGCTGGTGTGCACCTGTTGTATATCATTTTCTTTTCTTATGTATTGCGGAACAGTGGCTGAGTTGTTTTCCACATCAAGCTAAGGAGTATAATGAATGATGATAATGAATGAAAGGTTTCGGGCTTCGGTTTTCTTCCCCGGCTGAGTCGGCGACGCAGAGAGCGGAGGCAAGGGTAGCGTTACCACGAAACCTTGATTCGAACACAAGGTAATTCCTCCAAAATGCATGATACAATCTGGAACAGGCAGATTTCAAAATTCCACTCGGTATCCGCTTTTCAAAAAAATATGTTTGTACTCTGAATAGTGAAACTGCCAGTTACGTTTCGATTCCGTGTGATTTTCAATAGTGCACCTGCGGGCTCGATACTACGTTGCTGAATCTCAAGTAAATGCACAAAGCGGTCAGACAGTTAAAAGTAAGATGGTAGTTGACGCCAGCAAGCTTGAAGGCCCCAAGGGAAACCACTTAATAGGGAAGCTAGTTAGTGCAAACGAAACGCGTACCATGACAGCATTAGGATGGATGAACGTTCAGTGATTCCCGCGTGCTGGATGAGTTTAGGACTCTAACGGGGCAACGAAGTGCACACAATCAGGCGGCACGGCAATTAAACATATGCGTAACTGATAGCAGGACCCATCTTAATAATACAGCCGTATTTAAGTCGATGTGGTGATGAACGTGAGGTAGAGACATTCATGAGATCAACTGAGCGGATGGGAATTTGAGGGCTTAGAATCAAGCGTTCGCTACACGTCTTTGAGGAACAAGTCCTGGCGATCAACATGCACCACCGCATGACGCCAATGGAAAAAGCACATCGAGACGAATTCCGTCTCATGTCCATGATCAAAGGACGCTAGTGACGCCGCAACGCTTGTTTCGTTCCCTGTCAGGCAAAAATCCATGGTACGGATTAAACACTTGCCAATCGCATAAGCACAAATGAACTTTGGTTATGTATGTAGTCGGAAAGGAATCCGTTATTTCTTGGATTCGAACGAAGACGATCTATAGTTGGCCTTAGTGAGTCGTTGTTTTTGCCAATTCGCTCCTCACTTGGCTGTTCATCGGACACCACTCGCTCTGGTGAGCGGAAATCTCCCCATTATCCGAAGCGCCTACACATTCGCGCGACGGTTCCGGTTCGATGGGACCGTCGTATCCATTCCGCTTTTATGGAGTGCGTCAGAGTCAATGGTGTTCTGCCTTAAATGCTTGGTATCTACCATTTGATCCGGTTGTGACTTGGTTGGTAGTGGGAGGAATGGGCAAAAGCATCCTAATACCGCCAAGAAAACTTTCCGTTATACGGTCACTCAACCGGAGATGGGATGTAGCCTTCCGTCCGTTAAACACAATAACAAGAATCAGGAGGACATCAGCTGATCAATGCCTACGTAACACAAGCAGTCCAAACCTTTAATATACCAATACAGGTCGTGGAAAAGGTAAATAGAGAGGAACAGTGCAGCCGATTTTTCGCAGCACTGTGAAGTAGAACGACGGATAGTGACATGCAAAAAGACTGTTCGATAGCATCCGCACCTCACCTAACATTACTGTTGAATGAAAAAATGGCACGCTTCCATGGCCGCACCAACCTATGATCTATATGTCTATGCCTCGAAAGGCGCAAGTATCAGTACGGAGAAGGGGAGCCAGTTAAGAATGAACGCACAGCAGTATAAGATGAACACTAGCGTTTGACCTCTCGGAATACGTTCGGCACCGATCGGAAGTGATCACTTCAGGATTAAGAACAACGAGTTACTGTGTTTAACACATAACGATTCGATGTGGCACAAAACATCTTCAGGCAAAGTGAACTAGCATACAATTATGTGACCTCTTATGGATCATTTGGGTAAAACTCGCAACATAGAAACAAGATCCAGATCGCCATAACAGATGCAAGCCGAGCTGTCATCTTAAATGGGGGGAAATGGTTAGATGACTAATGGGACATCGAAGATTATGGTGGTGGAAGTGCTTCTCGTAGTCAACTGACAGCCCGAATCCACTAGACAAAATTCGTCGAAATGACGCCAGCTCTACGCCGTCTATTTTGTTACGTGAATGTTGGATTTGGAGATGTCCCAAACCTGAGCAACTAATCTTTATGGCGTTCAAAATAATCCCATTGCAATGATCTCGGAACTTTAAGACTGGTTATCATGACGTGTTGTGTAGGCACCACTATCGCCGGAACCCTACGGTGACTTGAGCCTCTTAAGTTCCGAAATTCGCGCACACAGTACTCTTGATTTTTGCCCTAAATACACATGTGCGAAGTTTTACATGGGATTTTCTAAACGCATTGCGGTCAAATCTAAAGGGAGAAGTTAGCTGCATCAGCATCGACCATAGCGCTCGACATTTCTGGAGAAATACACTGACTTTCGCTGGTCGGCAGCCTCCGGTACTTTTCATTTTATGCGGAATGGCTACTGATCCTACTCATTTCTTGGATATGCTTGGGAGTGGATTAAAGACAGGAAAAAATTGAGAAAATCTATAACTCTGGTTGTGGATAAGAGGGTTGTTCTGTTCTCTGAGCTGACCATCTCAGTTGTAGACTTACGAATCGCTTCGGACACACACCAGGTAACAAATCTCTTATTACCACTCTGGGCGGTAATATTACCGTCTTTCCGTGCATAGAGTCTCGACGCGTGAGACAGTGGTGAAGCAATTACCGTTTAAACTCGCTTCGGGTGAGCGGAAACAGCTGAGTACCACATCAGTGTCCGATGGTTTGTGACATATTGTCGAGTTTATTGTTCTTCTGACCTGTGAATCAGACAAACAAGGAACGAGAATACGATGCTATGCAATTCTATGCAGCAAACTTTTTCACCTCATTAATGAAGAAATACCGGGCTCGGTAAGCAGTCCGTCTACCGGGAACCAACATAGTTGGCGGCATCCGGTTTCGGATTTGCCTGTCACTGTGGCAAGCCACAGGACGCCTGCGCCTACAGAGGGACCATGGATGGCTTGCGCTGCACCACCCACAGCTCCAACCACACACCCCATATCCAGTGTAAACCCGAAGGAATAAGACCGGGAGGCATGCGGATGAGAGCCACGTTTCATCAACGGAGCCGGCCCACACTCCTTCACAGGCAAACACAAGCACACGGTATTTGGGGAATCAAGCGCAGACAAGGCGGTGGCTGGACCGTAGTCCGCTCCATACTGAGTGCATGGAACCACTCTTCGAGCCTAACACGGCCACAATGACCGTGCACCCCGTTTCCTACAGCAACGACCAACCGTCTCCTGGAGCCAGTATGGACGAGGTAGTGGGTAGTAGACAGGTAGGCACCTTGTCAACATGCACATCAAGCGCAGCCACACCGGGGATATCAAACAACAGCCAAACACTTCAGAGAGGGAGAAATAAAAAGAGAAAAACTCGATTAATGCATAAGGAAACGGTGACATAAACCTTAATTAAATAGCATACGTAATAAGTTGTTTACAAACAAATCCTAGCTAAGTGCACGAGGTCAGGAGGTATAGTTCACGGAATGCCACGAACACAAAAATGTTATGGAAATCGAATACAATTGGCTGAAGCGATTTGTGCAGGTTAATGGAATAGAGTACAGGGAGATATTTATATGAGAAAGAAAAGCATTAAGGTAAAAACTGTAAACCCACCACCTGAAATAAAGAGACTTAGCATGCAAGCACGCGGTTAGTAAATCGAATTCAGCGTGCCTACAAACGCTGCGCCGGTGCTGCCTACGTTCACTGCTGGACCCGTCGTCGCTTCGACAGTGGTCCCGAGTGACCTCTCTCATGGCTCACTAGGCCTGCCTGACTAAGGCACTCGCAACCGCATGTTCTACAGCACCATGCGCTCGATGTCGATGGAGTACAATTCATCGGTGCTTGCCGCTTCCGCAACTGCCGCTTCTTCTCTGCATGCATGAGGGCTTTCTCCCGTACTTCAGCAACTGTCTTCGTGATCAGATCGCGCCATGCACCACGATCAACCGCCTTCGATTCCCATGATCTGCAATCAAGATTAGAACGTGTGAGGCTCACTTTGATCATGTCCTGGTAACGTAACTTTGGTTTCCCAGCATGCCGCTTCCCTATACTCAGCTGAACGTATAAAAGTTGTTTCGGTATTCGCGTCGAATCCATACGGCTCACATGACCGAGCCATCTCAGGTGTCTCAGCGAAAGTATGCAGTCCACTGCATACATCCCACTTCGGCGCAACACTTCCGTGTCTGCAACTCTGGCGCCCCAACCGATCCGCAAAATTCGTCGCAGACACTGCTGATGGAACCGCTCGAGATATCGCACATCCAGACGGTACATCGTCCACGTTTCACTGCCGTATAGAAGAACGGACAGTACCATGGATTTGTACACCATCAGCTTCGTGCCAATGCTAAGCTGATGGCTGTTCGACACTCGGTACTCAAGCTTCCCAAATGCCGCTGCCGCCTTCGACACGCGATTACGCAACTCAACGTGTATCTGCTGATCAGTCGACATCACACTCCCAAGGTAGCTGAAGCGGGAGGTGGTTTCCAATACTTCAGCACCAATGCTGATTTGCGGCAGTATTGAAGATTGCACCTCCGGTGAAGGCTGAGACAGACAGACAGTTTTGCTTGTGTTGATGGTGAGCCCGAATTTGGCCGCTGTCGAAGCCAGAGCACTAGTCATGTGCTGCAACTCATCCGCGCTGTGTGAAAACAACGCACATACGGATAGTTGTCTCACAGACTAGAGTTCTCGCACCGAAACGACGGATGTTCAGCAACCCACCATCAATACGGTGCTCCACACGAACACCGTAAGCACAAGCCGCATCAAAAGCACAAGACAACATTGCATGAAGATAGATATTAAACAGGACAGGAGCTAAGACACAGCCTTGCTTCACACCAGAGACAACTGTAAAGTCATCAGAGGTCTCTCCACTCAGCTGCACCCTCGCTCGCATACCACTGTGCAGACATTCAATTAAACTTACAAACTTACGCGGGCAACCAAACTTACCCAACACCAGCCACAGTGCCTTCGCGGTTCGCCGTATCAAATGCCTTGGTGAAATCAACAAAAAGCGAGTACAAAGGCTGGTGTCGTTCTCTGCACTTCTCTTGCAACTGACGAGCCGCAAACACCATATCTATAGTGCTGCGACCCGAACGGAATCCACATTGCTCTTCCGCCACGATTGGTTCCACAATCTGACTCACGAGGCGATTGAGCAGGATTCGGGCAATCACCTTACCCACACAACTCAGCAAGTTGATGCCACGATAATTCGTGCAACATTGCTTGCTCCCTTTGCCCTTGTACAGTGGTAGCACAAGGGCATCCTTCAGCTCAGCAGGCACTTCCTCATCAATCCACAAGCGTTGCACCAAGTGGTGCAGCGCAGTCAACAACGTGGGTCCACCGTGTTTCAATACTTCAGGCGGGATCTCGTCGGCTCCGGCACATTTGCCGTTTCGCAGCTGAGCAAGTGCTCTCTGCGTCTCATCCAGTCTCGGCGTATCCGCCAGATCCGCCTTCACATTGTGCTGCTTCAGGCCGTTCAATGTAGGCCAGTCGATCTCTGAACGGTTGTTCAAGAGACAATCAAAGTGTTTTCGCCAGATCTGCATTATGTCTGCAGTCGGTGTGCAGGTAGCGCCTGAACTACCATCGATTAGCGTCCTCAGCAGCGCCAATCTCGGTCCATACACCGCCTTCAACGAGTCAAAGAATTCCTTGTGTTGACGGCGTTCGGCGTAGCATTCCATCTGCTTCGCCTTCTCCGTCCATCATGCATTTTTAATGCGACGGAGCTCTCGGGTCAGTCGCCGTCGAAGTTTGCGAAACTGACTACTCTTCCCCAAGTCACTGGGGTCTGCAACATGTGCAGCAAATGATGCATACTTCTCCGACACCAATGCGTCAATCGTCACATTGTTGTCATCAAACCAATCAGGCCGCTTACAGTTTGCGCGCCCAATGGTCTTCAAGGCAGCAGCTGTCATCTGGTCGCGAATGTGGTTCCACAGGTCGCCCACTGTGGCTATGCAGTCCACATCACACAGGCGTGCAGCCATCACCTTCTCCAGCTCAGTACGTTTCGCCACAGTGCCGAGGGAGAGAATGTTAAATTTACGCCGATGCACGGCGGGAGTGCAATACATCGATTTACGAAAATATATGTACAGTTTGGTCCTCACCAATTTGTGATCAGTGCCACACTCAGCTCCACGCAGTACACGTGTCATGCGCACTTCACGCATATCACGCTGACGTACGATGACATAGTCGAGCAGGTGAGCGTGACCACTCCGTGGGTGCGTCCAAGTTGCTATATCACTCGCACTCAGTGCAAACCGAGTGTTCGTGATCGTCAGGCCGTGAGTGGCACACAGTGAGAGCAGCCTGTCACCGTTCGCATTCGCTGAACCAATGCCATGCGCACCGATAACATCTGCCCACGCTGATGCATCACGCCCAACGCGCGCGTTGAAATCACCCAGCAGAAATAGTCGGTCGCTCCTCGGCAAAGACCGTATCACGGAGGATAGCTCAGTGTAGAACTGATCACGCGTGTCATCAGGATAACACATGGTCGGACCGTACGTGCTTATAAAAGTAGCAAACTTGCCTCTTCCGAGTCGCAGGCGAACAGTCATCAGTCGCGCGCTGATGCCCGTTGGTTCACCCACCAGCTGGCCATTCAGGCGGTCGGATATTGCAAATCCGACCCCATGTTCACGTGGTGCTGAGGCGGCGTTCCCCACCCAGTAGAATGTGTAGCCAGCACCTGCTTCATGTAACTTACCTTGCTCAGCGAGCCGAGTTTCACTGAGCGCCGCAATATCGATGTGGTAGCGCGCCAGCTCCATCGCGACCAGTGCAGTGCGTCGCTCCGGGCGCTCGCTCGAGTTCCGGTCCAGTAGTGTGCGCACGTTCCAGCACCCGATGCTGAGTGCTTTGCGCGCAGGCATACGATTGCATTGGTGGGCAATCGCACGCGAGGTGGTCGTTGTCCTTCGGAGGTTTGTTTGAGGGACTCCACCCGGAGCCTTTGGCTCAATAGCCTGACCCACAAGGCAGTGGGTGGTTTGGAGGTTTGCTTGAGGGACTCCACCCGGAGCCTTTGGCTCAATAGCCTGACCCACAAGGCAGTGGGTGGTTTGGAGGTTTGCTTGAGGGACTCCGCCCGGAGCCTTTGGCTCAATAGCCTGACCCACAAGGCAGTGGAGAGCAGATCCAGCTCGAGAATGTGATTGCAGAGACAGATTGGGATCTGCTTGACGGCCGTCACACGCAGCCTTTGAGGTTCTGGAACAGTTATCATATGTTTTGCGACCGTAATTGGATACGCACCTGCGACCACGGCCAGACGCAGGTGGGTTTGTGGCGGGTTTGCACCAATTTGACCAGGGGCTGCCTGGCTTGAGGCGGGCAGTAGCAAACCATTGAACACCAGGAGGTGTCCTGCCATCGTCAGAGACAATGCATGGCACTCGTGCTCTACGCCAATCGAGCATTGAGAATATAACCCGTAAACCTGTTGTTTCCCATGACTAGGTTTTACGGGAAGTGGGCCATCGACCACTTCCTAACCTCCGGAGAGGATGGACTAGGATACTGCCAGGGCGCCCAATCCTGACAGGAGAACGACTCGGGTCCTCAGCCAAAGCCTTCGATTAAATGAACACCCGAAAGGCAGCGGGTCTAGCACATGGTCAGTTAGCTGACTCATGCGGATTGGTGTCCTGGATCTTAGCAGGGAGAAGGGCGAAACCTAACTCCCACCCAGCGGTCGCCACGTGGAGGCGCCCAGGACATGAGACTATGGCGCAACAGTAGCAGCAGTGGGTAGACCATCTGTCAGGATCTAGCTACCACCAGCCTCAGCGCACCATAGGCTCTCCCGCCGGAAACCAACATAGTCTGGTCAATATCTACACTGTACCAGTTTGATTCCGATGGGCTACACGCGTGCACCGGTGAAAACCCTGTTTACTTGTGCCAGGCGGATTTGCTCGGACGATCGTCTGGTTGAGGAGATAGAGTCAATAACCAGAACGTTCATGGAAAAAGGTTTCCCTAAATGCCTCATCGAGAAGAATAACCAGGTCAGATAACCAAAGGAAACGATGTTGACAGGACCTAAGAAAATATGTATACTCAGAGCTCCCATTTAAGGGTAGAGCTGACACAACGAGGATGACCAAGCGCTTAGTCTCTGCTACTCAGAGAAGCTACTGCGCCGCAGATGCTGTGGTGAGCAACAGAACCCGGAAACTGTCGCTATCTTCAGTAAAGGGAGAGAAACCCATTGGCGCTAAATGACACTCTTTACAAGTTGTAACTGCGGAGTCAGTTACATAAGCAGGACCGACAGAGTTTTGAATTCCAGAATGAATGAGCACCTGCCAAACTGGCTTTAGCGTGAGGTGAATCAACGAGAGGTTAGCCAGTCCTCGTCCAATATTCTGTGTGCACGCCAGCCATCAGCGTCATCAAAAGGCAGACATATTTTGTGACCGGTCATCGGATTGACTACGGCTTCGCGTTTTGGATATTATCACGTCACCCTAATCCACGCTTCTTGCGGTTCGCCGCGGTCGTGGCGATAGGCTAAGACCTGCACTGTGTGTGCAGAAGCAATCAGTTGTTGACCTTCGGTTGCCTTGGTTCTAGGACCATCGCCGCCGTTCACCACACTGTATTTGATTAATTTGGTAACACCCTTCGAACAGTATAAAAAATAATTTCGTGTTATTGTGTTGGTACTGTTGAGACAATGCGAAATGTGCGCACCTACTAGTGTTCGTCTTCTCAGTGTTATCCAAAGGGTAGTAAGTTTAGAAATTCCTTTATAGTGGAAGTTCGGCAGCGCCCTATAAGTGCTGTTCATATGGATGAAAAAAGCTGCGCACATGCGACAGCAGACGACAACAACTAGAATTGGGGGGGCAGGTGCAGTCAATCAACCATGATGTATTGAGCGAGTAAATGCATACTTTCGAGAGACTCCAGTTGTGTCACATACCTTTAACAAACGGGGATCGAAAGTAAACAGAAAAGTACTTTCAAGTTCCTGAAAAACATAACGAACAAGAACGACACCATGCGCATGAGGTCAGTTGTGTGCCGTGTGAAATTTTTAGAAATTAGTGTCGAGAACAGTGACGGAAAACCTAGGTATTCACTAGCTGATCTCTGGAGAGAGACTCTAGGAAATGGTAGTCACTCAATACAGAACAAGGCGCAATCGCACACTGTGCCAGCCATATGCAAATGTGACATTATCTATGAATTGGTAGTGGGGCAAAGAAACAGCATAGAATAGTACGAAGTAACGAGTAGAATAGACTAAACCTGGTTGATTAGCTAATGAGGCTTAAGAACAGTTCGCATGCAAGGCTCAAAGGCAGCCTGACTCTATTGAACGTGACCGCGCTGATAAAGACGCAAGTGAAAACGAATGAAATGGAGCATGAGTGATGTATTTGCTGCACACGAAGGATCATCGTCTGGAGAAAGAAGTCCACTGGAATGAAGTATATAAGATGCTGTCGCCGTTCACCGAAGGATTCTCATCTTCAAACACATGGGCGCACGTTGCAAGTACTAGAGTCTTCCGAATGCTATTTGAGACTCGGAGCATGGCCGCGAGTTGAAACGCACGTATGGGCTCATCAGCGTCGTAAGTGCAAATGACATGACTCGCGTGATACAACAGGGGGTCACCTGTGGAAGAACACGAACGACGAATTTTATTACAAGTAGTAATCACCGATAAAAGGTCGATATAAAAGAGTATACAAGTATGATGAAGAGGTAAAATAGACCGTTTGTACGGCGTAGATGTACACTAGGAAAATAAGTGATGATGGGTACAAGAGTAAATATTGCTGCAATTACCATTCCCTGCGGAACCAGTAAAGCACTGGTAGGTTGGACAACTAGGTACCTTCAGTAAAACTTGAATTCGGATTCGCTATCAGTTTTATTTTTACGTGCTTTTGTCATTTGTCATTCGACAGTGGAATCATCGACGTGGCAGTAGAGTGGACACTCAGGTAGCGTTTGACATTTGACACTTTTTTCGATCTTCATCAAGCCTAGTTACGCTCGAGCAGCGCTGCCTTCGCAGCACAGTTCTTGTCTTGTGGGAACACCGCATCAGCAAACAGCAAATTCGGCATCGCGTACTTGCTGCAGGAAGAGCGAGTGAATCGCACAGCATGGCTATTTCACGCAACGGGCTCCGATGGCTGGGCCACGTGTTGCGCATGTCAGCAAACCGACTCCCGCGACGCCCGTTGTTCGCGCCCGACGTCTAGGTGGAAGAATAAAAGGGGAAGCCAGGCGCTGACTAGGTCTAGAGGGAGGAAATCCCTCACTTTGAACTCGGGGTCGGTTGGTGTTTTCCGACTGCGTGGATGGGTTCCAAGGACGATGAACACGTCCGCTTGAATACACTAGAGGATATGGCGAGGAGCCGACATCAATGGCATTTGCGTTGTGAATCTCTTCGTCCCTCCTCTCCAATTTAGCTTCTTCCTCCAGCAACGATCACAGCCCAATGCATAATGTGGTTTTAACATCATGTTACTGTTTTAGCTATTTTAGTCTGTAACGTTTAATCGCTTATCATTTTTGTACTGCGGCACATTAGTTGGGGTGTATTTCTCACACTCGGCTAACTGTATTGATGATTAGCCTAATTGCAAGCCACAAACAATTTCTGAGCACTGTCGGCCTGGCACATTGATGGTTCGAATTATTCTAAGTTGTATAACGCCTACTCACATCAAATGTCCTGTTTTGCGCTAACTGGCTGCAAAGGGTGTTTTCGACAAAGCCTTAAACGGTATTCGCTGAAATTTGCTCCATTGGCCAGTTCCTAAAATCGTGAAACAAAGATTTTTATGTACTAAACCGGGTGCGCCATGCGTTCGCACAATGGCACCCCTCACAAATCCATAATACTTTTGTATGCACATTTTTCGTCGTTATTCCAAAGTCCACCAATCAATTCCTCCTCACGGCTTCAATTCGTTACGAGGTTTCGATGCTTTGTTGAAGAAAACATCTTAGAATAAATGGAAGCCAGCGTTGTGGCCAATGGACAACATCCTATTTTCATTAACAGCTTGCGTCTGAGGAGTAACAAAAAGGCAGGAAGGATTGTGTAACCGTTAATGACTGCAGACTTCCGCTTTGCTCTGGTGGCTTCACTGATGTTCGTGATAATGTAGTATTTTGCTGGCCCTATTGACCGCAAGGAGTAGTTGTTATGCCTTCCGATCGCAGCCCTATTCTAATGCTAACATGCCCATTTTCCGTTCTTTATGTGCACCGATTGGTTCCTTATTTATTCCGTCTCTATTGGCTCTATCTATCCGCAAGCATTCCACAGCCTGATTGACCTACGCGTTTTGCGGCATCGGCGAGATGGCGTCCTTCACTGCCCTGCCTCATAATAAGCAATTACCCCCAGATAACTCAGCATCAAACACATTATAAACACGCAGTCTGACTAGGAAACGACAGCAAATGAACCACTGTTGTTGGCTGCGAGCTATGTCCAGTAAAGTCTCGATCCAAGCATAATGAGAATCATGTCGACCCCTGTCCGGAAGGCGAGACGAACCGACGGCAAAGAGCTGGGTCGTCAGTGACTTCCTTTCCCGCTACCAAGTCAACCTCTGATCACCAAGAGCCTTGTGCCAAGCTAAACCAAACGAACAAAACGAGGCCATCTACGAAAAGCGATGAACAAATATACGTAGTACGCTCTAAAGCCAACGCAACTTATTCAGTGCTATCTGTTGTTCTAACGAACTAGCTTGGTTATCACTGCCTAGTACACGACTACGCACATCACCCTTGCGGACACGCTGGTGCCAACCGACATCATCAATGCCCCGCAGACAAGGATGATCAAAAAGTTGCAGGTGCCTCAGATTTTCAGACGCAAGGGACCAAGTCTCACTCCCACAGAGTAGGACGGCTCTCACTATAACCTTGTAAACACGGACTTTCAGATAGAGGGAAACAAGTTCATGTCACCAAAGATGTAGAAGATTCTAAAAACAAGTACTGGATTTTGCAATACGTGAAACGAATTCAGTCGCTATGCGCCCATTGTTGCTAATGCAGCAGCCAAGGAAAGTGAATCGGTCAACCACTTCGAGTTCCTTGCCATCTAAGGACAAAAGGTCATAAAGTGGCTGGTAGTCTGCAGAAACTTTGAATTCTGAAGGTGCAAAACGCATACCAAATACTGGAACCACAGTAGAGAGAGGATTGATTGCGCCGCTACAACACCATCAAGAAGCAAGACGATATCGTCCGCATACTCAAGATCAACTAGCCTTTTACCAGGCAGGACCTCGACATCTGTTCCCTGAGATTCCGGAAAAAAACTCCATGATGGAGTCCACGACAACATGGAACAAAAGCGGGGAAATCGGACAGCCGTGATGAATGCCAATTGTTGTCCGAAAGCCATTCGATAGGTCACCGTAGACCCTGAGGCGGTCAGTAGTGTTCGAGTACAGTGCACGCAAAATGCTCACATATTTCGTGGGAACAACTTGCCGCGCAGGTAGTTAGAAGAGAATGCATCGGTAAACTGAATCGAAGGCAGCCTTGAAGTCGAGGAATACAGCTATTGTCGGTTTGCGATTTGCGTGGCGCTGCTCTAGCACCTGCCGCAACAACGTGCTGGGCGGAAACCGGCCTGTTCTTCCCTAAATCGAGATTTCCGTTCCACCGTGAGGCGACCAACGAGAATCGAGGCCAGTAACTTTGTCACAATTGGCGTTAGGCTAATATGCCTGTGGTTAACAGTCCGTGCGACCACCCTTCTTGTATATGGCCACAATAATCGATTCACTCCAGTTAGCCCGGACGGTCTCCTCCATCCAGATACGTACGATTAGGGAGCTCAGGGCTTTACATAGGACATCACATCCATCCATAAATAGTGCAGGCGGGAGGGAATCCGGGCCAGCGGCACGAAAACGATTGAGGGCTATGATCGCGTTTCGAACCTAGGCCTTCGATGGAGGCTCTAAACTAACTGTCCATGGCTTGTCCTGCATCATTTGAGTAGGAAGATGTCCGGGAACAGGGGGCCAACTGCACTGATCTTGAAAGTGTTCCGCCCAACAAGTCATCAGGCGCTCTTTATTGTGTATCAGTGCACACGCGCTATTGCTGACGTCTGGTTTCCTGGGACCAGTGGCGCGGATCAGTTGGAAGAGTTGCGGCAATTGCCTGCTGCTTCTGCTTCATCCATTTCTTGAGCCCGAGTGGTCCATCACGTTTTCTTGTCAGCATGCAGGTTCCACTTTAGTTCGCGCCTAATAATCCATATGGTCGCACTGTGCACAGAGCCAGCCGGGAGTTTTCTTTTGAATTCCAACAGGTTCACCGACCTTTCGGATATCCTACAACAACAACAACAACAACAACAACAACAACTACTACTACTACTACTACTACTACTACTACTACTACCTGCTACCACCACCACCACCAATAGCTGTATTTCCGCCTGACTTCATGGCATGGCGCAGTGCGATTACGTTGACTCACTGAGTTCTATTGTTGTTGTCAGTTTAAATGTGTCCAGCAACACATCCAACGGCATATTAGAAGTGAGAGATGTGTTCCATCCGCGGTTAGCGCAACTGATTAACGTGCCGAACGAAAAACGGTACAACAAAGTGCCTTACCTTTTTCTTACCACTCTGTTCCCACGATTGGTGCTTCGGTCTTGTGTTAATGGCGTACACCGGCTGCCCTAGAAGTAAACGTTTGCTCACGCCTGATGCGAGTAGCCGTTGCGTAACCTTACGGCATACTGCATCTATGGGAAGACATATCTCACGCCCGAACATGGCTTCCGCTGGGGATTTGCCGACTAGTGCAGCGGGCTTAGGCGTAGCCCGATAACTTAACAGGAACAGCTGTATGATCTCATCAGTCATTCCTTACCTGTGAAGTTGTGGTAGTGGACGTCTGAAGGTGTCCACGATTCTTTCTACTTGCTCAGTGGACTGGGGATGCCCCGGAGCCGACCGGCAGTGCTTGATGCTATTACGCTGACAGAAAACACCAAATTCATGGGAGATAAATTGCGAATCGCTAACGGAAACCAAGGTGTTTGACAAACTGCATTGCGCAAATAACTGTTGTAGTGATCGTACTGTGACCGCCTTCGTGGTCATGTTCATCAAGTATACATCGGGCCACTTGGTGCAAGCATCAACCACAACTAAAGAAACACTGGCCTTGCACTAGACCAACGTAATCAAATTGATTTTTCTCCCAAAGCTGGGAGGATGACAACCAGGAATGGATGATTACGCTGAGTTGTCTCGCTGAGGAGACACAATTGATACATGCGGCGAAACAATCATGGATAGCGTTGTCAATAAAAGGCTAGTATATGTAACGTATGGCTAGAGCTTTCATGCGTGATGTAGGTGCAAATATCTTAATACCCTAGCCTACAGGGACCTCGGGACAATCACGCGTTCACCGAACATAGGGCGATCGTTAACCAGTGTCAAGGAGTCACGTCGAAAACAAAATTGGCGGTATTTCAGTAATAAAGTTTGGCCACTTTATTAAAAAAAAGAATGACGTTTTGTAGGAGGGTCGAGCTTAGTATGCTCACGAATGTCCACAGGAGTAATCGGAAGAGCTCAGATTGAGTCACATAAAAGCTGTTTCACGTCCGAATCAAGCGCAACTGGCGCGATCACTTGATCTTCTTCTTTGCTTGGCTGTTTTCCGTTTCGGGGTAGCTGAAATCTGCCGCAGACACACGAACGATGGTAAAAGGAGATCCGAGCAATAGTATCGAGCAAGGTTGGAGGCGATTCGTAGTGTACACAAGTATGCCTTCCACACTGGTTTATCATCAGTCTCCAATACGAATTCTCTATCCTGGAACATCTGACGAAACCTGTTGTTAACAAAAGTTAGAGTTAGTGCCTCCTTCTTGACTTGAGAGCAGCGTCCTTCGGAATTCTTTAAAGCATGTGATGCGTAGGCAACCGATCACATGGTGCTAGTAATGAGTCGTTGACGTAGTACCGCTACGAATCCATAACAAGTGGCAACTGCAGAGACAATTATATCTGCGTTTGGGTAATATTGTGCCAGAATTAAGTCAAATACGGCTTTGTTAATGAGCGTTAACGCTTCCTCACACTGGGAGGACCTAAAACAGGGACGATTTTGGCCCAACAATCAATTCATTGACCTGCGTAGTAGATGCATTGCACCGATACATTAGCGGGGTAGCCCAGGAAACATGAGTAAGACAAAAAAGAGGCGAGGAATAAAAAATGTCGTTCCGTTGCAATGTGCGTGTTGCAGTGCAGTAACCCTGCCCGTAACAAAAGTGGTAACGGAAGTCGCAATTAAGTTCAGTTGAACATCTATGATCCGATCACCGAAGTGCAGTGGATCCCGTTGCCACGACTCACATCGTAAGAATAAGAATAAATAACAACGGCAAGTATTGGGGTTAAGGGAGAATAGAATATAAAGGAAATGGAAGCAAAAAGGAAGTACGTTAAACTAAACAGAATGGAACGAAAACTAACAACCAGCTGCAAAAAACAGTGCAAGAACGCCACTGGCTGTGTGACTGCGCCATACCTGATACCGTCTCTAACTATTGGTGTGGACCATTTCGAGGCCTTCATTTACGAAGGCCACACGTACCAGCCTGACCGAGCCTCTCAATAAATTACCTCATGCCTCTATGCCATGTCATGGACTGTCCACCTCGCGGTTTCACCCAACTTGGTGCAGCTACGGCGTATAATGCACATGGAGGAAGCCGATCAACGGGTATACGGAGCGCATGGCCTAGTCACGGTAAGCGATCAAGATGTAGCAAACACTCCAGTGAGAAACAAGAAGGCTTTTTTCTTAGAACCAACTGGTGGACCTCAGCATTTCTCACTCGAGGTTCCCACTAGATGCGAGCAATACTCCGCTAGCTAAGGTGGCCAAACATGACCAACCATTTAATGTCTTCACTGCGAACTGGCAAGGTCACTAATCCACACAGTAACACTGGCCATATCGCAATATTACCCACCTCACCTTTCACTGACAAGATGATATCCCGCCGTTTCCATAAGTGGATTAACCCCTGGAAAGTCACATGCGCCTTGTCGATACGGGAAGTAACCTCAGTGACGTGACCACCAGAAGTGACACAGCTGCCAATGTAAGCGAACCGAGGCACCATTTCTAGTAGATGTTCGGTGATAGCTGGAACCAGTGTGTAGGTCAAGTTCCGCAACAGTACTTTGCAATTTGAAGATGCAAAGTACATACCGAACCGTGCGGTGCTATGCATAAGTCTATACAGCAGTGTTTGCATAGCCACAGCGTCAGATCCAAGGAAAACCATGCTGTTGCATCCACAAACTGTAGCGATAATTCAGTTAAAGGCGACTCCTATCGCTACTGACTGCGTTCCTTCGCCACAGAAGAAGCACGGACACTGTTGTGCTGGCTGGGATCTTAACGCTCAAGTTGGAAAATTATCCACTGATGAACCGGGCGGCCAACATGGTGTAGGCTCCCGTAATGATAACGGTGAGCGGTTACTTCATTTGTGTGAAGATGCTCGCTTATTTCTTGCGAGCACTAATTTCCGACACAGCACCTGCCGGAGGGTGACTTGGCGCCCACCAGCCTCGAACCAGACTTGGACGCAAATCGATCACATTGCGATCAGCTACCGATGGAGAGGCTGCGTCCAGAGCTGTCGCTCGATTTGGAGCACATGTGTGGACACCCACCATGCACTTGTATGTGCTGACATGCGGATGCGTTTCGGTGGACGCCCAAGACGCAGTTGTGAAAGCATTGACACAAGCCTACCGACAAAGTCAGCTGTTCAGAAAGCCTATCAAAGTACGTTGTCATGCGAGTGGAGTAAGCACTCACTGGAGACAATTGAAGCTCACTAGTAGCATGTTCATCAAGGCTTACTAGCAGCAGGCAAATCTTCATGTGGTGAGTCTAATCGCCAACATGGACATTGGGTCTCTTCGCGGTCTCTGGAACTTATCGATGCTTGCCGGCAGATTCCGGCTGGAAGCGAACACAATGAAACTCGCAAAGAGCTCCGGGCGAAACTCTGTGCTAGCCTGAGGAGAGATCGTGAATCTTGGTGGTCTTATCGTGCTTCCGAGATGGAAATGGCCGCTGCCCTTGGTAACCATCATTAGTTATTCCGGCTGGTACGGGAAACGGGCAGCAGGAGACTTGGGTAAGTGAAACTATACATGACGAGAATGGACAGAATATCCACAACTTATCGAAACGCTTAGAGTGTTGGGCTGAACACTTTAAGGCAATTTAATCGGTCGGAATTATTAGCTTTCTCGCCGGCCAATTACCGGCCCGCTCTCTGGGCTGTCCGTTTGGATCCACCCTCTCGTTCAGAAGTCGAACGTGAGATCGGACTGTTGAAGACACATAAAGCCGCGGTACCAGCACTCTTCAAATTCGGAGGAGCTACTCCGGTGGATGATTTACACGAGTTACTACTAAAACCGGGAACAGGAAACTGTCCTAACCGAGTGGAGTCGCTTCGTCATAGTCACAAGTTTCAAGGGAGGCTCACGATCTGATTGCGGCTCTCAAAGAGGAATCAATCTGATCTCCTTCGTCACCAAATTGCTTGCCTCTGTCATCCTTCACAGACTGACTGACACTTGTGAAAGCCAGCTTCGTGAAGAGCAAGCCGGGTTTCGTCGAGGTCCTGGCTGCATTGACCACATCTTCACTTTGAGTCAGCTGTTGGAGCACCGTCACATATATTGGCGGCCCACTGTTGTCGTGTTCCTCGATATCAAAGGTGCATTCGATTCGGTGGATAGACGTGTAATTAGAGACTGTCTACTCATTAAAGGTATACCTGAGAAATATGTAAATATTATCCGAGCATTGTATGCGCGTAGCTCGGACAGAGTGAAGGCTTACGGCAAGCCGTCCTCTCCCTTTAATGTCTCTAACGATGTGAGACAAGGATGCCCGCTGTCACCTTTCCTCTTCCACCTCGCTATTGATGAAGTCATGGAAATCGCATTTACAGGACACGAGTTAGAAGGTGTGGATCTGCTTCCAGGGGAACGACCTCTTGACTTGCAGTATGCTGATGATATTGCCCAAATCTGTGACAGCTCCCAGACGTGCCAAGCGGCACTGGACAGAGTAGCACTCGCTGTCAAACGTTTCGGGTTTTGCTTTGCACCATCGAAATGCAAAGCTTTCCTCCAAGATTGGTCTGTACCGCCTCCCTCGCTGATCTTTGGTGGGAATCAGCTAGAAGTCGTTCGGAAATTCAACTACCTGGGAAGTTGTATCAGCGCCCGTGGGATTGAAGATGAGATCACGAACCGTATAGCAAAAGCTCGAGGCGCTTTTGCTAACCTTCGCCACTTATGGTGCCGGCGCGACATCACTCTCGCCCTGAAGGGTAGAGTGCACAATGCAGCGGTAGGTTTGACCCTAGTGTACGGTTGTGAAACCTGGCCCCTTAGATTAGCGGACATAAAGAGGCTAGTTACGTTCGACCACCGGTGCCTTCGCAATTTAGCTCACATCTGGTGGGAACATTGCTGAGGCACGAGTGTGTTCGACGTCTTGTTTACAGCACAGGAAAAGGCAATGAACCGCTCAGCACCGTCATTTCATGCACCAGGCTCCGATGGCTCGGCCACGTGTTACGCAAGTCAGCCGACCGACTCCCGCGACGTGCATTGTTTGCGCGCCGGGGGTGTGGATGGAAGAAGAGAAGGGGTGACCAAGCGATGACTTGGTCGAGAGGAATGAAGGCCTTCACTTCTGAGCTGGTCTCGGTTGGAGCGTCTCGGCTCCCTGGTTGGGGTTCAAAAGACGATGAAGAGGTTCGGCTGGATACACTCGCTGATATGGCTAGGAGCCGACGTCAATCGCGTTCGTGCTGTGAGTTTCGTTGACCCACCCCATCCTTCTTAGCCTTCCTTCCAACCACGATCTCACTAGTTAACCCTATATAATTATGCATAGTAACTTTTTTTGATTCACAGTAGCCGGCTGGTAGCTTATCGGAACGGTGCCCATCTGTTACCGGTAGCTAAGCTGGCTTGCACCAGTTGCATTCTTTTTCTCCTTTTTTTCTTCTATGTATTGCAGCACAGTAGCTGAGGGGTGATTCGCACCTCTAGCTAACGTGTATGATGATGATGATGATGATAACCATGTTCCATCATGTCAGAGAGGACTGCAAACCGCTGATCTGATTGGGTATGTAAGCGCGACATTTCAGTCTGACAGATTTGCAGCCGTCACACTTCAACCTGACAGAACAATCGAACTTTCACAACCTTGACACGATTATCTATCTGCGGCTCGTCTTCATTACAGGCAGCTCTAAAATCTGTTCTTATCTTGTCACGTTCCATTTTGACAGATGAATTACTTACATTCTGTGATTGCTCTCGAATTGTAACAATCTTGAAGTATAGGTCAAATGTCACTGTATACAATTGCACTGCTCTCGTCTTCAAGTACACATGTTGAGATCCAGACAAGTAATCAATCTTGGTTCACTGACAGCAGCAGCCCGATGACGTCTGGACGTAGTATCGTGTGACAGTCAAAGCGAATGGCAGGGGCACAAGTAGAATTCCCGACGCATTAATGAATTGGTCGCGATATGTTAGTGTCCAGAACAGGGGACGAAGGGGAAAATAATTACCAACACACAACAGAACACTAGCTATTTCTTGTGGTCACACATACACGCTTGTGAGTTCTCACTTACCTCGAACAATAGAGGACAGGATAGGGTAAGGCTTACAGCAATTACTCTGTTGTAATCTCGAATTTCGCGACCTAGGTCAGCTGCAGAGCTCTACCTCGCAACTGGGGGACTGCAATTATCACACTCAATAACGATAAGTCGTCGCCAATTTAGTGTACATTCTATTTTTGCATTACTCCCATTGGTTCATACATTTGTCTATCTATTGTTGGTGTAAACATTCTGATTTGGTTTAAGGCTGTGATTTAGTTCCATGTCTAAATCTTAGACAAACTCAAACAGACCCGACTGAGGACACGCTGAACGACAACACCACTTAGTCTGTTTATCTCCTCGAGATGTTTTTGCTTAGTTAAGGAGAGTTGACGTAAAGAACTGCTTCATCAGGACACAAAGTAAATAAACAAAGATGGCTAAAAGGCATGCGAAAGGAGTAATCCAACCAAGGAAGGTTATGCACGTCTGTGGTGTGGAGAGATTTGCGTCGCGGTTCATAAGCTCCAAAAGTCGAATGCAAACAGCTAGTAAATGCTTCACGAAGTAAGGGGAATAGAGCCGTTAACGGGTAAATATTTGCTCCCATGGCACTGTGGCCGTTGAACGCATTAAACAATACACTCAGCCGGGTCCAGTGCAAAAACACGTATAACATGGACCAATGAAACGAGGGAGTTGACCACCAGAGAGCATCTAAAAAGCCACATGCGATAGCAGATAAGGCACAGAAACCCACCTGGATAAACGAGGAAGTCGCCGCACATTTTGGAGGAAGATGTAGTTAAGTAGTTACCTCTGGACCACAAATCGGCAAAAACTTGCGAGCGCAGCAGCATGGTCGAGGGGTTGATGTACATGGGAGAAGTGCAAGTATTGGACGCACTCAGTTGCCGCCGCAACCAAGCGACCACTGAAAACGTACAAGAACGTCCGTTACGTACGAGGTGTAAAATATAATACTAATAGCGTTAAACGTTCCCGGTCAATTGCGAGTAGGAGGGCCTCTATACATGAAAATGCTGGGGACAAAACGGGCAGTAATCATCAAGAACAGCAAGTGTGATACGAGCAAGCAATCAGTAACGATGTGGGGAAAACGAGTCAGGGAATCTAATAATATTACAAAGAAATGAGCGGTTACGTAATGAAGTAATTTTATCTTCAGTGTAGATGAATGGATAACGCGAATTCTAAGATAAACATACTCAGGAAGGAGAATGTAGTAACAGGAATATAGAAGAGACCACAATAGGAAGAAGACTAGATGTAACAGTCAAATCAGGAAGTTGGTGGTACCCATATCCAGGCAAAACAATCGAAAAACCTTACACACAGTGGTTAACATATACAATAGCGAGGGGTGAACAGTATTCCTGGCAATGTCACGACACAGCAGTGTGTGTGCAGCTAACTTAATGGCCAAACTGATGCCCAATATGGCAGTCTGCATGGTGCAGCCTACTGGCAATGAAGTACCGTGAACCCCGCTACATCGTCCATGTGGTCGAGGTAGTGCTGCCAGTTCACACTAGGCTTAGAGTTAAAACACCACAGAGAGACATTTAAGCATTAAACTATTGAGATGGGAATGAGGAATGCAGCATAGTTGATGATGTCAATCGCCAAAGTTTCCATGAAGTACAAAGACAGTCGCTTATTGCAGCGCCATGACGGTCAATACCAAGTCTTTGCGACTGAATCGGTCTGACGATGGGAAAGGTGGGAGAAATTGGGTGGTCACAGATAGTAAACGAATTAACATACATGGTTTAAAAAACCGAAAATGCTCTATGGAAGATAAAAAGAGCCTCACCTCCGCGAAGACCAAGAGACCTGTCCGCATCGGGTAAGACGACGAATGGTGCCTTACTCGGGTCAGTCGATGCCCTGTTGGTGAAAGGCAGTGAAACAGGCGGCGAAATGCTCCTACAAGGTGAAGGCGGCTGGCCGGGCTGAATGCTGCACGGCGGTCGCTCCAAAGTGAATACATCGGAAGGTTTGGTGGGTTTATCGAATGGCTGATTTGGATGTTGTGTATCAGTGGCACAAACCGAACAATCTGCACTGAGTTCTTCAGATTCATAAGAGACAACATCCACTCGCTTCTTTTTGAGTGCTACGTGTGCACCGTGATCACCTGCTAGCGTGAATCAAAGAGGGGAGGGGAGTGAAACAAACGGGCAGAAGCGACAAAGCAGATGAAAGACGGTTTGGCTCACCGAAAGTACAAATCAGTGTGAAAGCTACGAGAAAGGTCACTAAAAGGGAGCATCATGAACTACATAAGAGACCTGAATGAAAAGTGCTAAGCAGCTGCAGTAAATCGATGTTGGAGTGATGGAAAGCAGCGTACTCGTGCGAATAAGACACGCGGACAGAAAGGGGCTCACTGGATCACAGCTGAGAAACGCTTGAACGTTATGTACCACCGCTGTGCACCAGGTCATCTAAACTCTATAGCGAAACAACACTTAATCGAGAGCTGGGTGATACGCTTGGGAGGAAAAAGATAACATGCGACAGGTCGAGTGATGAGCTGTCGCACTTAGTTTGATTCGGAATGCGAACCACGAGCCGATAGGATGAAATCGAAGAGCGCTGGTAAAGAGCTCATACTTGCGGATGAAGAGTGGTGTAGAATCAAAGACAAACATAATCAGCAAATAGAAGAGCGAAATTTGAAATCAGAACAATCAATGATGAGGTTGAGTGGAGCCATAACGATACAATCTCAATATGTTTGCAAACAAGTGCATGTACAATAGATCAAAACGACCACCGACTAGCAATAGTTGCCAACCCTAAAGCTAATGTGCAGATGTTAGTATGTGGTTATGCAGAGGAGGAATTCTACAGGAATTATATTCTCCGCTTCAAATAAAGTGAACAACCCTGAGGAAAGCCGTCCACCAATCAGGTGCCTCAGGTTGTACAGTTCAGTTGGATTAATAGTTTATAAAGGACAATAAAAACAAATGCTTGTCAGATCCTGTAGAATGGTCAGTGAAAGTTACAAGATGAAAACACAGGTCAATAAAATAAGACGTGTTGATAAACTCATAAAGAGGTTTACATTAGCACAAATGCGAATAATAATGCCTCAAGTTTAATGTGGATCTGATGACCGCATTGTTTGTTTGTGCCAATGTCGCCATTCGATAGGTAATATCAACGCGTTGTCAAGTCATCTCTCGAATGGTGATGGGGTGCGACACTGATTACATGTTGGGAAGCAATTCGGAGAGAGGAAACATTTCGGCAACATTCCAATTGGCTGTACCGCTTGTTTAACTATGGAAAGCGTTTCGGCAAGAGCAGTTGCAAGAGCAGTTTGAGTTTTCCAGGATCTGACACATCACTATGAGATCGTCTTGTAGACGCTGATTAGGCCCTCTGTATAATCATAGAGGTTCCAGCCTAAGTTGACAAGGAAGGTAGAATAAGACATTAAAGTTCTTTGTATACGTGCGTTGTGCAATCTTGAGCGCGGTAAAATGGCGCTTCTGCGAGGGCTGCCAAACATAAATAGTGTATTCCACGTGCAGCCTCACAAACAGAGCAAGCCATTAAAAAAAATTGAAGAGTCGAATTTTTCGGATGCACTGCGCAAGAGGGCAAAATGCTGATTTGCATTCTTTCATGCTCTTTCTGTCCGTCGTCTTGCATGAGAACCAGGGAACACTCTTATACAAAGCGCGCTGCAGAGTTTGTAGCCGTAGCGAACAGTCGTGAGTGCGCTGATGGCGTAGGCTCCAAACTTTGCACTTGGCTGCATTAAACTGCAACACGTTCTCAGTTGACCACATGCAAGCTCTATCGTGGTCCCTTTGCAGTGCTGTGATCTTTCACTGTATCGTTGGTGAGCCATATGTGCAGATCATCATCAGCGGAGAGAGAGAGTAGGAAATATGAAGAGGACACACTAGGGAAATCGTTCATAAAGGTTTGGAACAGACACAATCTATAGTATCGATGGCTACTACACTGTGCATCAGAGGCATTCCTAATCGTGACAACAAAGCATTAGATGCAGGGAGATAACACACCAATTCCAGATAATGCAGACAGAGAGCGAGTTTCGCAGGCTAATCGATTCACCAGAAGGCGTGAACGCTGAAGCGACTCAAGAAGACTTGCAGTTAGAGCGATCACTTGCTTGTCAAAATAAAGAGGTGGAGTTAGCAATCAATCAAAGACAGAGGGGATAAAACGTATAATTCGTAAAGAAAATTATGCACGTTAACTACCCAAACACAGAGATGGGACTTGTTCAGGAACATCAACTTTTAACTTTCCGATAAGTAGTCTGAACCACATGGTCGTGGCAGGATGCGATAGCATGATAGCGCGGAGCCAGGTGCAAGGGCACAGATAATGCGTGTTTAGCGGGCCAAATCAATCGCAGGCGTGTGTCATACTGGTCAGATGCCACCTGGCTTGCGTTGAGCGGTAGCAAACCAGCGACCGACGGGTTCACTAGCTCCGCCATAAATGGAGCATGGAAACTATCCCCCATGCAAACGTAGCTAAGTTAGTAAGCTGCTGTTGTTCATAATCGAGATTTGAAGGGGGGCTTTGATCGCGCGTTAAACGAGTGAGGCGAAATTGAGACCAAGTGGGCCAGAACTTTGACCACTCGCCTAAATGATAGGGCCAGAAAAGGGCCATGGCGTAACTCAGCAAAATGTGGTTGTAACTAAACCACTAGACCAAGTTAGAATTCTGTTACACGTGACAGATTTTGCAATGAACGCAAGTAATCTTTTCAGCGTAGACATTAAACGAGATCACAGGGATCAAACATCTTTGGTACAGAAGACCTATTTTGCGTCCAAAAAAGAAGGGAATCAGTTCAACTTTTTCCGCATATAAACGATCGCGGAGCATGTTAGGGGGCACTGTGCGACCAGGAGCAAGTGACTCAAGCTTGTGTGTCACCTGTTGAACCATGTATAATGCGGATCGTTGTCAAGTGTACTGACAAGAGTGATGCTTTCATGGTGGAATAAGATGAGACCTAGAAAATGACAGTCGCGAGAAATGAAAATGAGTAAGGTCAAGAAACGAAGTGTAAAGTATTGGGGTAGATTGCTGCACAAATAAACAAAATACCTTCCATGAGTTCGACGCACGAATCCAAACGCCCCAAACCATGTTTAGAAACGCGAGATTCTTTCTGTGAAGAATTAAGGAATAACCGAGGTGATTAAAGTCTACTGAGGAAACAAAACAGCCGCCGACTAAGTAACAAAACTGGGAAACTAGAAGAAAATGCGTTTGAGAGTCATCTGTCAATATAAATTTGTGCTTTACAAGTGCGTAGGAAAACAAGATAAAGAAACTAGGGTAAGACAACCAATAAGTTAGTCTAACAACGAACACTTGTAAAGCTCAAAACTGGTCCAAGCTAGTGGGATTCGACATGATGTTTGAAAATTAAAGAAACAGATTAATATGTTCCCCGAAGAGCATAATACGGTGATCTCATTCATTCAGGAACAGCCTAAGAAGCAAGTATTATTTGAGTAATGAACTAATGGAGCAATGAGAGCGGATGATGAACCGGCTGACGGTTGATCAAAACCGTAACTAAAGCACCATTAATCAGTCTGTTTCAGGGAATTACAGTAGACGCCAGCCAAAAAAACACCGAAGGAAGTTAAGAACAGTCGTTGAGGTGTTAAAAACTAAAAATAAACTCCCGCCGCAGAAGTTATCAGAAGCGATTGCTTGCATAGCGAAGACAAGTCTAATATAGCCTCCGTCTATCCAAGAGCAAAAAGGTGGTGGATGAGAAGGAACAACGCATTGACCTGGTTCCCTGGTTCAGCACACCAAAGTGGCCCAAAGATATCATCAGTGCGCTGACGCTGTTAGAATTGAGTCGTCGCATCTAATGCATAGTTGGACGACACTGTGAAAATCGGGAGAAGTGCCGGACGATTGTTTCGTCTTTGTTGTTGTGACTGCATAGCATAACAAAACTTGAGCAGTTCGTTTGGGATCACATCAGCAATACTGTCATCATGCGGCGACTCGATACGCTCAGATAACACCTGAACTCTTCTCAGTTAAACCGCTGTCAACGCAAACTGTGCTGACTGCACCTAAGCTCTCCCCAATGACGCTGCTGTATTCATCGTCCCAAACCACACTGACACCAAGCGAGTTATCCACAGGGCACTGCCAGTACACAGTAACTCGTGTATCATACTAACAATCACTTTCCTTTACGGTTCAATGATTTCACTCTTATGCTACTGTCAGTAAACAAACCATTATTATCGGCAAACCTTTCTTTTCTAGATCTTGGTGAATTCGTGAGAGGTCATGCGTTCCGTCCCCAGTCTCAGCGCAAGCGTACATACACCTGGTTCATTTGTACCCTGTTGCTTGAGCATAGGGTTTAGCATTGCGTGTGTGTCATCCCATTGGACCTACTGCTCTCCGGTGGTCTTCCATGACCGCCGGAATAAGGATCTAAAAGTAATTGCCAAGTCATTCAAGTATTTATCTCGGCAAAGTTGCATTTATAAAGCTGAAGAAAATAATACCACGTTACCAAGTCATGCTAATTTCTGTAAACAAATAACATCCAAAATATGTAAACATGCTAGGGTGTTGTCCGAATTTAGATAGATATATCTACAAAACCGTATAAGGTGGCTCCTCTTCGAACTGCCGGCGTTTCTTGGTCTGTGCAGCGTTACATAAGTTACGCTATTTTTTGTACACTATGTCATCTTCCTCACAACCTGAGCTGATGTATCTATCCCAAAGTTTGCGACGCCGTCGCGTTAACTGTCTATATTTTGTATCAAACCAATATGGTTTGACAGGTGCGACTTTTGAATACTTGGGTGAAACGAAGCGAGTACACAGCAAGTCAAGCTTCCCCTTCAGTAATGACTAACAGGTCTCAAGCGGCGCATTCTGTGGTAGTGTCCAATCAGTCTGACTTGCGACTTGGACGAGCCCGTTGCGATAGTTGAATGTCCGCTTCCGGTGGTTGTAATACGGCAACGGCAGTTCTATGCTTGTCACAATGGAGCAATGGTCACTGTTCGCCAGAGGTCCGAGGACTCTGATCTCTTTCAGCTTCTGCTCGTAGCTCGTAAATATTAGGTCCAGACAAGAGGCCGAGTGCGGAGTTACGTGCGTCGATTTGATGACATATTGCGTTGCTCCGTTTTCAATAGTCATTTTAACGTATTGAGCCTCAACGTCGCCATGACCGGGAAGTAAGCGAACGTCTGGCCAGAATATGTTAAGTAAATTTAGATCCCCCATCAGTAAGAACTGATGGCGGCTTATGTGCTTCTGTATATATGGTAGCCAATCGCAACAAAGGTTTAATGGGCTACGGTAGATAACACCCGCTATTAGTACTGCGCATCTGAGGCGGATTGTGCACCACAATTGCTCGCTCCTCCCTAGGATAGGTGCTGGTAAATTTACCAGATAGTGACGATTTTTTGATGTACAACAGAACATTACCGTGAGCCAGTGATTTTCGGTCGCATCGGAAACGACAAGAGTATCCTGACAACGCGACTTCTTTGGGTATGACATCGGAGTTCAGCCAAGTCTCTGTAATTCCTAAAACGCACAGCCGCTCAGAGAGAGTGAAGCGTCACATTTCGTCACGTTTGTTCATTAAGCTGCACAAGTCGGCGAATGTCATACGTATGTCCTGGGAAGTACCGCAAGATGTGCCTGGAGGTTGAGCAATCGGTTGATACGGGTTTGTACACCCTTTTAGCTCACCCGAATTTTACAATTTGTAAGTAGGTTTCACCTTCTGTACAGCGTTTGAGCTCAATGATCGCAGTCTTCAAACGATCACTGTCTTCGGGTTCCAACTCTCAGCGGATGTGAATCTTTAACCCCCTTAAACTTGACAGGCGAGACAGCATGAGCTGCGGTATAACATGATTTGAAAAGGTGCCTCTCAGAGCTCGACATGACTGGTTACATATCTGGCAAATTCGGATTACTTCAGGGTTGATTGTGCTGCCGCAACACCGTCAAAAAACAAGATGATATCGTCCGCATAAGCAAGATCAACTAGGCTTTCACCAGGCAGGACCTCGACGCCTGCCCTGTCAGATTCCGTAAAAGGACACTCTATGATGGAATCCACGACTAAATTGAACAAAAACGGGGAAATCGGACAGCCGTGATGAATGCCAATTGTTGTCGGAAAGCTATTCCACAGGTCACCGTAGACCCTGAGTGTTCGAGTACAGAGCACGCAAAATGCTCACATATTTCGTGGAAACACCGTGTCGCGCAAACATCGATCTACTAGATCGAAGGCAATCTTGAAGTCGAGGAATACCGCTATTGTCGGTCTGCGATATGCGTGGCGCTGCTCTAGCACCTGCCGCAACAACGTGCTGGGCGGAAACCGGCCTGCTCTACCCTAATTCGAGATTTCCTTTCCACCGTGAAGAGACGAACGAGAATCGAGTACAGTAATTTTGTCACAAATGGCGTTAGGCTAATATCCCTGTGGTTAGTAATCTGTGCGACCACCTCTCTTGTATATATCCACTATAATCGATTCACTCCAGTTAGCCGGGACGGTCTCCTCCATTCAGATACGTTCGATTAGGGAGGTCAGGGCTTTGCAGAAGACATCACATTCATCCATAAATAGTGCAGGCGGGAGGGAATCCGGGCCAACGGCACGAAAACGATGGAGGTCTGTGGTCTCATTTCGGAACTCAGCTTCCGATGGGGCCTCTAAACTAACCGTTCATGGCTCGACCTGCATCACCTGAGTAGGAAGAGGTCCGGGAGCCGGGGCCAGCTGAACTGATCTTGAAAGTGTTCTGTCAATCGAGCCATACGGCATTCCTTATTGTATATCAGTGTACCCGCGCGGTTTCTGATTGTTTCACTGATGCCAGGTTTCCTGGGACCAGTGGCGAGGACCAGATGGAACAGTTTGCGATAGTTCCCTACTCCTCTATTTCTTGAGCCCGACTGGTCCACCAGGTTTCCTTGTCAACTCGCAGGCTCCGCTTTAGCTCGCGCCTAATAGTCTATCTGGTCGCACTGCGCTTAGAGCTAACCGGGAGTTTTCTTCTGAATTCCAACAAGCTCATTGACCTCTAAGATATCCAGTGACTGGTGCGGTGACGATTGTTGGTGCCACAAGCAGATGCTCCTGTCTGGCATAGCGACCGGAATCCGATTCAATTAAAGCGCTGTGTCCTTAGGAGCGAAAGTTCGCTACGCATTACGTCTTGATATGCTTACTTGATCGAAGGCTGAGATAATTTCTTAGTCGTCAATCGGCGGAGAGGTTTGGTGTGCCCCCAGGTAAGGTTTATGGAGGAACGACAGCGTACCAAGGCATGATCAAAGGTGACGCAGGTATTCTAGAACGAGCGGCAATTCAGGATGGTACCACGCCACCTGTAAATTATGGCAAGGTGATCAAGTTGGATCTATCGCTGGACAGTTATAGGTGGACGACAAGTGACACTTCGGCGTCTACTATGTCTAAAAGCGGTGCTACTAAGAAAAACCTAGTGCTCCGCATACAGATGCAAACGATGCTCGTCGTTGCCCGTACATTCGGAGTTAAGCCCGTAATTACCGCTTAGCAAAGCTTCTGAAGAGCTCAGACGCCTTACTTGTGCGTTCATATTCCCTGCAAGTACTATGATATCTGTACTAGTAGCACTGCGTAGTGGCGCATTCAGTTCGTGATAGAATGTGTCCTTGGCAGCATTTGAATTGCAGTCGGTGGGAGCATAAGCGGAAACCATAAACAAACGGCGTTTTGTACTACTTCGTGAATCAACCTTAGTTGATGTCGTCAAACGGGTTGCACACAAACGGCTGTTCACCGGAGTCCAGCCAACCAACGATGGCTTAACGCTGGAGCTTAGAATGATACCTACACCAGATTGACCCGCGAGTGCTGCATCAGCGTCCCCGAATGCGTGCAACCAACAGTGACAGAACAAGCTAGGCGCAGTTAATTCAACAACCCCACTAGGGTCATTGATTCTAGTTTTGGAGACGCAACACACATCAATACTCAGTGTATCTAACATGCGTGCGAGTGCAGCAAGTTGACTTATTTGTCTTAGAAAGCGAACGCTGAACGCCGCCAGGGAAACGGGACAGGGTGGCGTTATAAGGGACGGTTGATGATAGGTGTCCATGAGCGTTGCGGGAAGGTGGCTGTAGATGCTGTGATTCTAGTGGCATTTCGACTGTTGTCAATTAAGCTGGGAATTATGGAAGGAAGGTTAGTAATGGGGGCGGTATGAGAGTAAGAGAAACAGGCGAAAAAGGAAGAAGGAAGACGATCGCAATAGCAGGTTTTCGCTTATCTGATCTGCTGTATGCAGCAGATAAGGTGACCCTTGATAAGCTGCGCGACGGCTGACACAGGGTGCAGTTAGAGTTCGAAGAAATTGCCATGGTTGGATGGGGCTGCGATACTGCCAGGGGGCCCAGACCTAGACAGGAGGAAGATTAGGGTCCTCAACCAAAGCCTTTGGCTTGAAAGCCTGTCCGCAAGACAGCGGGGAGGTGGCAATGATTTAGTTTTATAGGAATAGACGCCATCCCATTTCAAACCCCCGACCTGGAGGACCAGGAGATCGAGTTTGTCTGACCTCTAACCATTGACCAACCTGATAAGAGTATCTCACAAAGAGTGGGGAGGCACAACTCAGCGTTGCTCACTGGGTCAATGAGGTACGCAGATCATCGCACCACGTTAAGGTCCAGTCTCGTTGCGAGGGTCATCAGTACAGCATGGCATGCAATATCGCCTTTAAGGATAAGACAGCTGTTCGAATCCGAAAGGGAGAATACCTAGAAAGTGATCACTGGCAGTTACAGATGGTTGGCCACAAGGAACGCACTTCCAAGGATGTTCACTGGTGAAAGCTACGGTGAAGAACCTAAGAATAACGAATGGCGAAATGAGGCCTGATTTAGAAAGGTGACAATTACAATAGGTACCAAACAGCCGTGGAAATTTATGACTGATTCTTATATGACAAGCGGAATGGTCGACTGGAATGCAACATCTTGAGAAAGAAACTGTCAAAGATAGGACGATAAGTGATTCGGAATCTGCAGGCAACCAGTCAACTTCTAGCTTCATGAATACGACGATAGATAATGAAGGGCTGAAACTAAACAAATAAAGTATAAACGGAAGTACGATACCGGCGAATGAGAGTTCGACGCACATACCGTATGTGAACACTTTTGTAGTAGTGCCACGGGAGTAAGCTGATCCACCTCAGGGGAATAGACTTCAAGGGCAAAAGTACTCAATCGCACCCCTTCCACGATTCCCAGAGAAAGAAGCAGGACAGATTCCTCGAAACTAAGTAGAACAGGTAAGCGACCGAACGTGCCATAAGAATGGTGAGTTTGCTGTTGAGTACCTCTGGACTGAGCAGTGGCACTACCGACAATGCGATAAATCCGCCTGAGAAGCTCCGCGGCTAGGAGAAATATATTAAAGATAGCCACTGTCATAAAAAGCGATACTAGGAACTACGATGGACTAAAACGGTGATTATGGAGATAATGGCATCGAATGGTTTAAGTTGAAATTCATCACAAGTGGACAGGTGGAGAGCCGTCACAAGTCCGGAAAAGCCCTGGGTCGCCGTGTTATATTTTCTGGAATCAAAAAAACATTGGCAATCAAGAACCAGATTGTACCTTCTAAATCCCCTTACTACTCACTAGCAGTCAAAAAGCAGATCGGACGGGTTATAATGTTTTAAGTTAATTGGCGGCTTAAATTTGGTAAATCCATTGCTCGGTTAGAGGATTTGTTCTGCCCTCTGCACAAAAGTACACTGCAAGTTAGTGGATAGTGAGAGGCGCTATATCTTATCTAGTAGCTTAGTCATGTAGCTGGTTGCCTTCCCACGAAGTCCAGTGGCCCTAACCACGGGCTCGTAAGAATACGGTTGCGAGCTCTGGCCTCCACAGCAGACAAATGCAATATATATATATATATATATATATATATATATGTCAGTACGCATTATTGGATTTATTTTATTTCAGCTTGTCGTTTCAAGTGATTGGCTGTTGCTTGATATCCCCGGTGTGGCTGCGCTTGATGTGCATGTTGATAAGGTGCCTACCTGTCTATTACCCACTACCTCGTTCATACTGGCTCCAGGAGACAGTTGGTCGATGCTGGAGGGGACGGGGTGCACGGTCCTTGTGGCCGTGCTAGGCTCACAGAGCGGTTCCATGCATTCAGTGTGGAGCGGACTACGGTCCAGCCACCGCCTTGTGTGTGCGCTTGATTCCCAAATTACAGCATGCTTGTGTTTGCCTGTGAAGGAGTGTGGTCCGGTTCCGTTGATGAAACGTGGCTCCAATCCACATGTCTCCCGCTCTTATTCCTTCGGCTTTACACTGGATATGGGGTGTGTAGTTGGAGCTGTGGGTGGTGCAGCGCAAGCCACCCATGGTCCCTCTGTAGGCGCAGGCGTCCTGTGGCTGGCCACAGTGATAGGCAAATCCGAAACCGGATGCCGCCAACCACATATATATATATATATATATATATATATATATATATATATATATATATATATATATATATATATATGCAATCTGTGGTACAGATATTGTGCCATCGGAATCGTGGCTGAATAGGAAAACAGCATGAATAATACGAAAATAGCAATAACAAGAGCTTTTTTTGTCCAGTTTACCAGTCATACTTTTTGAAATGGTTTTTAGGGGAAGGAAGAAAGGACACCGCAACACACCGATGCACACGTCCGCCATTGACATCGATCTTGAGCCATGGCTTCCAAGGTCTGCAACCAGCAAGTATCCGCATCTCTCGGACTCCAACCAGGTAGGCGACCACAACCGGCCGAGGCCAACTGTTTTGCCAGCTTTTTCATGCGGCTTCTCCATGTTGTAGGCTGTGCACCAGACCGTCTCTTCCAGCCCTGTTCAGCAACCGCAAACAACGCATTACAAGGGTAACGCTGTACAGGCATGGGCAATACGTGTCCCAACAACCGTAGTTGATGCAGTGTTACGAGCTCCTCGAGCGAGTGGCTTCCAGGTCCCAAGACACGCTGTCTAACTTCCACATAGCTTATATAGTGCCGCCACCACACACGGGCAATGGACTGCAAACAGCGGTGCTCGAAGACGGATAGCCTGAGCAAACCATCTGTACGAATGGGCCAGTTCTCGCATCCGTACAACAGTACAGCACGAACAGTTGCATGATAGACACGCCTTCTGATGGAGAGACGAATGTCGTGCGACGTCACAAGTGCCTCAGCCTAGAAAAAGGGAGGCGTGCTCTCGAGATGCGCATCGAAATCAATGCGCAATGCTGACGATTTCCCGACAAGTGACGGCTGTCTGACTGATTCCAGAAGTGATGTACTTAAAATTAGAAATATAATGAGATACTCCGGGACAAAATATAGACGACACATGATAAAACATGCAAGCCGTACTGTCTGGAAATTACTTTACCAGACAGAATAAAAGTATGTCAAAATAACCAAAAACAAGTGCTCTTGCAAGAAACAGATCGAAAAGGAAAGTAATGTGGGATATTTAATACGACAGCAAACAAACAAACGACTAAGTGTTACCGATTACGCTTCTTTCCATCTGACGCTGGTTAGGCGTAGAACAGTATGGACTCTAGAAATCCTGCATTTATTCCCACAAATCGCATTGGCAGAATAGCGCGTACGAGTTGCGTGACTTCAAAGTAGCGTGTTTTAGTAACTTGGATCCTATCGAATGAGGAGCGTGCCTGATAGTGTAGCCAGAAGGGGAAAACAGCGTTTAACTCCGAATACTAGTGTTTACATATAGACACAAGTTGATCACATATAACCAAAAGTAAGACAATGGGTACGAAATTGCCACTAAGTTCACGACCTAGTCAATCCTCCCTGGGGTTTATGACACGCTGAGGATCATACGTACGAGTAATGAGGCACGACAGGGGGGTGCGTATGTGCGGTAAGTGTAACAGGTGGCAAGAGTTAATGTGCGTGTATAATAGTTATTCGTTTGTTGAGCCCGGGAAAGCTATCAAGTATCGTATGTTGAATATAAGCACTGTTGACACAGGTGCAAAACTACATCAGCAAGGGAGAAGTAAAATCGGGAAAAAGCCTCATAGACGATGAGTGCATTTCGATAGAAACCAATTTAGCATGCAGGTTAATCGTAAGGACCATGTTTTCCCAAATACGATGAGATGAGAGCGTTAAGGTAGCCATGCTTGGGCCCGTCACGAGCAATTTTAGGTGTAAACAGCTTCGGATACTTTTTAGACCGACGCCTATGGCCGCGGTCAACCGCAAGTAGGTTTGGGTAGGTTTCCACCGCATTGAAAAGAGAATGCCTGACTTGAGACGAGCAATGACAAGCCAATGAGCAAGGCCTGTGCTCTCCCCCCATCAGAAGCAATCTAGGACGCTAGTCTTATACGCCAGTCGAGATGAGCACATAGTGCTTAAACAGTCGTCGGCTATAGTCGCCAACATTGACACAGATTCCGATGTGCACGATGACGGGACTGCATTTTCTGACCTCTGATCAATGACATACAATGTGGGAAGTAAGAAACTGCCCTCGGATTTAACTTGATGGAGTATGAAGGGAAGCAGATCAAGGCGTTACGCTAAGGTGAAAACCTGTGATGATGGAATACGGACCGCACCAGTTTGTGATGATTGACAGTGTTAGGAAAGATGCCTCCTAAAGAAATCATCCATCTTGACATTCATGTTCTTCAACTATGACTAATTTTTAATCATTTCAACCTGCACTGTGGCACCCATCATTCCCACTGTTAAACCACTCGGTTACTCCGGGTTTTCCTACTCGGTGATACACTTTCTATCAACGATCGTCAACGTTCCCACTCTGTTGTTGATAGTGTGGTTGACAGATACCAAGAACGTGACAGACAGTAAAACTATTCGATGTGATCAGTGTCATCGTGACAACTGTTCATACGAATAAGTTGTCTGATTTTAATAAAGAATCAATAAAAACACGGAGAAAATTAGAGACAAGGGGTATCTTCGCTGAGAATAGAATGAAAGAGAAAAGACGAGGTTCAGAGGTAAAAGTTCAAATGTACCGCTGCCTAAAATTGGGAAAGATGCACAGTGGATTTAACTGGCATACTCGTGTGCTCCGGTTTCTCCAGGTTGGAACAAAGGGAGCGGAAAATGTGACTGGACAAAAATGTAAAGCTATACAGCCAAGTGATAATTGCAACCGGCCAAGATTGACATTTAAAGTTGTCTGTTTCTAGTCTCATTAAATACGAGCGAAGCTGATTCTAGCAAACAAGGAAAATGGGATCCGTCGCCAACAGAAGGCAAATGCGGAGACTGTGCCCGAGACTGTTCACAAACAACAGTCGCTGAGTACAATGGTGACTGTGGGTAAAATACCTACTGTGTTAGAAAAAGTCTGCAACAGGGCACGAAAGTTCGCAATCTGTATACAGGGAGGTGGTTGAAAACAGCAGTTTGAGTTGACAAAACACACCTTCTGGGGACCAAAGTAAGAGTTCTCCGAAATTCGTGGTGTGCAGACACTGTCGAATGATATCATGCTGATCACAATCGTTTGATAAATCGGAGGAATTGTCCGTCTTCATAAACTAAAAAGGAGAATAAAGTCGCTTCCTTTCAATAATACAAGAAGACAGGTGCACACAAGGCAAACACTATGTACTAGGATGGAGAACGGATACACGCCTTCGTCACTCAAGACAACGCAACAGCTGTACACCGAATCGACGCTTCGCTGCCATGCAACCACCACCAGCGCGAGTGGGTTAAGGATACTGCGAGGGTCGCCCGACCTGTACGCAGGCTCGAACCAGTGACATACAGCTTGCAAAACAGAAGCATTGTCCTTTCGGCCACCAGCCGACATAAATGGTATCGGCAGCACACCGACACTACGTGCAAATGATTCGCAGCGATACAATTTCAGGTGGTTGCATGAGGGATAGGCAGTAAAATCTATGCAAGAGCAAGGACTCGAAGCTGAAGCTTCAAGTCAAGCGCCTGACTTGTTACAGGAGCGTAGAGGGAAGGAATAGGTGAAAGGAAATTTTTTCGGGTGGCTATGAAAAAGGCAGACTAAATGGTTCATCTGAAAGTAGATTAAATTAGAGCCAACCAAGAAATTGGTAACTATTTGGAGAAAGTTTCAGCTGCACTCATCGGTCATAAATGTCATGGGGACCGAAGGTCACTACATGATCGTAAGCTGAAACCACATAAGTCACTGGGACTCGGATTCAGGTCAGTGCACATGTTCGAGCAGCCTCTACGCTCATTTTTCCGGCCAACTTCCGCAATTTCCAACATTTACTTACCAACATGTTCCGTTTACTGACTTTTGGCGTATTCACATAGTGCTAATTCACAAGCTGATACCTTGCTTCCACGGTAAGCCTACGCAAACTATTATACGTAAAAAAAATGTTTCACCAATCGCAGTATATAAGCAAGGCTGGACAACGCTGTAATTGCCTTCCGCCCGGTTGGTGAAAGTGCCTGTTGCCAAGACCCTGTCTTCTGTTCTTATTTCACTCGGGGTCGGGTAGTCGCGTGTGGTCTGCGTTCAGTCTAGGAACCCGTTCAATTTGTGTATAGAAATCGTGTTGCGCTTAAGTCTCACGGGCTGTACGATTTTGGAATTCTGGCTACATTGTCCTGCGTGGATAAAATACTGCATCACGTTCGTTCGTCCGACTAGGAGAGTTGTTCCCAGTCCGTGATAACACGTGGCGCAACCCAGTAGAAGTCATAGCAAAATACTAAGAGGGTAAAGGAACAGAATGAAAAATGTACCAGTCAAGTTTGGAAGCATACGATTCTTAGAAGGTTTTGTTCTCCGAGCTGGGCGTTTCAGTTGCAGACATTTCGTTGCCAAATCCGGATCTGGCATTGGCTCACGAGACTCGGCGATTCAAACTTTGAAAGCCGCACTGATGCTGTTTCCTAGCTTGGCAACGAAACGCCTGCAACTGAAACACCCAGCTCGGAGAACAAAATAGCCCTCTAATTCCCACCCCGAGCTACATGGTTTCTCAATTAGTTGCACACGATTCTACTGACCAGTGATTTGAATGCCGCTGACCATCATCCGCAACAACAGGGACGGTGACATGTGTGGTCAGTCGTATTAGGATAAATGTCGCGAAAGCTAAGACAAAGGTGTTAACTAACGAGGAGTTTTAGCAAAGGAAGAAACAGTGACCGCCATCAGTCAGATAAGAAGCGTCAATGGGAAATTTGGTTTGCAGTAGTGCAGAGGAATTGTGAGAAATAAGTTCCAAAGCATTGCACGAGTAGAAGGAAGCTATCGAGGACATTGAAGTAGCAGACGAAAAGTTGGGAGCAGTGGAGGAGCGGAGTCTATGTGGGTACTATTTCGTTATCGCAAGGATGAAATATAGATAAACAACAGTAGAACAAACAAAAATTATTTAGATTTACACTCAAGAAATGTAGAAAAGAAGCTGAAATGATTCCAACACAAAAACTTCCAGGCGAGTAGACATCCCGTAATGCACAAGCTCAAAAGTGCACGGTGACAGCACCAACTAGGAGTATGGCGCACGCGGTGTTACAAGGAAGACATTGACTGTGAGCAACACAGGATATTTTTTGTTTGTGTGATAACAATAATTTTGAAAGCAAAGCCTATGTTCTCAGTGAAAAACGAAGATGGGTCCACAATTTCAACGATAAACGTGCGGTCTGAATGCACAGTTCAGCATCTGACTGGAAATATCTGGCATACAACATCAGTCAGCTGATTGCAGGTTTGCTCAACTAAAAAGTTGATCATGCTGCCACCACAGTATCGAAATGAAGCGGATTCGGCTGTCGCAAAGCGAACAGCGAGGAGAAAGTACAAACAAACTTGGAAATATGCAAACCGAATGGGTCAGAAGAGCGTCACTGCCAAACAGAACGAAAACAGTAAGAAGTAAGACAACGAGTACAAGAAAGCTTTGAGATACGTATGCTGAAATTTCATCAGAATCTACAGTCCCAAAAAGCAAGGGAGACAGTAATTTGTGGTCGCTTCGATAAGGTAAGTGAAAACAGAGCAGCACCGACACGCTCTGCATGTCGCGATGGATCAGAGGGGATTTCGCACAAAGATTCGCGTGATACAAGGATTTCCGGCGGAAGAAGATCCGTAAAGTATATGGCAGGTGTGGCTGTTCCAGCAGTCCATAAAGCGTATATGGCCAAAAAAGGTATGCAATATTTTGATTCCATATAACTTGAGGATCAATAAGCCATCCCATGTGAGAAGTGTGGGGACAAAAACAGTCACCGAAAACCCTGCTCGGAATTAAACGCGACTGTGCAAGGTAAAAAGGAACACAATTCATAAATTCCGTGAATGTAGACATGCCGCCTGGAAAAAACTTAGTCCATAACAGATTTTAATGTGAAGTGCAGATCTCATGTAATCAGCATGGTAGTACACGTCAACATGTCTAAACAGATGTGGGAGTTGGATGGAACATTGGTCGATATACGCATAGAATAGATTTGAAAGTAGCACACCGATTTGCGGGTAATTGCCAATAGCACACCGGCGAGTTGTACTGAACCTCCAAGATCTATCCATAAGGGATACAACATAAAAGGTGGGATGAAATAATCAAAGTTGACCTGGAAATACAAAGGTTGTGTGTCCGTAATTTGAAAAGCTAAAGAGGAAGACTCGGTGTCACAATCCTCGGTGTGAACAGCACTAGTCAGACTAGGTGTTATATTTACCTACGACGACTTCCCTTACATTTAAAACGGTGCCACACGAGCTCTAGTTATGAGAATACATCCGGAAGCAATAACTCATCAATCCATGAAGATAACGGCACCGCTGCATTATAATGAGTCTCGTTAACCGAATGCCAGGAGTACAAGAAGAAATGGAATTTATTACTGAAAATAAGGGTTATTGCGTCAGCAACGGAGCCGATGAATTAGGTCGGCTGGTAGATTGCAACATCAAAGAAACCGAGGAACAAGCACTCACACCATGATCGGAAACCGCTAAAAGCAGTGTTTCGAAGAGAATTGTATCGCCAACCAACGGTAAATAACGGTCTGCGGGAGTCTTTAAAATGTCCGCTACTTCACGGAAATTGAGTTATCGGTCTTATTCCGGCTGCTAAAGCTAGACGACAGACCTATTTATTGGTCGACAGTTGGTATACCAGCTTGTCATCCTTGTTGGCCATGTTTAACTGGGTTCTAAACATGATGTTTCAGAAGCGTCTGTCCATACATTGAAAAGACAGACTATTCGAGGCACTTATGACGCGTTGATCAAAAGAAAAGCGAAGGGTGAAACCGGAACGTGCTTAGAGATGTTTCCACGGATTCGGTTTGCGATGCAAATTACCTAACAAGAAAAGGTAGTGCTTGAAAAGAAAAGGTGGCAATTCAGACACAAAGGATCTCAGAATGAATTTTGAAAAAAAACGGCAAACCTGGTGCGACGCCAGCAGTGCCACAACTAGCTGGAGTCAAATCGCCAAAACTGATTATGGCGTAAAAATAAGGTGGCGTTAGCCCCAACGCTCGTGACCTCACAAAAGTGGAAAAAAGTGAGAGTGTGAGTTGAACTCAGGAGAGGGGATGCCGAGAGGTGAACAACTGCGGGTTGTGATCCAACAAAAGGAATGTCGACGGGGTTAAAATGCGGTAGGATAGAGGAAAATTGACAAAAAATCACCAATTGAGAAGAAATATCAACATTCACAGCCATGTAATTTGATGGCATGCAAGAAGCTAGCGTACATAACAAATATCGGGTGGTGAAAGAGTAGGAAGATTATGTAATTCTGTTGACCTATATTTCCCGCGGTCAAGTCGTGCCGGACATCAGAGTGAGGGCGAAAAGTGAATCTGAACGATATCACTTAGTTTCGGCCAAGGTCTACGGAGATAGGGTAGTTGTTAAATGGAACGTCATGCCAGCATGTTGGAACAAATGTCAATACGGATGAATCACTCTGTGGACCATCGGTGGAATCAATATGTCCATAGTGCTCCACGTATTGCGCGAGAGTTGGAGATCGACGGTCGCAAGAAATACTTCAAACAGAGTTCTCCTACATTAAACTCGTCAGAATCAGTAGCGATAAGTAAAGGATAGTCAAGAAATATGCGAAGCGGTGGGAGCCTGGAAATCGAGTACTCCAGGGCAGAAGGCTGAACAGTCCATTATGGCGGAGGCAAAAGAATTAGTGAGAAAAAAGGTGTAACGATATAAGTAAATGGGGAGTTCTGGTTGTAAAATGAGGAATGGAAATAGTCAGAAAGAAGCTGCCCCGTGCAGCCCAACGCGTGAGTTCGACACTTGGAAAGTAAGGGGCAATGGACAAATGGTAAGTTTAAAATCAAGAGGGCGTAGTGTCGACATGGCACCAACTAATCTGATGTGGATGCATGCAGGAAAAAACCATGTGGACGTGATGGAGATTGTGAATAACATAGGGTGAAGAGAATCAACAAAGATAACGAGTGAGATCAGCATGGACGATGAAACACACCGACTCAGTCAGATAATCGCCACATGTTCGGAGAAGCACTGGGTTGGATAGATCTATGAAGGACGACCCGAATGGGACCTCATGCCAGTAATCTTCGAACACTATGTCCACATCCGTAGCCCACACGAATAAAGCATGCGCGAAGTCAAGATAATCTAGCATTAATGCGTCGAAGCGCGCATAAAAATCACAAATGTGTTGCGTACCAAAACGTCGCCAATTTTCTCTGATAAAACACCGAAAGTGACTAGGTCGTCTACGACAATTCTATGGAATCACATCCTACAGATTGCCCTCCGTGAGTGTGTTGAGATCAATGCCCCAAACACGTAATCCAGGTTACTTCCGACATTAGCGTGATCCGGATATACAGCACGCACCTACCCCAAGGGAAGCAGTTGCGAAGGTCAAGGTCATAACTCGGTGTAAAGCAAAAGGATGATATGAACGACGGTTCAGCGTGCGTTGTGAACTCGGAAATATTCTCGAACTCAAGAATGCAGTAGGAAAAATGAGTGATGGAGAAAAAAACCACCGGTAACGGAACTCTGGATGTGGATGGTGTTATCAATTCCGAAAGTGGGTTTGTTTGTGGGATCCGCTTTTGTCCCCTAATTTATTAGGTTAACCCATAAGGTAAGGGAGCATAAATGTTGTTTTTTCTGAGGGAGGCAGTCCGATTATTAAAGGAGTTGGAGACCATGCATCGGTCGAGGATGCGGCCTCGGAGGTTGAGAGAACGTCTGAACCCGGTAAAACTTGACCTGGAAGATGCATAACAGTTAGCGTATGGGTTCGAACGTAGACGAACGCAGGTGTTGCCGAGTTCCACTCCACAGAGGCTGGTGGCAGTTGAACACTGAACAACAGCTGTGACGTCGGAATCAGTCTCCGGTGTTCGAATTTCATGGCAGTCACGATGAGCTTTTGACCGGCCAAATTCGGTTTCCATAGTTAGGACTTAGTGGAAAAGATCCCACCGCATTTTTAAAAACACATGTGAAACATGCACGCTTGACATGCATGTCAAGAGCGAAACTGTGCGACCTAGGACATCTAACAAACTTGGTATAAATGTATATGGATACAGCATATTAGCGCAGCTCCTGGTTCATGAAGGAACGAAAACCATGGTACCATGTTACGGACTGGTTTCGCTGTGATGGATTTCAGATTCTGAGGAAAAAAGGGAGGCAGGTTGCTATCAAAGAGACAGGTAAAATCGTGGGGGCATTTTTACAACAGCAAAGAATGCATAACCCAATACCAGGTGTATAGCGCTTCCTCAAGAGGCTGTGAAGCGTAAAGTAGTAGTGAACGGAAAGACGAAATCGTGCAAGAAACAGCATCTTGAATAAATCCCGACGATAAGTGGGTCAAAAGTATGCTATCGAACGTTCTATTGTCACATTGTACACGGCATGTCGACAGCGATCATAATCAGGGGAAAGAACTATGAATTAATCGGAGGTCCAAAGCAGGGGACAGAAAGTGGGATTTCGAAGAAGGACAGCTCGGTGATAAGTCGTGGAGTAAAACAACTTGATCTGGAAAAGCAGCGCCCACTTCATCGAGCTCCATGTTTGTTAAAAGATCGGTAAAGCTGAAACCGGGTTCCGGGTCCCAGTTGAGCGGGTGTTGCTGTGATCTAGTCCGCTGTAAGATCAAACGCTCCTCCGTAGAAAGGTTTGCGTCGTATGTCACCTGAGGATACGTATGGTGTGAAGAGCTGAGATCGATCGGGTCAGGAGCAGAAGACAGCCCGAAAGTAGAATCCCCGGAAAGATCGATAGCGCATTCATCGGTGAGAGAAGATGGACAGTATTGCGGTTCCGTCAAATCCAAGGCTATGTCTTCGTCGAATTGCACCGCTGTTGGTTTGTTATAGATTGGTGTAGGTGGATCAACAGCGGTGGGGGCAATCGCTACTGGGAGACAATGTGGATCGGGCTGCGAAGAGACAAAGTGGATAAGAATTAAAAGTAGGATCAGTGAAAATGAGTATAGCTGATAAGGATACCCAGGATTACGCAAGGATAGCACAAGTAGGAGGAAACGCACCGAAGATCGCAGCATCGTAAATAAGCATTGGCAAGATAGGCACTATCTGTGAACGCAAAAAGTGAAGGTGAAAAATATGATACGAAAATAAGATGCTGGACGAGAAATGGTGGACTTCCCTGATGGCAGCTAACCCAGTCAAAGTATTGCTGGAAAAAATTGCAAGCATACTGTAGTTAATCATCCATGATCCATGTCTTTAAATTGACACTACCGCAATAAGACAATGCAAGCATGAACCAAAATCTGTTATCTGAAAGAATAACTTGAAGCAACGGGACGAATACACGCGCTGCTGGCAAGTCGCCGATGACACATTACTGTCACGCGTTTACATACACACACACACACACACACACACACAAGGCCTAGCTTCAGTTCTGGTGTCCTGTATCACGTCAGATGGTGAGGACACTGTCTGGGGTTCTCACGCTGCCTTGTACCTTCGTGGCTAAGGGTCGACATACATACTACGACGAGCGAGGCGGAATAACAAAATGGAATGTCCGAGCAGTGATACGATGGATCCGCCAGCTAGACGAACGCGCATTATCACTCGACCCAAGTTGGGATTAGACATAAGCAAGCAAGGAAAAGATTAAGAGCATAGCACAATGGACAAGGGAACAACTTGAACAAGCCAAAATGGATAATATAGGCCGAACAAACAGCCGGTGACACAAAGAGAATCGAATGGTCAACACCAAATAAATGGCCATCGAAACCATTCATTAGATGGTCGCAACAGAAATGGTTGAATAAACGTTGATGCAAGTGGCTGAAGATAGGCATTCTGCCAATGCTAGCAAAATACAACAAGAAGAGAACGCAAACCAGTGGTGGCTTTGGTGAAATGCCAAATGGAGACCAAGTGCTCCTCATAATTTCAGTACTCATCCACTGAACTAGAACGCTCCAGAGAAATGAGGTAAGGGGCAGTGACTTTACGTAGTGATAAATCACAACTACTCCGTCGCAGCCTGTTTAAATGGATATCTGCGACATATCATAGGTAAAACATTGGGTCCCCTTCAGCCACTTTATCAAAGCAGAAAGAATACATAGACTGCGATATGACGACATTTTGATTGTTCTCATCAGTCGCATACACAATACAAGCAGAAACACAGACATATATATATATATATATATACATGGGAAAAATTGGCACACCAATTAAACTGTCAAAAGTAAGACCAAGACAAGCTGGTTGATTGCCTCAAGAGTTTCTGTGCACATAGTACAAGTTGATAAGCTCTAATCAGCAACGCTTCACTGATTGCCAAAATCACTGGGTTCCTGCTACGTAATAACACTTTGAACGCATTATTCCTCCTCCTCCACTACATCATCACCAACACAATACGACGGAGCAGCAGAGTTATGTCTTCTTGCTCTCTAATTTCAGTATTCAATATTCATCACCATCGAAATCGTCGTTATCGTCGTCATCATCACCATCAATGCATATTAGCCGGAGGTGAAAAACAGATAATGTGCTAAGACATCAAGCAATGTACACTTGAAAGCTATAAAAAAGGTAACAAATTGCTAATATCACGTGTTTGGTTGTTGAAGAGGGAAGCAGAAGGGAAGAGGAGGGACAAAGAGACGCACAACACACACGTCATTGAGGTTGACTCTACGCCATATCAGCAACGGTATCCAACCAAATGTGTTCATCATCCTACGTACCCCAGCCAGGTAGTCGGGATGCACCAATCGACGCCAACTTCAAAGTGAGGATTTTCATTCCTCTTGGCCAAGTCATTACTTGGCCTCCCCTCCTTCTCTTCCATTCAGACCCCGGCAGCGCAAAAAAGACTCACGTCGCGGGAGTCGGTGGGTTGGCATGCGTAACACGTGGCCCAGCCATGGGAGCCTGGTGCGTCAGGTAATGGTGCTGAGCGGTTCACTCGATCTTCCTATACCAAATATGCGACGCCGAACAAGCTCATTGCTCATGTAGTGCTCTCACCAGACTGCCAAGGCAGCGATGATTGAACGTAGCTAGCCACCATATACCTTTCGACTTGATGCCCACGTTTCACAGCAGCACAGGAGGGTTGTACGGACGGCTGCATTGCAAACTCTGCCTTTCGGAGCAAGAGTAATGTAACGCAGGCGCCACAGATGACGGAGATTGGCAAAAGCACATCGAGCTTTTAATATACGATTCGTGATCTTATCTTCCGTTCCACTGACGCTGATATGACTGCCCCGATACTTGAACTGTTCGACAACTTCAAATTATCATCGCCAAAGGTCAGTGCAAGAGTGGGTCCCTACCAATTTTGGAGAAGGACTTTGCATTTCGATGGTGCGAAGTAAAGCACGAAACGACTGACAGCCAGAGCTAATTGATGCAGTGCAGCTTGGCACGTTCGGGTGTTGTCACAAATGAGAGCAATGTCGTCGTCACACTCCAAGTCGAGAAGTCGTTCACCAAAAAACAGCTCCGCATCTTCCAAGTCGTGCACGACGAACACCTTTTCCATGACTTCGTCAATGGGGAAGTTAAGGAGGAAAGGTGAGAGTGTGCAACCTTGTCTCACACCGCTGAAGACATTGTAAAGAAGTGACAGATTGCCATAAGCCCTCACTCTGTCCGAGCTACGCGCGTACAGCGCTCGGATAACTTATACATATTTCGTAGACAACTTTCCTAAGTAAACAGTTCCAAAGGGCACATCGATCAAGCGAATCAAAGGCCTTTTGATGTCTAAGAATACAACAACGGCAGGTGGCCAATAAAAATGGCGGCGCTCCAACAACTGACGTAATGTGAAGATGTGGTCGAGGCAGCCTCGATTTCGACGAAACCCGGCCTGCTCCTCGCGCATCTAGCTTTCATGAGTACCAGACAGTCTAAGGAGGACGAATGACGCGGGCAACTTAGAGGCAATGGAGATCAGACTGATTCCTTTATCACTGTGGGATTCCGAATGGGAGCTTCTTTTGAGAATTGGAACTATGACGGAGCGACTCTAACCTGTGGGGACAGTCTCCTGCTTCAAGAGATTCACTAGTAAGTTATGTATATCGTCCAAAAGAGCAGGTCCATCGAATTTGATGAGGGCTGGAGGAAGTCCATCTCCTCAGCCGGGCTTGTTCAATTTCAGCCGTCTGATTTCACATTCGATTACTACGCGCAAGGGCGCATCTAAGGGAAGGGCCTAGGGAATAGGGCGTTGATTGACCGATGGAGAAACTACCAACTCTAAATGATGAAACTGTTTCTAAAAATGTTCGGCACAACACTCCAAGCGCTTTGTCAACCTGTGGATCGGACATCCACTCTCGTCACGTATCGTCTAGCTAACACGTTTCCTGCTGCCCGTTTCTCGTATCAAAAGGAATAACTTACGATGATTACCAAGGGCAGTGGCCGTTTCCATCTCCGAAGCACGATGGATCAGCAATCTTCGCGGCCTCTTATCTGGCTAGCAAGTAGTTTCGCGCTAAGAACTTTCAGAGTCACATTGTATTCGCTCCCAGCCAGAAGACGTCGGCACGTATCCATAGGATCCAGAGACTGTGTAAAGACCAAATTAGCAGTTTGAATTACCACATGAAGACGTGCCTGTTGCTATTAACGTCTAGGGTATATGCGACTAGTGTTCTTCAACTGTGTTCAATGGACGTTTACTCAGTTCAGATGCTAGCGTACTTTGATACGCGTCCAGAGCATCTGGCTTCGCCACTTGGCAAATATCCATGCGTTCATAGCACCGTTGTGAACGTCCACCAAAACGCACCCGGAGGTAGGGGAAAGGCTCGAGCAGTAGCATCCAAACCCCTATCCACCCTGCTCGATGCAACAGATAGGCCGCCGTTGATTATCCTCTGCGACGACCAGACCATCAAGAGATTGGTAGAAGAAAAAGCCATTGAGGGTTGCGGTGTGGCTCTCTCCTATCCATGCACACCACGACCGACGGTTTCGTCTTTATTTAGACTCATCAGGTAGAGATAGCCGAGCTAGGAGTGGAACTCGGCGCATAGTGCTTAGCGGCTATCGCCATGATCCCTAGGCCATTGAGCTCCGCGAGCAGTGAAAAAAGCCCTTGAGTTGTATTGCGTAGACATAATACTGTCTGGATACCCAGGCCTAGACAGGGGAATGAAATGGGGTTCTCAACCAAAGCTTTCGGTTCAAAAACCTGACCGCAAGACCGCAGGGTTTAAGCATCGGATTACAGAGGGCTCGTTTTATGGTGTAAGGAGCCACCCTATCTCCAAATCCCAAACTGGAGGGTCAGGAGGCTGAGTTTATCTGGCCTCGCACTATTGACTAATCTGGTATGAGTGGCTCTGAAGTTGCAAAAAGCACCAACCAGCATAGCTCAATGGATCGCTGAGGTACACAAACCATCGCATCGCGTTAAGGTTCAGTCCCACTGCGATGGGTGTCCAACCAACCAAACGTGCTTATCGACTTTGGGACCCGAGCCAGGCAGTTGGGATGCATCAACCGACGCCAACTTCAAAGTGAGGGTTTCATTTCGCTTGAACAAGTCATCGCTTGGACTCAATCCTTCTATTCCAACTGCACCTTTGACACGCAAACAATGCACAACGCGGAAGTCGATGATCTGGCATGTGCAACACGTGGCCCTGCCATCGGAGTGATTAAACAACGACGGAGACTATTCTAAACGCTGATACGATTAAGCATATTGTTCGATGATGGTGCCGTATATCCGAGCTGTGACTGACAGCGAAGCATATATAAATGCGAGTTTAGGCAGGAAAATACTAAGTGTTCCGCCAAGTTAGTGAGTACCATTTGAGTGCATACTTAGGAGCGATAAAGATCTGGAGGGAAGTGCACAGACCGATAGTAAAATGAGCAAATCAGGTTCAGGATAGTTGATGTCAAGTGGTAGATCAGAAGGCGTAATTGTTGAGACTGCACAACGGATGAACTCTAGAACAACTTAAGAAAGTGATCTTCATTGTCAGTGACATAAGCATCATAACCGAACCGAGAGAAAAGGCACATGAGAACCCATGTCAACAAAAGTTCATCGCAGTATCCGTGTTCGTTGCCATACGAATAATGTCAGATATTGAAATGATCCAGCGCTGAATGTGACCCAAACTGTTGTGGTCTGTGAAAACGCACCTTAAAATAATACAAATTTAACGCACTCTCAAATGTTGTCTAATGGCCCTGAAATAATTATGAAGGCAATTCAAACACCTACAGCCAGTATGCGGCACAGATTTGAGTGCATAATTTCTAATGATAACACCGAGAACAACGTCGTCCCAATAAACACAAAGTCCGTTAGTTAGCACCGGCGGAGACGCAAGTAATCTAATAACAGAAACAGAAGAGAGAACAAGTAGTCTAAGTTGTCAAGGTGTCACTGGTACAAAGAAACAGATTAAATGGTCGACACAAAAATCGTACCTAAATAAAGGAAATCGGTGGAGCAGCGAGAATTGACGTAGGACAAAAATAAAAGCAGGGCGGAAGCAAGAGTAATTGACTTCAATGGAAGTCTCACTATCAAGGTTGCCTAATTGGGAGTAATGACCAATTAGTCACCCGGCTGCTTCACCTCGCCGAAACCATAGCGTGCAATCTCGGCTAGCGCCAGCATGTCAAACTGAAGATACATAAGGAAAGCATCGGTAACCCTACAAGTAATGCGCACCGTAAACGACAAATTATCATAGTCGCAATACATACCTATCTATACGAGGAGACAGTAATAAGTTTCCGGATGCATAAAAAGTTGTATATTTTAGAAAGCATCACATTTCCGTGAAGTACTCTCCACCGGCGTTCATGCGATTAAAGCATTTCGAGAAGCAGCTAAACCATGCTGAAGCGTGTAGCCCAATAAAGGCCACTACGGCAGCGTCTGGAGACACATAGTGGATTCCACGCATCATCCGGGAAGACAAAAAAGTCACACGGAGCCAGGTCTGGACTGTAGGATGGCTGTCCAACCTCCTAGATGCGTTCTCTAGCCAAAAAATCGACCACCATATTAAACCTGTGTGTAGATGTCTAATCATGATGCAACAACGTCCCCCCGAGCTCCAGTCCTTGGACGATGCCTGGCTACAGCTTCCGGCATTTGTGGCAGAAAGTAGGTGGCATAGCAATTTTCGGTGACTGTACGTTGTCGTACGAGCAGTGCAATAGCCACATGACTAGTCTTGGCCACGAACACAGCCACCAACTGCTTGGTCACACTGCGCTCAGGCCGGAATCTTCAAGGCAGCGCCCCACCAACAGCCGTCCACTGAGCCAATTATTGCTTGGTCGCTAGGCCGAAATTGTACACCCAGATCTCATCACTACTCAGGATCTCCCAAACAGCATCGGAACGCCCGCCATCAAACCTGGCATGGTGCAGCACCAATTCACCCAACCTACCTTCTGGTCCTCACTAAACTGATGGAGCATCCAGCGTGCGCAAACCTTTCCCAGGCCGAGGTTCTCATGTAGGATGGTGCGGATTGATTCCGATGGCTTTCCACAGCTGTATCACAGTCACTCGCGCGTTCTCCTTCAACATCGCTGGCACAGCAGGAATGTCCTCCGCAGCGGTGGCCTCCACAGGTCGACCACACCGTGCTTCATCATCCAGCCACCGCCTGTAACGCTTGGATCCCGCAAACCACTCAAACACGGTGGTTCTTGAAGACGCATCATCATCAAACGCTCAACACTCTGGTGCTGCTTTAACCCACATCCGTAGTCACAGAAAATTATCGCCAGTAGTGAAATGCTTTCGGTTACTAGCCCTGCTGTATGCAGCAGATGAGTCGACCCTTAATAAGCTGCGCGATGGCCGATGCAGCATGTAGCTGAAGTTTGAGGTGATTGTCATAGTTGTATGTGGGCTGAGAAACCGCCAGGGTGCCCAGACCGAAACAAGAGGACGATTAGTGTTCTCAACCAAAGTCTTTCGCTCAAACGTCTGTGCGCAAGGCAGCGGGCATGTGGTAATGATTGGATTTTACAGAAATGAATGTCATCCCAGTTCCAACTACCAACTTGGAGGGCTAGGAAATTGAGTGTGTATGACCTCTAACCATTGACCAACTTGGCAGGAGTAGTTCTCAAGGAGTCCAGAGGCATCACCCAGTATAGCTCAATGGGTTAAAGGGGCACGCAAACTGTCGCCCAACGTTAAAGATCCAATGTTGGTGGCTCAGGTTGCCATGAACCGTTTCCAGAGTAATCAAACAGCTCGAACAGAAATTTTAAATTGTTGGTATAATTTACACGAATGCGAGAGGTGTGGCAAATACTAGTCCGAATCTGCAATTATTGTTCAAAACGAAGAAGAGCATGATTATGTAAACAGACTCACCGGGTCAACTGATTCGGGAGATTTCGTTGCATCAGGCATGGATTGGAACTCCTTAGACGTTAGTTCAATTGGTGCCGAGTGATATTGACGCTTGTGCTTCCGTAGAGAGCCCGGATCTGTGTACGATTTACCATCACCGCAGATGGAACACGTATAGGGTCGTGGACGGACACGATCAAGGGCCACTTCTAGTTCAAGTGCAGATAACGATGGCCCGTCGTTCGAACCAACTTGATCGGGACCCTGATTGCGCGAAGCGAGTCGGTGCCGTTTGCGGCAAAGCGATCGGCCAGAAGTTCGACCAAACGTGCGATAACATATTTCGCAAGCATACGGTTTTACACCTACAAAGTGCGAGGTGTATTAGGTCAGCAAATGCGAAACGGCAGCCGTGGAAAGACAAATACGATAGCACGATGAAGTGACGCTAATATAACCACTGAAAGTAGGAGAGGTCAAAGTGCCAGGTCGTTCTGAAAGAGGAGCATTTACTACTGCACGTCTGCCACCTTTACTAAATACAAACAAGGTAAAGACGTGCCACAACTGTCGCATCGTTGTGATGAAGAAAACCGGATCGAACTGTGCAAAGATTCTGTTGATTTTCGTTTCGGTGGTCTTTCCAGTCGCTTTGGGTCTGGAAGGCATGAAAGCGTTACAATGAGCCAATGCACGCTTGAGCCTTCGTGAGGAAAATCAACGGGACGAACGGTTTGCCAATATAGTGGGAGGATAAAAGAAATCAGCACTACGCCGGTCCATCGTACGAAACTAGCGCTGCCATGTAGCCATCACCAGTCACGCGCGGGTCAGGGGTACTTGGGGGTCGTTCACACTTACGTAGGCTCGAGCAAATGACCAATCCAATCACTCAGTCATAATGCGGTAGGGGAAAAGCAACAAAATGAGCCATCAAATGTGCGTGCATAAGTAGTGCACGATTCGCTTCGAGCTAATGGAGCAAATGAAACGAGTAGCCCTGTGAAAAGATAGAAATCACACCTCATAATCGTACGGACCATAATTTATCAGAAACGGAACAACGCTACTTGGGGAAACAGACAACGTCGTACCTATGGTAGTCATCTGATTGTCACAGTAACGATTTCTGTGGGCAAAAGTAGGCAAAGGTAACCAACTAAGCTGTCATTGGCACCAAAGGATGCCTGCAAACCAAGGCGTGTTTGATCTGACTCAGACGTTCCACTGCGCTCCGTGAGGGTTGGCGAAGTGATCTAGGGCTATTGGAACCCCACTTCAAAACAGTGACGGTCTGCAGTCAGCTTGCAAGAGAAGCGAATTAGCAGTCCCGAAACTTCCGACTCCAACAGCTGACAACCTTTGTGCGGACATATGGTACTTGATGGCCGCCTCACGTATGATCCAGTCGAGTTAAAAGTTCTTTCAGATCTATCACTGATCTATCCTTCCCATGCGGCACATAGTCTGTGATCCTATATAAATTTCCATACAATCCAGATTCGATGAACCGTCGGAAATTGTTTATGCACGAATTGGATGTATCAAGTCAGTAAAAAACAAAACACTTCGTACGACGACAGTAGTTCAGTTCGGCTCAGTTTGCTCACTATCATCCGTGTGCCCAAGTACTCGGAATCCGATTGCCCTCACTAAGGTCACCAGAATAATAAATAAATAATAATAACAATAATTCAGAGTGAATGGACAAGTAATAAAATTGGTAGGCGGGACCGAAGGCAAAAGAGCCAGTGACTTGCTGCAGCGCCATATCCGATTAGGCATCGAAACAGCGACGAGATCCAAAAGTCGACAGGAGTCAATCTGACGGACATTCTGGTAACACATTCCCATGCTCCTTCGCCATGTTGCTGACTCACTACTACGGGGTCCCACCTCAGCTGGGCGAAGTACTGGCAACAACAAAAAAACACGTCGCCGCAGGTAGCAGGTAGGCACGAAGAGAGTGATAAGGACAGCGGATGTTCACCCATCTGCATCGTCTCTCAGATCATGACGTCCGAAAGACGCGGTGGAATAGTGGGTGAATAGTGACAACGCCAGGGTTGTGCAAACAAAGCAGTTTGATGGAGGAAAAACAAAGTAGCATCAGTAGCACGCGACCAAACCGTACCGACGTTTCACTGTCACGCGACTGAGTGCATTGCAATACTGCCCGGTGAATGTTGAATTACAAGGCAAGGCCGATGAAAACTTAGAAACGTTGGCCAAACATACCAGGCACGATCAGCGCTTTCAATGACTCTGCCTCGAGGACCGAACTCCTCGGCTGTGTCATGGAGTTGGTGTCAGCGTCAAAAATATAGCAAATTGTCAACTTGCAAAACATAATCGGTTGTTACAACAAGGCGTAACTAAATAGCACCTTTGCAGGCGAAGGAAAGAACCAATTCGACGAATTTCTTGGACGCGTCTGACCAGACGAAGCGATGAATCAATGCGAATAAAATTGTATAAGAAGCCGTGCATGCAAAATCTGCAGTGAAAATCCCATTGAGGACTTCTTGAGAACGGATATCCGGAGCGCTTCATTGACACCCATATAAAGCGAAACAGTCCAAAAATGCTAACACAAACCGTCGCAAAGAAGCAGCTATTTGTGGCCCCCTTCAAAGGAAACAATGCTGCTGAAGTCTGTAGCATAGACTACTGTAAAGCAACAAAAAGAATTTTGATGCGTCCGACTTGAATGTGGGATCTAGGAGTAAACCCGTAAGTGTTCCTAAGTTCAAAGACTGGATAAACGATCCTAATCTATCAGTTCACATGCTCCTGTGAGCCCAATTAAGTTGGACGTACGACCAGGCACTAGAGTAAGAGAATCTAGGATAACTCGAGTCAGCTCAACAATCACAGTGTTAAAGTCTACGCGTAATGAATCAACGTAAGGTTTGCGAACGCAGTAATGGCTCACAACCGAAACGGTTCAAAGACAACCGAACACCCCGAGCTTATAGCACGCACCATGTGTCATGAGAAGAGTTATGTGTAGCGCATCACTTTCCTTTTAAAATGAACGTTTTTCAAACCACACTGGACATTTCGCAAAACAAAATCCGAACTGGACATACTATATATCTTAAGCAGAAAACCAGCAATTTTCTAGAAACAAATGTGGAGTAAGGCGACTAGACGATGTCCAGACCACATTGTAGTCATGCAAATGAAACCGAATTGAGTAAGCAGCGGGTGCCACTGCAAACCTATCTCTTGATCATGAACCTCGATCAAAGGCGGTGACTGAGTGTCCCCCTCTCTTCCCATCGGCCTTCGCGTAGTTTATGTGCCGGTTCCTTCATGCATGAACCAGTGTAGCTATGTGACTAGTGGAAAGTCGAACTCCCGAATTGCGTAGTACGTTGTGACTTAAATAAATAGTACCTAGCATCGGAGGGTCATTGTGAAGCACTGGTTTTGTGAATGGATTGCGATGTGCCATATCAATGTGGACTGCGATTCCCACTGAAGTAGACTGCACAATTCGATTACTGGGGCCGTAACTGATGATACAGATAGGCTGTGATCCAGTTGTCCTCTGGTACTTTGTGGGCCTTAATGTATTTTGTGTGGGGGTGTGGGAGAAGCTATGCGTCTGCTCTACAATTGGAACAGTGCAGGCTAGCATGACTCCACCAAACCCAGTATAGCTGTTATAGCCTACTGCTACAATTTGTTATGAAACAAAGGACAGTAAGGCGACTGGACGATGTTCCGGCCACATTGGGCTCACGCGAATGCAACGCATCTGTGCGAGCAATGGACGATTGTGCAAGCCTTTCTCTTGATCATGGATGCTGTCCACCACTATCAGACCCGGTGGCCCAGTTTCCCCTGTCACTCAATGGGCCTTCGTCTACTTTAAGTGGGTGGGTAGGCGAACCTATGCAGCTGCACGACTATTAAAACTGTGTAAGTTATCATGACTCCACCAAAGTCACCCTAGCCGTGTGCTGCACGAAAAGACCAAAATGAACAAGGAGAGAACGCACCTCCGACACTACAGCGGTACTAGCGGACGCCATCGGCACACAGAGAGATCTTCATCAAGCTTGTATTCGTCGACGGCAAACCCACCCATGAAACGGATGAAGTCGCCAATGTCAGCAAGAGCACGATATGGAACATCATCATAGCCTACAGGAGAGGAGGCACGAACACACAGCGCAAATGTGGAGGAAACAACAGGGAGTAGCTGACTCCCGATGCGCTGCAGCGCGATGAAGAGACCGCAGAACGGCATTCCGAAGAGACTTTGGTTCAGTTTCAGCAGCGGTTGAGCGAGAACAGGATCCACCTATCATCATATACTGTCTTCAATTGACTCAGGAAGCTGCCTTTGGTAGTGTCATGATAACCTACACTGTTCAAATAGTCGTGCAGCGGCATAAGTTGGCACACACACCCCCACCTAAAAGAAGCGAAGACCGATAGTGTGACAGGGGAAACTGGGTCACCGGTTTTCATCGAGGCGAACGACGTCAATGGTCAAGAGGACTCGTACAATCGCCCACAGTTTGCGCAGTGACGCTGCATTCGCATGAGCCCAACGTAGCCGGAGCATCGTCTAGTCGTTCTGCACCCCACTTCTGATAAACTGCAACTGCAAGTCAATAAAGCTAGATTGTGCGTGGTGAAGTCATAATAGTTTCCAATGTAAGAGGAAAGAAGCAAACACACAAGCATGTAATCTATCGTCGCATTTTGGAAATAGTACTCCACAAGATATTCAGTGCAGCCCTACTTAGGGTCATCAGTTAAATTCAACTCAAGACGAACCCGGTTGGGGTTTCATTGATCTGTATCAGTTAACATCTACATTATCGATCAAGTCCCAAGTGTTTGGTAGCTTTGCTTCGCCCCTATTTGTACCGCAGTATTCTCCATGCATACGATTCTGTTCCGCCTCAGCTAGTCTTGGCGTTCTCATCTGCGGTTTTGGGTTTTGAGAAGTTGCGTGGGGTTTGAGCAGCAGTTGCGCGGCGACACATCAAAGGAGAGAATTCCAGCAAAACAGCAAATGTTGTGATTTGCGTTGTGGAATAGAAAAATAAATTCAGGACTGACAGAAATATATAATAAACAACGAAGAGATGAATAATCGGTTGCGTGTTTTCGCTTAGCCACCCTGCCGTATGCGGTGAGTGCAAGCGAGGGCTTATGATGTAGGGAACATTTTAATGAAATAGTTATGGTTATGTTGGGGCATAGAAAGCGCTACAGAAGCCAAATTAGAGCAGAAGAACAAGTAGGTCTATGGCTACATGCACGAAACCGAATGCAGGATCACCACTGACGTCATGACCGCCCCATGTGCGATAGGGCCTACAATCACCGGTGTGGCGCATCCTGAGACCGTCTAATGGTTAAGTTCATCATGAGACAGTTCGTTGGGTCTCTGATTACTAACCAATGTGTTTCAGGGTCCCTAAAAGTAACCATAGGTTATATCAGTGGATGAGACGGATAATCAAACCGTATACCTTTGAGTGCTCGCTGAAGTTTGGGCGTTTACTATATAAAGATAGAACAGGTGCGAAGACATCCATTGCCGTCTTCTGGATTTCTGATTCCAGGAAGGCACAAATCGTCTAAGAGAGAATGAAGAGCACAGCGCTAGGCTAAAATAGTGGTTCTGTCACAGAACGGAGCACGGCCAAACCATCATCCGGTGCAAGTGTGGTACCAGCATGCATGGATGCTATACGAGTAAATGGTACACAATATGCGCACAGTAAAGTATCGCATCCAGTCTTGAAATGCAGTCATTTCCCGGATACGCTGCCACACGCACGCGATGCGGTGTGCGTCGAGTACGAAACTATCGTCGTACCATTCACATGTCAATGGGTTTTATTTCTTGGGGTCTACAACGCATTCGAAACGGGTGGTAAAGCGAAAGTCTCCACGGACCTTATCAGAAACAGCCGTCTTGTTTTTGTTCAAATATACCTGTCTGTGAATGAGCAGAAATAAGTACAAAACTATTATTCTGGTAACACAAGTATGTCAAACTGATGATCAGCCGGCAGCATGTGGTCTACTACAAGCACACCTGTAGCCCAAACAAAGGACCCAATAAGAGTATATATAGTTGACGGCATCCGGTTTCCGATTCCTCTGTCATTGCGGCCTCAATAGGACAGACGTAGGAAGGCTGCGCCAACAGAAGGACCATGAGTAGCTTGGGCTGCGACATCCATAGCTCCAGTCACACACTCCATACCCAGTGTAAACCCACGGGAGTAAGACCGGGAGGCATGCGCATAGGAGCCATGTTTTATTAACGGAGTCGGCGCATACTCCTAAAACATGAACGGTAGCAGCAACATTTTGTACTTGTCGCTTATCCGTTGATGACCAACTTACTTTACATGCTAAGTTAGGGAAGAGATGTTTGCATAGAGGTATGCTTTAACATATATACATTTTCGATCATGTTATTTCAAGTGATTAGCTGTTGCTTGAGATCCCGGGTGTGGCTGCGCTTGATGTGCATGTTGACAAGGTGTCTACCTGGCTATTACCCACTACCTCGTCCATACTGGCTACAGGAAACAGTTGGTCGTTGCTGTAGGAGACAGGGTGCACGGTCCTTGTGGCTGTGCTACGCACAAAGAGTGGTTCCATGCACTCAGTGGAGAGAACCACGGTCCAACAACCGCATTGTATGCTTTTGATTCCCCAAAAACAGCGTACTTCAGTTTGCCTGTGTAGGAGTGTGGGTCGGCTCCCTTGATGAAACGTGGCTCCCATCCACATGTCTCTCATTAATTAGTTCACATTGGATATAGGGTGTGTAGCTGGAGGTGTGGGCAGTGCAGCGCAAGCCACCCATGGTCCCTCTGTAGGCGCAGGCGTCTTGTCGCTGTCCCTGTGGAGCCCACAGTAACAGAAAAAATCCGAAACGGGATGCCGCCAACCAACCATGGATTCGAAGCGCATACCGAAACGACTATTATATGGTCAGCTAAGTATTGGGAAGCGGCATGTCGGGATACCGAACTTACGTTACTAGAACATGCGATTGAATCCCCAAGTACATCGTGTTTGTGTTTGCCTGTGAAGATGTGCGGACCGGCACTGTTGATGAAACGTGGCTCCCATCCACATGCCTCTCGGTCTTAGTACTACAGGTTTACACAGGATATATATATATATATATATATATATATATATATATATACACATATATATATATATATATATATATATATATAGCCCGGACGCCGGCGTATTTGATTAAGCATTCTGAACACCTGGCATCGCTAGCTGGCTGGTGTCAATGCTCTCGCAGCAAGGTTGCGGACCTCTGCCGAAACGCACCGGAAGCTCAGCATATACAACAGCGTAACCGGAGTCCACGCTCGTGCTCCAAATTGAGCGACAGTTTTGCACACGGTCTCTCCAGCGGTAAGTGATGGTGGTATGATCGATCTGCATCCATGGCTGATGAACGCCAAGTCACTTTTCTGCAGGTGCTGTGTCGAAAGTTTGTTTTCGAGAGAAAGAGACGAGCACCGTCACACAGGTGCAGCAATCGCTCACCGTTATCATTGGGCGCATACATCATGTTGGCCGTTTAAATAAAGCTCATCAGAGGACAATTTTCCGACTTGGACATTTAGATCACCAAGCAGCACAACAGTATCCGTGCTTCTTTTGTAACGAAGGAGATCGATAAGTTGGTGATAGAAATCAAATTTCCTCGAAGCAGTGCTGCAGTTTGTGGAGGTGCAGGTCGCAATGACAAACAGGCACCGTTTGTCCCCGCGTGACAACGAAGCCTGGAACGAACCAACTATTCTAACGGCGCGAATCCGGCGGTTGACAGGGATCCAGTGGATCAGGGCGGCATCAGCCCGGGGACTCAAAACGATGCCGATACCGGCTTGAGACGCATTTGGAGCTGCGTCATCGTCAAGTAAAGCGTAATGAGAATGCGCCGCCACTGTCGCTAGTGGGTTATTGCAGAGTTAGCACGGAGCTCGGTGGCCCGCTGGCCGAACAACCTCCAAGTGGTGCCAGCTGGGTGGTCCGGGTTAGTTCCGGTCCAGCTAATAGTTCGGCGGAAGTGTTCCAGGATGCGTTGGGATTTCGCTTGACAAGCGTTCTCCGTATAAAAAGCCACAAATGCCTGCATAACAATACTGTAACGTGGCGGATATGACTCGCCACTAAATAACATCACTGCCTTGCCATACCGGAGAATTATACACGTTCCGCAAACGTCAACCAGTTCAAAGAATTCATCTGATCACTTCCTATATCGACGCGTTCACCGAACAAAATCACAAATCCGCAGTAATACAAACAAAGTCACACAACACGATTACTCACAAATGCACCCACATACATAAAACAAACACACCTACATATATTCATGATATATTAGTTAAATCGCAACAATGCTGCAGTATCACTGATATTAGCCGCTTATAACACCATGATGGTGTCTTTCATGGGGTGCTAGCACCGACGAGAATAAACCATACATTTATTTACTTATTAAATCTTGCAGACAGCGTTCAGATAAACAGACAATATCGATCGATAGAGTCTCCAGTGTTGGCCAATCTGCAACAAAGTGCGCACATTGAGGCATACCAATCTTAGCGAGGATCGAGAAGTCCAACAGAAAACATATGATCTGACGTTGTCCGCTCGGTTGAAAATGTACTTGTCGATGGGATGGGAGCGACGGCCTGCGATTGTGGGTCAGTTGGAACCAAAAGACAAATGACTATTGAAGCAAGGTGGGGGAGGGCCAAGAATTGGGGGATTGAAAACGGAGGGATAAAAGTGAAGTTGTAACGGGACGCTAAGGATGAAAAAGCGCAAGAGCGGGAATAAGAAGACGGGAAGACCTGAGCAGTAGCATCCAAACCACTATCCACCATGCTCGATGCAACCGGTAGGCCGCCGTTGATTATCCTCTGCGACGACCAGACCATCAAGGGATTGTTAGAAGGAAAAGTCATTGAGTTGTATTGCGTACTGTCTGGTTTCCCATGCCTAGACAGGGGAATGATTAGGGTTCTCAACCAAAGCTTTTGGTTTAAAAACCCGACCGCAAGACCGCGGGGTATATGCACTGGACTAAAGAGCGCCCGTTTTATGGAGTAAGGAGCCACCCTAACTCTAACCCCCAAACTGGAGGGTCAGGAGACTGAGTTTGTCTGGTCTCTAACTATTGACCAATCTGGTATCAGTGGCTCTGAAGTTGCAAAAAGCACCAACCAGCATAGTTCAATGGATCACTGAAGCACACAAACCATCGAATCACGTTAAACGCTCATCGAGGTGGATTATTCGAATGTATTTGATAAAAGACATATTTTATTAAGCAAATATGCCTTTACTTCTATGCGATTGACATCTGAGTTTGCCTTGAATTGGAATGCTGCGGTGAACGAGATCGTTTTCGCTCAGAATCGTTAGAAAACTGGAAACCTAACAGTTAAGAAAGAAAGTTGCTGGCGGTGAAATAGTGCGAAGCACCCACGCAATTTGTACGAATGTAAGAACTGGTGCCAATGCAAAAATGAGGTGCGGTGGTTCGCTGACGGAGATCAAATGAAAATTCGGGGCAGAGAAATCCTGATTATAAATGAACGAAAGGCTCATCAAACGGGGTATTAGTATGATTATTTCTGGTCTTTGTGATCTGCTTAGAGCGAGAAAATATTGCCTGAAGTTTGAAATAGCAGCATTTCGTGTACAGGTGCGGTTGGCAAGATGTAAAACATAGACTTCATCAAGAGAATTCAAACAATTGCCTAAAATACAATACCATATACAGTGAAATATCAGTAGAGTGAAAATTTGGGAACTTCGGAAATTACCTACTTATAGTGAACGTTCGTTACATTGAAATAAATACACACAGGAAGTAATGACACACAGTAGTCGTATGCGATTTTTTGTATCTTTCCAACATAACAAAGATACACCATGTTCTGGATCCGCTATTTTTGTAAAAAGCTGATTTTCCTCTGAAATGTTTTAACATATATGTATTAGGAAAGAAAAATAAGGTGATAAAAAATTTCGCTAATCCTAATGTCTCGTTATACTGGCGTTCGTTATAACAATTGTTCACTGTATTAGGATCGACGAATGAGAACTATGCGGACGCACCTTGATGTATCAACGAGTGTCGTTTGAGGTTCTCAGTATTTTTAAATTGCAAAGAACATTCAGCACAGAAAACTCGCTTCGGAGTGCAATGAGTGAGTAGGTGACGTTTCAATTGGCTCCTGTGGAATAAACATAAAAAATAAAGAAAATTGGTCACCTAGAGAAGGATAATGCTATTCAACGATGCTTAAGTTCTTGCCATCTAAGAACAACTATCCGATTAAGTTCAGTGCTGAGCAAGATTTTCGTCCCGCAGCTTTGGTTGCACGATTGAAAACCAAAGTGGAGTTAAAGCTAGGGAAATAAACGGTAGTAACTGTGTCAGTTTTTGGGATCCAATAACCACGTGTTTTGGTGCAAGAAGAGAAGTTAGACGTTCGGCGCTCCACTGTGGCGCATTCCAGACAACCCGTCTTACCCATGTATAGGAGTCTTGTTGGTTATCGAGTGGTGCAATTCGTACTCGTCGTTATTAACCCCATCGTATGCGCTGAGTTGAAGTTGATGACCGTGCCTAGTAACATTTACTAGATTAAGAAATAGCTACGTCAACGCGTATACGTGTAAAATCACCAAGGTAACGGAATGCATAAACTGTGTGAGGATTGCGGTCGTGAGTGCTGGACACTCCAGCCTGTCCAATCCCCGATGAAAACTTCGGACATCAAACAAACCTCAGGCCTTGAACATTTGTTACTCTGAAAAATAAAGCACCATTATAACCGGTGGAGCTTAAAGCTGGGTGGAGCCACAGTTGTGGGAAGCAAGCAGGCACCATTATCTTGTATGGCGCAGCTGGGCAAGACGAGAATCCAGCAAACACATGGACCATAGGTAGGAAAAACAACGAATCACATTGAAAGAAAAACAGAGCAAAGACATACATTGCAGCTGACCTGAGTGGGCAGCGCGCCGACACGCAGCAAAGCCCACTTTCGGTTACTATGCGCATCAACTTCACGGAACCAGCAAGGGTGGTCATTCTGAAAAACGCGCTGGCAGAACACTGGTGTGATGGGCGTACAAAAGGCAAGCTCACCTACGGTTCTACTTTCCCGTGCGTCTGAACAATTGCTTCCATTTGCATCTCATTTCGTTTAACACGTCAATCATCGCCTTAATTCTTCGCGTTGGAAAAGCGCGCTGACTACTGATGCTACAGTACTATACCGGCCACAACAAAATCTAGTTTCTCACTATCCCTCCTCCTTTACTCTGCAGCAATAATTAGAATCTAAACTCAACTACTTTAAGATTTCTGTGCTTTGGACCCTCTTCGACCCATAGCAGTCACTTTATTTCTTAAGCTTCCGGCGAACACGCTTATCAGAGACGCGATTGAGAGATCGATAGACAAGGCAAAATTTTCACGGGAAAACTGACAAATCAAGTTATGGGTACATAGATCTACGATCATAAAAATAAACTATTTCTTGTGTCTGTTGGCCGGCAGATTTGGAAGTCACCGTATGTCACAGACGTCATGAAGATATCAGTAACATATATATATATACATATATATATATATATTTATATATTTATATTTATATATGTGACAGCATATGGAATCGCAAAAAGATAACTTACGCACTTCTGAAAGGCACCTTCTCAACGGACTTCTCACAACCTGGCCAATAGCAAAACAAAAGGCTGAGAGGACCACGAACATTCGCATTGCCAACGGACCGATCAGTTGGATCCCCACAGGCAATCGTTTTTCGGGCAGATGTAAGCTCCGCGAGCTAAGGACCGATGATAAACAGGCTCAAAATAAAGTAGAATCGCAGACATAATGGGACATCATTAAGCACACGGGCACAAATGGTCAAGGAAAACAGGGATGTTACTATAACTCCTGAATTGTTCCGCTGGTGACATCTGACTTGAAGACACGCAGTGGAGGCACACAAAGCTTTGGTATTACGGTTGAGTTCGCATCCCTCAGATATTTTGGGGTCCAATAAGAGCAACTGAATGCCTACGTTTCCGGGCACCATGCGTAGCAATACTTTTTCAATCAATAACCGTTTCGACGCTCTAGTATAATTTCGGAATAGTTTCGAGTATGAACGAGGTCTTGGCCTTAACTTATCACATCGGACAAGCGGTAGTTGACCGCATTTAGTGTATACGGACAACTGATGGTATTAAGGTTCAGAGCTACATTTGACGCAGTTTTAACCCTCCGCCCTGCCCCTTCATCCACTTTGAACCCGAAGATATTGCGAAGAAACGCGGCACACTCCCTATCACATTTTCTTCAAAGGAAGCCATTAAGGTACTTTGTACTTGCTCAAGCGTTGCTACCAGTCGTTCCGATTTCTGACAGAGCTCTTACCTAAACATGACCAATGGGATAAACCACGGAGAATCTGGTCTGCCATTGGGTAGCCACAGTTGGTTTACAGTTAGCTTAGCACATCCAACAGAACATTTGCTGAAGTAATCAGAACATTGGATCCCTGTTCGTACAAAGTTCCGGCATGAAGGAAAGCTACGTACAAATTGCACCTTTGTCACATTACGCTCGGTTTCTTTCGATTAGTCGCCACAACCCAATGCCTCGCGTGTCTGTCGCTGAGCGCTCGACCATACCTAGTACTCGGTGTGCGTGGCTGCCCTGTCAGTCCCCTGTGCGCAGAATTGGCTGTGCTCTATGTCAGCACGCCCGTAGCACGCTGCAATGCGTCACAGGGGTTAGCGCGGCAGATTTAAGCGACTCGGTCGTTCGCTCAGAATTAACTCTGAGATGTAAACAAAGCGACCGAGCAATAAAGGATAAAATAATGATCGATAGCTCCTTTAGTTAGCGGCTGAAAGTTTGTGGTTGTTGACTCGTCATAAGATCCCGGATTTGGCTTCCATTTGAAACCACAAATGTTGCTGTGCGGATCCGGATTTGGAAAACTGCGCGCGTTTCTTTTGGAATGTTGCGAAAGCTGCGATGTGAAATTAAAAGGTGATCCACATAAGTTAGATCCGAAGGATTCCGGAACTAAATAGCGCCGGTTAAGCTGAATCTAATGAGTGTAAGCACATATGTGCGATGGGAATTATTAGGTTACATCCTGTCTGAGTACAAGGTCAGAGAGAATGTGACCGCACGGAGGAATGAATGGTATCAAGCCATGAGCATCTGACGTCGCGTCACGGTTTGCAAAGAGTTGTCAGACATCCTTCCATTGAGATGGCGCTTTGCATACAGTTGTATCACGTCTTATTTCTACTCAATTACATTGTGCACCTTACCAAGAATTTCGTGTGCAGGACGCGTTTCTGACTCTGTGCTACATGATTAGGTGAGACAGAAACACACCGGGTAAGAACGAGTGTAGCCCGAGTAAATAGGATTTATTCAGCCATAACGTGGTAAAAGGCCGAGAACATATGATAACCGATATGTGTGCATGCAGTTTCGTGAATTCGATCCTTCGACTGCACCGACTTCTCACGGTGCACATAGACACGGTCTATAGTACGTGGTTGAAAACACACAGAAAGATATTTTTGGTAGGCGAATCGCAAGGTGTTAAGCAAACTTGTGGCAATACGTACCCTTAATATTCACACCAGAAAAGCCCCTCTTTTCTGGAATCTAGAAAATCATGCACAAGCAGTACACCAGCACTTTGTGCGGAAGCTTCGCTGCATTGAGACAAGTCGATTGCGCACCGATAACATCTGCCCACGCTGATGCATCACGCCCAACGCGCGCGTTTAAATCACCCACCAGAAATAGTCGGTCGCTCCTTGGCACAGAACGTACCACAGAGGGTAGCTCAGTGTAAAACTGATAACGCGTGTCATCACGATAACACATGGTCGGACCGTACGTGCTTATAAAAGCGGCAAACTTACATCTTCCGAGTTGTAGGCGAACGGTCGTCAGTCGCGCGCTGATGCCCGTTGGTTCACCCACCAGCAGGCCATGAAGGCGATCAGATATTGCAAATCCGACAACATGATCACGTAGTGCTGAGGCGGCGTTGCCCACCCAGTAGAATGTGTAACCAGCACCTGCTTCATGCAACTTACCTTGCTAAGCGAGCCGAGTTTCACTGAGCGCCGCAATATCGATGTGGTAGCGCGCCAGCTCCATCGCGACCAGTGCAGTGCGTCGCTCGGGGCGCTCGCTGGAGTTCCGATCCAGCAGTGATCGCACGTTCCAGCACCCGATGCTGAGTGGTTTGCGCACAGGCATACGATTGCATTGGTAGGCAATCGCACGCGAGGTGGTCGTGGTGCTTCGGAGGTTTGTTTGAGGGACTCCACCCGGAGCCTTTGGCTCAATAGCCTGACCCACAAGGCAGTGGATGATTTGGAGGTTTGCTTGAGGAACTCCGCCCGGAGGCTATGGCTCAATAACCTGACCCACAAGGCAGTGGGGAGCAGATCCAGCTCGGGAATGTGGTTGCAGAGACAGATTGGGATCTGAGGGTATGCGGGTGTTCTCCGAGCTGGCTGATTTGGCTGCCAGCTCGGAGAACACCCGCATACCCTCATCCGCATCCCGAGCTACAAATATTCTCACGGATTTCTAACAGATTGGGATCTGCTTGACGGCCGTCACACGCAGCCTTGGAGGTACTGGAACGATTCATATATGTTTTGCGACCGTAGTAGGATACGCACCTGCGACCACGGCCAGACGCAGGTGGGTTTTGGCGGGTTTGCACCAATTTGACTAGGGGCTGCCTGGCTTGAGGCGGGCAGTAGCAAACCATTGAACACCAGGAGGTGTCCTGCCATCGTCAGAGACAATGCATGGCACTCGTGCTCTAATCCAATCGAGCTGTGAGCTTATAACCCATAGACCTGTTGTCTCCCAGGGCTAGGTTTTACGGGAAGAGGGCCAACGACCACTTCCTAACCTCCGAAGAGGATGGACTAGGACACTGGCAGGGCGCCCACTCTTAACAGGAGAAGGACTCAGGTCCTCAGCCAAAGCCTTCGATTAAATGAACACCCGAAAGGCATCGGATCTAGCACATGGTCAGTTCACTGACTCATGCGGATTGGTGTCCTGGATCTCAGCAGGGAGAAGGGCGGAACCCAACTCCCACCCAGCGGTCGCCACGAGGAGACGTCCAGGACATGAGCAAATGGCACAACAGTAGCAGCAGTGTGTAGAACATGTGTCAGGATCTAACCACCACCAGCCTCGGCGCACCATACGCTCGCCCGCCATCGACGATCGTTTGTGCGATTGCAACATTTGCGGTGAACAAATAACGGTAAATCGCTTAGATGATGTTGTTAGACAAGGAGCGTACAGGCCTCATGCCAACCTCCTTTCTTTTCACCGTAGTAGCGAACAACATAAATGACAAGCCATTGAGATGGGCTATGCTTTTGAACCCGCTGAGACGTCGGTTTTTATGCGACACTTTCGCAGTGTGCTAGCCCGTGCACAATCGATTTAAGTCTCTATGCAGCGAAGCTTCCGCACAAAGTGCTGGTGTACTGCTTGTGCCTGATTCCCTAGATTCCAGCAAAGAGAGGGGCTTTTCTGGTATGAATTTTAAGGGTACGTATTGCCACAAGTTTGCTTAACACCTTTATGCAGTGCGATTCGCCTACCAAAAATATCTTTCTGTGTGTTTTCAACCACGTACTATAGACCGTGTCTATGTGCACCGTGAGAAGTCGGTGCAGTCGAAGGATCAAATTCACGAAACTGCATGCACACATATCGGTTATCATATGTTCTCGGCCTTTTACCACGTTATGGCTGAATAAATCCTATTTACTCGGGCTACACTCGTTCTTACCCCGTGTGTTTCTGTCTCACCTAATCATGTAGCACAGAGTCAGAAACGCGTCCTGCACACGAAATTCTTGGTAAGGTGCACAATGTAATTGAGGGGCTTACATTTGGATGGCGAAAGGTACATACCATACTTTGATGCTTCAATCGCCAAGCGGCTTAGTGCAAATTGGACGACATTTGGATGGTCACTCAGCAAGAGGATATCCTCAGTATAATTCAAATCAACAACTCGATTACCTTGGAGCAGCTTAACGCCAGCGTTCAACGAATCGCCCAGAGCGTTCTTCAGGACATCCTCAATGGCAATGCTGAATAGGAACGGAAAGATAGGGCATCCTTGTCTAACTCCACTGGAGACCACAAAGTTAGGCGAAAGCTTTCCATAAACCCTAACCCTGCCCAACGTCAGACTATAGAGAGCGCGAAGTGTGGAGACGAACTTCTAGGGGACACCATTCCTCAGTAGGCAGTGCCACAGTACAGTGCAATCGACATAATCGAAGGCCGCACAGATATCTAAGAACACAGCAATCGTTGGCTACTGATACACATGGCGGAGCTCGAGGATCTGGCGTAGTGTGAAGATTTGATCGATGTAACCGCGACCAGAGCGAAACCCAACTTGCTCTTCTCGGTGCAACGATTCGCGCGTTGGGGATAGCCTGCGAAGTATGATGGACACCAGCAGCTTGCAAACGACGGTGACTAAGCTTATGCATGTAGTTGGGGCAGATTGTGCGCAGGCCTTTTTGAAGATGGGGGTGACTATTGATTCACCCCAAGATGATGGAACTTCTTCTTTCGACCAAACCAACGAAGCACCATCATCCTTAAATAGAGATGGAGAAAGACCATCAGAGTCGAGGGCTTTATAACGCCTCATGTGCCGGAGCTCCTGCTCGAGTTTCTGGTAAGAGAGGTCTGTGGGCATAGATCACCACGCACCAGTGCGACCGCCAGAGGTACCAGATTGAGCTGAGGGTCAACAAAACTGCGAGCCAAAATGTTCGGCCCATCACTCTAACAGTCGTGGAAGATTGGTGCCATCCACTTCGCATATTGTTTCACCTATACCAGATCGAACATCTTCGGTGACTCAAATGAGATAGAAAAGTTTTCTGGTATTACCACAGAGATTAGCAAGCTTCATCTCCTTAGCACGCGCACACCACCAAGCTTCGCAGTCCATTTGCAGACTCCTGCGCAACCCTTGACCAAGGGATTGGCGTTATTCACTGTGTCTGGAATCCGACAGGGTCAAGCGGTGTTTGGTCATCAGCGATAAGGAGAAGGCGGAAATCCAATACTTCGGTGGGTGACGAGCAACTCCACAACTGTCGATACTGGCGGAAACTAAGGCACCTTTGATATGCGCCCACTGCAAATCGAGATCACCGCCAACAGTTGAATCAAGTAAGGTTGACAGTGAGGCTTGGTACCTGGTTAAAATCGCAGGATTTTGTAGACTCGTGGGGTTCGGTCGGTAGTAAGCGTGCCTGGGTGATCCTCCGAAACGCATGCAAACCTTAGCATGAACCAATGTGTGATCGGAGTCTAGATAAGTTGACCAGTACGATCAACAGTCCGTTACGCTTCCGTGCCATCTGTAGCTGCTTGCTATGTGGTCAAGCTGGGAGCACTTTTGCGTTTGTGAGGGCAGGCGTCAGGTAGCAGTGTGTCTCCTCGAGCGCCGAAAACTGGTGCTAGAAAGAAACAAGCGATGATCAAAGCAAAGAGCAAGCAGTCTGTCTCCAGAAGTTGATGTAGCTGCTGGTAAAAGCTAGCTTTAACTGCATCCGGGTTGCAGTCTTTAGGGGTCTAGGCGGAGAGGACAAACAAGGCACGCTTAACGTCTCGACGCCTTCCTATATTACACAAACCTCTTAATCGGACTGAGCATAGCCGACTGTTGACTGGGATGCAGTCAAGCAAAGTTGACTCAGCCCTGGCACTCAGTGAAAACCCAACACCAGCTTGGCCAGAGAGGGTAGTTTCTGGGTCTCCGGAAAGCCGGAAGTGGTATCTGGCGTCAGGGTTTACAGAAGAGACCACTCTGGTGACGGCGCTAGAGTCTTGTAATCTGGTTTCTGAAAAGTAATAGATGCCTACCGGGAGCGTTTCAAGAGAAGGGGCCAAACATGCTTGTCGTCCAAGCTGCATCAAAGTTCGAACATTAAACGCTGCGAAGAAGAATGGAGAATCAGGTCGAAGAAGAGCTGGAGCGTCGATGGACTGAGAGACGGCTGTGACCGCACGGCATTGAGAACCGGGAGTGTGGCTGTTATTTCCATCAGTTGCGAGACGTGGGTCGTTTGTGACGGTGAAATAAGAAGGCATAAGAGTACAAGAAAGGTGAAGGATGGGAAATAGGGTGATCTGTGAGTGGAGGTTGAGCAATTGAGTTAGCAGAGAGGATGGGCACAACAGGAGCAGTAGAAAGTAGCGTGGTCCATGATCCGTCAGTGGGCGTGATAATATCCGGTTGCCCAGGCCGAAGTACAGGGTTTCCTTAGGGGGCACTGCACTCGAGCCCGAGGTGAATAAAATGTCAGCCAAAATATCCACCTAAGCCTAACAAGTCGCGGTTGGAAATTTTTGCCACAGCGGTTAGTGACTAAGTGGGGGTATTGTGAAACTGATTATGGTCATACGGACCAAATAGACCAACGTTCACTTCATGTGAATCCCGGTCCACATTGAGATTGCTCGTTGTAATCCATTCGCACGATGGGTGCTTAAAAAGAATCGCTCCAATTCTCAAATACACTGCAAAATTTAGATAGTCGGCATACAACTAACAAGTTTCACGAGTCGTGGTCGTTCTGATACCGCGCATTCTACAGACCACCAGTGCGCAACATTAGACTTTCTACACCAACAAATAGTTGTTTAGATGGACTTATATCACACAATTTTAATAACAATCATTTATTTGCATTATTGTTTTGAAGCACCCATTTTGTCAAAAGTCGGAGATTTCATGACTGAATTCCCATCTGCGTGCGCTATTGCCGGTAACACCTATTTTACATTCGAGCCCGTCGCAATGAAGTCGAGGAGCAACCAGACCTCAGATGCGCTGAGATACAGCTTTTAGGGACAGGCTTATTAAATCATAGATAGAATTGTAGTAAGCTCGTTCTGATAACTATGAACAAAAGCTGTAAACACCGCATGGTTGCTGATAATGAACAGACTGTCAGCCAGTATAATCACCAATACGCGTACCCGTCGCCAAGAAGGGATGCGCTATCCAGAAACACGCCGGCTACTTGGTATATAGCTAGTTAGACCGCAAAAAAGAGAAACTCAGTACATTTGAAACGCTATCCGATACTTCACTTAATTCAGCACTGCCACTCAATCAGCAGGTTTAGGCTAGTCTAGAAAAGCAGCAGACGCCGGCGTTTCGACGTTCTGGATCTCCTTAGTGGTGCGTCTCCCAGCGGACCCCATGCCGGATTCCGCCCCATGAGCTAAGGCTTAGCGCATAGCGTCCCGACGCAGCTAGGGGACTTGAAAGCTGTACACACATACTTCTTATATATATTACTGATGAGTAGTGAGAATTATGATATAATTCAGCTAATGCATCATCGCCAATTAATCAGCAGGCTTAGGCTAGTCTGGAAAAGCAACAGACACCGGTGTTTCGACCTGAAGGTCCTGTAAGTGGCGCGCCTCCCGCAGACCCTTTCCGTGTTCCGCCTCCATGACTTCCGGATGCCAGCAGCTAGTGGCACTAAACCATGGGTAACAGTCGCAGACCTGCGTGACTGACAGTTGACTATGATACAGCCCGGCTCACCGTAAACTGCCATGCCAAGTACCGACTGTGCAGAAGACAGTGGCTAGCCGTGGTAGTGGAAGATGAGCTGGGTTATATCATAGTCAACCACCAAATAGGTAGATCCGCAGCTGTCATTCATGGCGAAGTGGAACCAGCTGCTGCCACCCAGAAGTCAAGGCCTAGGAAACCAGCAGGGGTCCCCAGGGAGGCGCAGCAGTGACGAGACCCAGAAGGACGAAACATCGGCGTCTGGTGTTTTTCCAGACTGCTGATTAAGAGTGGCAATGATGAATTAGCTGAATTATACGAAAATCCTCACTACCTATCAGCACTATGCGAGTCGGTCGTACACCTTTCGGTGTACCCAAATACGTTGCTTGTTTCTAAGTGTTGAGAAAATAATCGCAAAGATCTAGATGTCACGCGCGCCTACATGGACAAGATAGCAGAGATCATTCGGTGGTCGAAAGGGCCGTGCCGCTGCGTTGCAATCCTGAAGTCAAAGGTTCGAATTCGCGTAGGTGTGGGCGACCCCATGGTATAACCAACCCACATGTGACTGATGGTGGTATGCCGGTGTAATGCTGACACGTTTCTTCTTCGAACAGAGTGTGGGGTAAGCAATGAGCAGCATAATTGTAATCTAGTAAACTAATGACAAGGCTCAGAAGGATAGCTTAACCATCAAACAAGACACTAAAACTGTACAAACATACAAATAAAATTGGAAAACCAAATGTGGCAAAATAGTAATAAATGTAGGAAGTTAGGGAACCCCTATCAAGAAAATGCATCGGCTGTGTGAACCTACATTATGACTGAAGGTGGCAGTCAGAGGCAAATACGCTTTCGTGATTCTTGAAATTTTTCTGACCTCAAGGGCAGCATCGGAAGATATAGACGACGCTAAGTAAGAGACGGGGGTCAAAGAAGTCAGTGAGAGTAGAGCAATAAGTCTCCAGATGCATAAAATGTTTTATCTGCATACAACAAAGCATTACATTTTCTTTAAGTACTCTCCATCAGCGTTCATGCGCAGTTCCACGCGCTTAAACCATCTGAAGAATCAGCTAGACCATGCTGAAGCGTGTTACCCAACAATCAGCCCAATAAAGGCCTCTACGGCAGCGTCTGGAGACGCGTAGTGGATCCCACGCATCATCCGCCTGACATCGGGGAACCCAAACGTCACACGAAGCTAGTTCTGGACTGTAGGATGGCTGCCCAACCCCCTGGTTGCGTTCTCTAGACAGACAATCTACGACCATATTAGACCTATGTGCAGATGTGCTATCATGGTGTAGCAAGGTCCCCGCAAGCTCCAGTCCTTGGACGATGCCTGGCTACAGCTTCCGGCATTTGTGGCAGAAAGTGGGTGGCATAGCAATTTTCGGTGACGGTACGTTGTCGTACGAGCAGTGCAATAGCCACATGACTAGTCTTGGCCACGAACACAGCCACCAACTGCTTGGTCACACTGCGCTCAGGCCGGAATTTTCAAGGCGGCGCCCCACCAACGGCCGTCCACTGAGCCGATTGTTGCTTGGTCTCTGGGCCGAAATTGTACACCCAGATCTCATCACTACTCAGGATCTCCCAAACAGCATCGGAACGTCCGCCATCAAACCTGGCATGGTGCAGCACCAATTCACCCAACCTACCTTCTGGTCCTCACTAAACTGATGGAGCATCCAGCGTGCGCAAACCTTTCCCAGGCCGAGGTTCTCATGTAGGATGGTGCGGATTGATTCCGATGGCTTTCCACAGCTGTATCACAGTCACTCGCGCGTTCTCCTTCAACATCGCTGGCACAGCAGGAATGTCCTCCGCAGCGGTGGCCTCCACTGGTCGACCACACCGTGCTTCATCATCCAGCCACCGCCTGTAACGCTTGGATTCCGCAAACCACTCAAACACGGTGGTTCTTGAAGACGCATCATCATCAAACGCTCAACACTCTGGTGCTGCTTTAACCCACATCCGTAGTCACAGAAAATTATCGCCAGTAGTGAAATGCTTTCGGTTACTCGCCCTGCTGTATGCAGCAGATGAGTCGACCCTTAATAAGCTGCGCGATGGCCGATGCAGTATGTAGCTGAAGTTTGAGGTGATTGTCATAGTTGTATGTGGGCTGAGAAACCGCCAGGGTGCCCAGACCGAAACAAGGGGACGATTAGTGTTCTCAACCAAAGTCTTTCGCTCAAACGTCTGTGCGCAAGGCAGCGGGCATGTGGTAATGATTGGATTTTACAGAAATGAATGTCATCCCAGTTCCAACTACTAACTTGGAGGGCTAGGAAATTGAGTGTGTATGACCTCTAACCATTGACCAACTTGGCAGGAGTAGTTCTCAAGGAGTCCAGAGGCATCACCCAGTATAGCTCAATGGGTTAGAGGGGCACGCAAACTGTCGACCAACGTTAAAGATCCAATCTTGGTGGCTCAGGTTGCCATGAACCGTTTCCAGAGTAATCAAACAGCTCGAACAGAAATTTTAAATTGTTGGTATAATTTACACGAATGCGAGAGGTGTGGCAAATACTAATCCGAATCTGCAATTATTGTTCAAAACGAAGAAGAGCATGATTATGTAAACAGACTCACCGGGTCAACTGATTCGGGAGATTTTGTTGCATCAGGCATGGATTGGAACTCCTTAGAGGTTAGTTCAATTGGTGCCGAGTGATATTGACGCTTGTGCTTCCGTAGAGAGCCCGGATCTGTGTACGATTTACCATCACCGCAGATAGAACACGTATAGGGTCGTGGACGGACACGATCAAGGGCCACTTCTAGTTCAAGTGCAGATAACGATGGCCCGTCGTTCGAACCAACTTGATCGGGACCCTGACTGCGCGAAGCGAGTCGGTGCCGTTTGCGGCAAAGCGATCGGCCAGAAGTTCGACCAAACGTGCGATGACATATTTCGCAAGCATACGGTTTTACACCTACAAAATGCGAGGTGTATTAGGTCAGCAAATGCGAAACGGCAGCCGTGGAAAGACAAATACGATAGCACGATGAAGTGACGCTAATATAACCACTGAAAGTAGGAGAGGTCAAAGTGCCAGGTCGTTCTGAAAGAGGAGCATTTACTACTGCACGTCTGCCACCTCTACTAAATACAAACAAGGTAAAGACGTGCCACAACTGTCGCATCGTTGTGATGAAGAAAACCGGATCAAACTGTGCAAAGATTCTGTTGATTTTCGTTTCGGTGGTCTTTCCAGTCGCTTTGGGTCTGGAAGGCATGAAAGCGTTACAGTGAGCCAATGCACGCTTGAGCCTTCGTGAGGAAAATCAACGGGACGAACGGTTTGCCAATATAGTGGGAGAATAAAAGAAATCAGCACTACGCCGGTCCATCGTACGAAACTAGCGCTGCCATGTAGCCATCACCAGTCACGTGCGGGTCAGGGGTACTTGGGGGTCGTTCACACTTACGTAGGCTCGAGCAAATGACCAATGGATCGCAATCCAAAACACGTGAATCATTCAGTCATAATGCGGTAGGGGAAAAGCAACAAAATGAGCCATCAAATGTGCGTGCATAAGTAGTGCACGATTCGCTTCGAGCTAATGGAGCAAATGAAACGAGTAGCCCTGTGAAAAGGTAGAAATCACACCTCAGATTCCTACGGACCCTTATTTATCAGAAACGGAACAGGGCTAATTAGGGAAACAGACAACGTCGTACCTATGTTAGTCATTTGACTGTCACAGCAACGATTTCAGTAGGGAAAGGTAACCAACTAAGCTGTCATTAGCACCAAAGGATGCCTGCAAACCAAGGCGTGTTTGATCTGACTCAGACGTTCCACTGCGCTGCGTGAGGGTTGGCGAAGTGATCTGGGGCTATTGGAACCCCACTTCAAAACAGTGACGGACTGCAGTCAGCTTGCAAGAGAGGCGAATTAGCAGTCTCGAAACTTCCGACTCCAACAGCTGCCAAACTTTGTGCGGACATATGATACTCTATGGCCGCCTCACGTATGACCCAGTCGAGTTAAAAGTTCTTTCAGATCCATCAGTGATCTATCCTTCCCATGCGGCACATAGTCTGTGATCCTATATAAATTTCCATACAATCCAGATTCGATGAACCGCCGGAAATTGTTTATGCACGAATTGGATGTATCAAGTCAGTAAAAAACAAAACACTTTGTACGACGACAGTAGTTCAGTTCGGCTCAGTTTGCTCACTATCATCCGTGTGCCCATGTACTCGTAATCCGATTGCCCTCAGTAAGGTCATCAGAATAATAAACAAATAATAATAACAATAATTCAGAGTGAATGGACAAGTAATAAAATTGGTAGGCGGGACCGAAGGCAAAAGAGCCAGTGACTTGCTGCAGCGCCATATCCGATAAGGCATCGAAACAGCGACGAGATCCAAAAGTCGACAGGAGTCAATCTGACGGACATTCTGGTAACACATTCCCATGCTCCTTCGCCATGTTGCTGACTCACTACTACGGGGTCCCACCCCAGTTGGACGAAGTACTGGCAACAAAAAAGACACGTTGCCGCGGATAGCGTGCAGGCACAAGGAGAGCAATAAAGACAGGTAAGGACAGTTTCCTCCTCCCAAAGTTTCACTAGCAACTCGCGTAAATCATCTATCTACAAGAGCGGGTCCTTTGGATTTGTAGAGAGCTAGTGGAATTCTATCTGCACCAGCGGCCTTATGTCATTTCAACAGTGCGATCTTACGTTCAACTTCTGCGCGTGAAGGTGAATCTAAGGAGACGGCCCACGGAGAAGGGTACTCAATGTTCGAAAGAGAAAGCGATAACTCAGATTGGTTAAACTGCCTTGCAAAGTGTTCGACCAAACACCCCAAGCGTTTTGACAAGCTGTGGATCGGCTGTACACTCTCGTCGCTCATTGTCTCACTAACACGACGTCTCTTGCTGCCTATTCTCCGTATCAGACGAAATAACTAACGATGATTACGAACGGCAGCGGCTAGTTCCATTTCCGATGCACGATGAGACCACCAGGCTTCACGGTTTCTCTTCAGGCTATCACGCAGTTTTTCCCTGAGACTGCGGGTCTAATTGTATTCGCTTCCAGCCGGAATACGTCGGCGAGCATCAATAAGCTCCAGAGAATTTGTAGAGACTCAATGCTTAGGTTGACAATTTAATCTGCCACATAAAGATATGCCTGCTGATTATAACGTTTGACGAATATGCGATCAGTGATCTTCCACGGTGTTCAGTGGACGCTTACTCAGCCCAGATGCCAGCGTAGTTTGATACGCATTCAGAACAAATAACTTAGCCAGGTGACTGGTGTCAATGCGCTCAGAGTGACCTTGTGGACGTCGGTCGAAGCGCACACGCAGATCAGAACACACAAGAGCGTGGTCCGAGTCAAACCTTGTGCTCCAAATCCAGCGACAGTTTTGGACCTAGCCTCTCCAGCAGTAACTAAACGCGATGTGATCCATTTACGTCCATGGCCTGCCCGAAGCTGATGGGCGCAAAGTCACTCTTCTGCAGGTGCTATGTCAAAAGTAGTGCTCGTGAGAAAGAGACGAGCAAAGTCACACTGTTGTAGCAACCGCTCATCGTTCTCATTATGGGCGCATACACCATGTTTGCCGTCCAGATGAAGCTCATCAAAGGACAATTATCTGACTTAAACGTTAACATCAACAGCCAGCACCACAGTATCCGTGCTCCTTCAGTGAAGAAAAAGATCGTTAAGTTGGTGAGAAAAATCATACTTCACCGAATCAGGGTTGCAGTTTGTGGGGGCGTAAGCCGCAACAACAAACCAGGTCCCGTCTGTCCCCGCGTGACGACGAATCCTGCAACAAGCAAGCCAAACCAATGGCGCACATCCGGCTGTGGAGAGGGATCCAGTAGATCAAGGCAGCTTCCGCCCGGGGACTCAAAACAATGTCAACGCCAGCCTGACCCATATTTGAAGCTGCGTCATCTCCAGACAGCTACAATGAGAATGTGCCTCAAGCGTGGCCTGTGGGGGATCACAGAATAAACACGGCGTTCGAATCCTGCAGACGGGGTGCGGATAAACAGCAAATATCGATCGATAGAGTCTCCAGTGTTCGTGGAAGTGCTCCCTGTTTGCCAATCTGCAGCAAAGTGCGCACATTGAGGCATACCAATCTTAGCGAGGATCGAGAACTCTAACGGAAAACATGATCTGACGTTGTCCGCTCGGTTGAAAATGTACTTGTCGATGGGATGGGAGCGACGGCCTGCGATTGTGGGTCAGTTGGAACCAAAAGACAAATGACTATTGAAGCAAGGTGGGGGAGGGCCAAGAATTGGGGGACTGAAAACGGAGGGATAAAAGTGAAGTTGTAACGGGACGCTAAGGATGAAAGTGTAAGAGGTGGAATGATAAGACGGGAAGACCTGAGCAGTAGCATCCAAACCACTATCCACCATGCTCGATGCAACAGGTAGGCCGCCGTTGATTATCCTCTGCGACGACCAGACCATCAAGAGATTGTTAGAAGGAAAAGTCATTGAGTTGTATTGCGTACTGTCTGGTTTCCCATGCCTAGACAGGGGAATGATTAGGGTTCTCAACCAAAGCTTTTGGTTTAAAAACCTGACCGCAAGACCGCGGGGTATATGCACTGGACTAAAGAGCGCCCGTTTTATGGAGTAAGGAGCCACCCTAACTTCAACCCCCCAAACTGGAGGGTCAGAAGACTGAGTTTGTCTGGTCTCTAACTATTGACCAATCTGGTATCAGTGGCTCTGAAGTTGCAAAAAGCACCAACCAGCATAGCTCAATGGATCACTGAAGCACACAAAAAATCGAACCACGTTAAAGGCTCATCGAGATGGATTATTCGAATGTATTTGATAAAAGACACATTTTATTAAGCAAATATGCCTTTACTTCTATGCGATTGACATCTGAGTTTGCCTTGAATTGGAATGTTGCGGTGAACGAGATCGTTTTCGCTCAGAATCGTTAGAAAACTGGAAACCTAACAGTTAAGAAAGAAAGTTGCTGGCGGTGAAATAGTGCGAAGCACCCACGCAATTTGTACGAATGTAAGAACTGGTGCCAATGCAAAAATGAGGTGCGGTGGTTCGCTGACGGAGATCAAATGAAAATTCGGGGCAGAGAAGTCCTGATTATAAATGAACGAAAGGCTCATCAAACGGGGTATTAGTATGATTATTTCTGGTCTTTGTGATCTGCTTAGAGCGAGAAAATATTGCCTGAAGTTTGAAATAGCAGCATTTCGTGTACAGGTGCGGTTGGCAAGATGTAAAACATAGATTTCATCAAGAGAATTCAAACAATTGCCTAAAATACAATACCATATACAGTGAAATATCAGTAGAGTGAAAATTTGGGAACTTCGGAAATTACCTACTTATAGTGAACGTTCGTTACATTGAAATAAATACACACAGGAAGTAATGACACACAGTAGTCGTATGCGATTTTTTGTATCTTTCCAACATAACAAAGATACACAATGTTCTGGATCCGCTATTTTTGAAAAAAGCTGATTTTCCTCTGAAATATTTTAACATATATGTATTAGGAAAGAGAAATAAGGTGATAAAAGATTGCGCTAATCCTAACGTCTCGTTATACTGGCGTTCGTTATAGCAATTGTTCACTGTATTAGGATCGACGAATGAGAACTATGCGGACGCACCTTGATGTATCAACGAGTGTCGTTTGAGGTTCTCAGTATTTTTAAATTGTAAAGAACATTCAGCACAGAAAACTCGCTTCGGAGTGCAATGAGTGAGTAGGTGACGTTTCAATTGGCTCCTGTGGAATAAACATAAAAAATAAAGAAAATTGGTCACCTAGAGAAGGATAATGCTATTCAACGATGCTTAAGTTCTTGCCATCTAAGAACAACTAGCCGATTAAGTTCAGTGCTGAGCAAGATTTTCGTCCCGCAGCTTTGGTTGCACGATTGAAAACCAAAGTGGAGTTAAAGCTAGGGAAATAAACGGTAGTAACTGTGCCAGTTTTTGGGACCCAATAACCACGTGTTTTGGTGCAAGAAGAGAAGTTAGACGTTCGGCGCTCCACTGTGGCGCATACTAGACAACCCGTCTTACCCATGTATAGGAGTCTTGTTGGTTATCGAGTGGTGCAATTCGTACTCGTCGTTATTAACCACATCGTATGCGCTGAGTTGAAGTTGATGACTGTGCCTAGTAACATTTACTAGATTAAGAAATAGCTACGTCAACTCGTATACGTGTAAAATCACCAAGGTAACGGAATGCATAAACTGTGTGAGGATTGCGGTCGTCAGTGCTGGACACTCCAGCCTGTCCAATCCCCGGTGAAAATTTCGGACATCAAACAAACCTCAGACCTTGAACATTTGTTACTCTGAAAAATAAAGCACCATTATAACCGGTGGGGCTTAAAGCTGGGTGGAGCCACAGTTGTGGGAAGCAATCAGGCACCATTATTTTGTATGGCGCAGCTGGGCAAGACGAGAATCCAGCAAACACATGGACCATAGGTAGGAAAAACAACGAATCACATTGAAAGAAAAACAGAGCCAAGATATACACTGCAGCTGACCTGAGTAGGCAGCATGCTGACACACAGCAAAGCCCACTTTCGGTTACTATGCGCATCAACTTCACGGAACCAGCAAGGGTGGTCATTCTGAAAAACGCGCCGATAACCCATGCAGAACACTGGTGTGATGGGCGTACAAAAAGCAAGCTCACCTACGGTTCTACTTTCCCGTGCGTCTGAACAATTGCTTCCATTTGCATCTCATTTCGTTTAACACGTCAATCATCGCCTTAATTCTTCGCGTTGGAAAAGCGCGCTGACTACTGATGCTACAGTACTATACCGGCCACAACAAAATCTAGTTTCTCACTATCCCTCCTCCTTTACTCTGCAGCAATAATTAGAATCTAAACTCAACTACTTTAAGATTTCTGTGCTTTGGACCCTCTTCGACCCATAGCAGTCACTTTATTTCTTAAGCTTCCGGTAAGCACGCCTATCACTGACGCGATTTGTGAGATCAGAAAACACCGCGAGATTTTTATGGGATAACACTAACAACTCTATTCAATGCTTATCTTGCAGGTTGTATGCTTTCAATTCACTCCTGCTCGTTTCGCGACATCAGGAGAGAGTTCACCGGGTGGAGTCGGACAAATCGAAAGACGTTCCGTTGATACAAAACAACTACAAGTTTGTAACATGAGACCAGCTGATTATTCTTTTGGCTATTCAATGGACAATTTCACCGCACCATGCCACTGAAACTAAAGTTGGCAGCCCTACCCTGTAAACTGTGGTTATTTTCCTTTGACAGACTGTTAGTGCAGCTGAATATGAAATACCATCATCAACCTCGCGATTGTCTGCATCTTGTCGAGAAATAATGGAGGACAACATCTATCTCCAGTGGCCAGCTTGCTCGTATCAGTTAAGCAGGTTTGAAGCGATAAAAGGACACATCGTAATCATCGTAGTGCAACGCCTCCAATGTAGCTTTGCGCTTGAAGCGCGCAAATTGGGATATATCCAAGTAGAGTAGGCATTGCAGATCTGTTGAGATGCACTCAGACAAGGTAAATCGTGAAAGTTATCGTCAGATTTGCTTCCATTTATGCGATTCCGGTTAAAATGACCTCGTTCTACAGTAGCACCAAATCTCAGCTAAAATCAGAAGTCAACACCTGGAGGTAGAAGCGTGCTGCGGAAACAGCTACCGAAAACGGGTACAGGTAGTGTAAAATCAATGAACATGTATAGGTTAGCCCGAGAATGTTCGTCGTTGGGAACGGCTAGATCAGGTGCTCTGATTGGTAGTTTAGTTCCGTTATCCAACAGGAAGGTAGGTGCACACGTCATGTGGTGGATGGGAATGCCAGTAGTCCGTGTCGACCGTTACAAATTGTGGTAGTGACTATCTGCGAAGGATGTAACGAAAAAGCTGCTTCGTATTCCGAAGGCTTTTCACAGTGACTCGATAGACAAATTAAGGACCAACGGGAAACTGTCTACTGTATCCCAAACGACAAGTGAGGTTTGCCAAGGTTATCCTAGATCTCCTTTCCACTACAACGTTGCGAGCAAATTATTAGTAAATGATTAAGTGTTCTCAGACTTTTCTGTCAGATGACGGACTGATAAACCTCGAGCATCCAGGCAACATGGCGCTCCCTAGGGTCGGAATCGGTGGCCATGCATGCGCCATCAAACAGACTAACGCGTAGCGTTGTACGCTACGGTATGTATTTTTCATCTGCAAAGTACGAAGTACGGTTGCAGGACTCGGTTGGCACACCTCCGGTTCTTGCTAACAGCGAACAGTCAAAGGAGGTGAATGAACAGTCACCTAACTAGTTAGTTGTATCACTAATAGTGCTCGCATCATTGAGAAGATTGTCCCACGTATCAGTAAAACCTGTGACTTTCCAGAGGCTGTCATTCGTAAGTATCTCAGTCGAAAGTGAGGTGTACGACAATGCGATAAGGTCAGTGTTACCGTATGGATTAGGGACTTGGCCACTTCGAAATAGAGACATCAAGAGATTGTCTGTCCACGAGACCTGATGCTTGCGGAACATCCCTCACATCTGAACAATAAAGAGAATCAACAGCTGGTGTTGGGCAACAAACCTTCTGGCGACTCACTGGAGCGCCTGAATGACTTGAAGCGCTTACGTTGGCCTAGTCATGTCCTCCGTATGCCCACTGACTTCATTCTGCGGTGCGAACTATATGTTATATGCTCGCAACCAACACTAGTGGCGCGCTTGCTGCCTGTTTAAAGTGTGATTAATTATCTGAGGGGTAATGGCTGATTATGACGCGGAGCAGTTAAAACTGCAAAGAAGCTGTCTCGCCGATGCCGCCTTATCTTCGCATGATAGCCAGCTGTTTGTGATGGTATGTTGTTGACAAGGTGTAGACGCCTTGACTCTGAATCTTTGCTTAGGGTATCAAGGTTTTCATGTAGGTCCCCCTTCTTTCCCTCTTATTATTCTTTATTCCTTAGGTCACCATGGTTGTATGACAGCGTAGCATCAGTTCAAATGACTGATGTACCGCTGTTGTTGGTGATGATGACTACATGCCATCGCTGTACCTAGAGAGGCGACACAGTAAAGTGACCAATTAATGATGCGGCACATAGGAATCATGAAATTGGCAGAATGAATCGATCAGGATGATGTGTATTGTCTTCGTGGAGGGAGGATTTTGAGGTGGGTCACATCAGTGGTTTGAGGCTCTATCGGACATGGCGCAGCCTAGGAGTAAGTAGCGCCTCTGCGTTACATATATTGTAACTGGCCGATATTTAAGTTACTGTACTCCTCTTCTTTCTAAACCTTTTCGTACTCCCTTTACATTCTATCTCGAAACCGCACCATTGTAAATTGCTATTCTGGTGAAGCGGGTCGTGGCAGCTAGATCCACCGCGCACTTCCGTTCTCGGATCACAGCTGTTTGAAAAAAATGAAGTACATTACAGAGACATACGCGTCAGCACATACACGCACAAACAAAAAGCTTAAGACAAGTAAAAGGTAGCAGCCAGTTTGCATGGTGACCGATTCGACAGAAGACCCGAACGCCACAAAGATAAATGTGAACAAGTGTCCAAAGTTTGAACGACGACTTGGTTTCTTTGTAGTAGTGGCTAGGGAAATCAGAAGTGATAAAACGATACACAATTAAAACTCGCACAGTGACCCGGAAAATGATAAACAAATTGGTAAACGTTTGTTCTACACGAAGCGATGAATGTCTATATGGAGAGGCTTATTAAAAGTTGCAAATGGGAAATCTTATAGGCATATGTATGTTCATCAAAAGTAAAGCAGTCGTATTAGTTGCCATGGACTTCAATGCAGCAAGGGAAAGAAGTTTATCCGAGAAGCACGAAAATTAACACTCGTCAATATCCACTGCACCAAGTATAGACCTTACTTAGATCACGGATACAATCGCTTTATCTTTGCGAGAATACAATAATCATTAAATATAATAACGGAAATGAAAAACAGCTAGTTCGGTGCTGGCGTGCTAGATGTTAAGTCACACCGGTACGAAGCTAAATGCGACGTGGAAGTGGGGATGAAACCTTTAGAGGGAATACCGCGCATAGAATCAGGTCCCCAGGCGTCGGATCCACGGTAAGCCGTAATAACTCAATTGTGCCTTTTTCAATAACCTCTTTCATCCTTCTTTTAAACTCTCCTTCTTTGTACCATTTATACCAAGTGAATTCCCCATATACCTGATTTCGAACTCACACGGTAAATCTGAAATAACATGCGCACTTTGAAATCGTGTACCATAAGATCAGTCCAAGTTTTGGACTGTAACTCGTCCAGTCGACAGGTATATATGCAAACAGGAGAGGGTTACAGACCTGGAAGAAATATGAGCTGTGGGATTGATGTTGACGTTGCATTAAAGATGGAACAGCAGATCGCCAGGAAAGAAAGATGAGCCATCTCAAACACTGATGACCATATTTTTGATCAATCGATCGATTTGGCTCAACCTGAGGTAAAAGATATCCATCTAGTATGAACTTCTAACCGTCACCACAAGGTAGACAGTAGTGTTACTGGTCAACAGCACAAAAGCTAAAAGTCCGACGAGATAGGATAAACGTTAGGGATGTCGCAGATGGTGGATGAACAATAATGCCGAAAAACACAGGGGGAACATGATAGGATATGAAACCGCAAAATGACAACTTACGCACTTCTGAAAGGCACCTTCTCAACGGACTTCTCACAACCTGGCCAATAGCAAAACAAAAGGCTGAGAGGACCACGAACATTCGCATTGCCAACGGACCGATCAGTTGGATCCCCACAAGCGATTGTTTTTCGGGCAGATGTAAGCTCCGCGAGCTAAGGACCGATGATAAACAGGCTCAAAATAAAGTACAACCGCAGACATAAAGTGACATCATTAAGCACACGGGCACGAATGATCAAGGAAAACAGGGATGTCATTATAACTCCTGAATTGTTCCGCTGGTGACATCTGACTTGAAGACACGCAGTGGAGGCACACAAAGCTTTGGTATTACGGCTGGGTTCGCATCCCTTAGATATTTAGGGTCCAATGGGAACAACTAAATGCCTAAGTTTCCGGGCATCATGCGCACCAATATTGTTTCCATCAATAATCGTTTCGACGCCCTAGTATAATTTCGGAATAGTTTCGAGCGTGAACGAGGTCTTGGCCGTAACTTTTCACATCGGACAAGCGGTAGTTGGCCGTATTTGGCGTATACGGACAACTGATGCCACTGACTTACAAAATGACGTTCAAACATACCGGAGGGATTTTTAAACCCCGCCCTGCCTCTTCATCAATTTTGAACCCGAAGATATTGCGAAGAAACGCGGGGCATACTCCCTATCACATTTTCTTCAAAGGAAGCCATTAAGGTACTTTGTACTTGCTCAAGCGTTGCTACCAGTCGTTCCGATTTCTGACAGAGCTCTTACCTAAACATGACCAATGGGATAAACCACGGAGAATCTGGTCTGCCATTGGGTAGCCACAGTTGGTTTACAGTTAGCTTAGCACATCCAACAGAACATTTGCTGAAGTAATCAGAACATTGAATCCCTGTTGGTACATAGTTCCGGCATGAAGGAAAGCTACGTACAACTTGCATCTTTGTCACATTACGCTCGGTTTCTTTCGATTAGTCGCCACAACCCAATGCCTCGCGTGTCTGTCGCTGAGCGCTCGACCATACCTAGTACGCGGTGCGCGTGGCTGCCCTGTCAGTCCCCTGTGCGCAGAATTGGCTGTGCTCTATGTCAGCACGTCCGTAGCACGCTGCAATGCGTCACAGGGCTTAGCGCGGCAGGTTTAAGCGACTCGGTCGTTCGCTCAAAATTAGCTCTGAGATGTAAACAAAGTGACCGAGCAATAAGGGATACAAAATGATCGATGGCTACTTTACTTAGAGGCTGAAAGTTTGTGGTTGTTGGCTTGTCATTAAATCCCGGATTTGGCTTGCATTTGAAACCACAAATGCTGCTGTGCGGATCTGGATTTGGAAAACTGCGCGCGTTTCTTTTGGAATGCCGCGATGTGAAATTAAAATGTGATCCACACAAGTTAGATCCGAAGGATTCCGGAACTAAATAGCGCTGGTTAAGCTGAATCTAATGAGTGTGGGCACACGTGTGCGATGGGAATTGTTAGGATAAATCCTGTCTGAGTACAATGTCAGAGAGAATGTGACCGCACGGAGGAATGAATGGCCTCAAGCCATGAGCATCTGATGTCCCGTCAGGGTTTGCAAAGTTGTCAGACATTCTTCCATTGATATGTGGTGTTGCATACAGTTGTATCACGTCCTATTTCTACTCAATTACATGGTGCACCTTACCAAGAATTTCGTGTGCAGGACGCGTTTCTGACTCTGTGCTATATGATTAGGTGAGACAGAAACACACCGGGTAAGAACGAGTGTAGCCCAAGTAAATAGGATTTATTCAGCCATAACGTGGTAAAAGGCCGAGAACATATGATAACCGATATGTGTGCATGCAGTTTCGTGAATTCGATCCTTCGACTGCACCGACTTCTCACGGTGCACATAGACACGGTCTATAGTACGTGGTTGAAAACACACAGAAAGATATTTTTGGTAGGCGAATCGCAAGGTGTTAAGCAAACTTGTGGCAATACGTACCCTTAATATTCATACCAGAAAAGCCCCTCTTTTCTGGAATCTAGAGAATCATGCACAAGCAGTACACCAGCACTTTGTGCGGAAGCTTCGCTGCATTGAGACAAGTCGATTGTGCACGGGCTAGCACACTGCGAAAGTGTCGAATAAAAACCGACGTCTCAGCAGGTTCAAAAGCATAGCCGATCTCAATGGCTTGTCATTTATGTTGTTCGCTACTACGGTGGAAAGAAAGGAGGTTGGCATGAGGTCTGTCCAGAAATCGTCTAAAATCATTATCTAAGCGATTTACCGTTATCTGTTCACCGTAACTGCTGCAATCGCAAAAGCGATCTTCGATGGCATGATCCATGTGCTCGTCAAAAATATCCCAATGAAAGCGTTACTTGGTAAGGAAAGGTACAGTGCCGCACCAATGGTAAGAAGTCAAACCGGAATATTCTCAGATCGAACGGAGTTAGGTGTTGCCATCAGGTAACAATACCTCAGGACCTGTTTCGTAAAAGTTTGAACTCAACAAATAGGGATGGCAGGACTGCACTCGAGCCCGATGCGAATAAAATGCCAGCCAAAACATCCACCTAAGCCTAACAAGTCGCGATTGAAAACTCTTGCCATAACGGTTAGTGACTAATACGGGGTATTGTGAAACTAATTATGGTCATACGGACCAAATAGACCAACATTCACTTCATGTGAATCCCGGTCCACATTGAGATTGCTCGTTGTAATCCATTCGCACGATGGGTGCTTAAAAAGAATCGCTCCAATTCTCAAATACACTGCAAAATTTAGATAGTCGGCATACAACTAACAAGTTTCACGAGTCGTGGTCGTTCTGATACCGCGCATTCTACAGACCACCAGTGCGCAACATTAGACTGTCTACACCAACAAATAGTTGTTTAGGTGGACTTATATCACACAATTTTAATAATAATCATTTATTTGCATTATTGTTTTGAAGCACCCGTTTTGTCAAAAGTCGACGATTTCATGAATGAATTCCCATCTGCGTGCGCTATTAGCCCATCGCCACAAAGTTGAGGCCCAACTATACTGTGTCGGTCCGTGGTCGACTGGCCTGCCCGCCTGGTTTACAACCATATGGTCAGCTGGTGATTTAGTAGTATTATTAATTAACACCAGTGTTGCATTCATGATGGTTCTTTACCGCAGTTGGGCCAAATGAACTTATAGTTAAAGTAGGTCTTTTTAATCTGGATAAAATTTATTCCACTTTATTTGGTTCGTTCAATTCCGTTATTCTACTGCATATTCGGTGTCAATTATGCGTGTTTGCTTTCCAGTAAATGCTGTTGTTTGATATCACCGGTGTGACTGCGCTTGATGTGCATGTGCACAAGGTGCCTACCTGTTTGACACTCTCCACCACGATTACTGGCTCCAGGAGACTGAATCGTTATGGGGGGAGGGGGCGAGGTGCACGGTCCTTGTAGCCATACTGGACTCAAAGTGTGGTCCCATCCAGTGTAGAGCGGACTACGGCCCAGCCATCGCCTTGTGTACGTCTGGTACGCATGATTCCCAACTACGATAGACTGCAACGCCGCTGCTGTGCATGCTGAAGGAGCGTGGGTCGGCTGCGTGGATGAAAAGTGGCCACCACCCGTATACCTCCCGGCCTTATGCCTTCGGGGTTTACAATGCACATGGGGTGTGTGGATGAAGCTGTGAGTAGTGCAGCGCAAGCGACCCATCGTCCCTTCGCAGACGCAGGCGTCCTGTGGCTGTCCTAAGGAGGTCGCAGTAACAGGCGAATCCGGAACCGGATGCCGTCAACCAATTAGCACTAAAGTTCAGATAGGTTGAAATGCAGCTTTTAGGGACAGGCTGATAAAATCATCGGTATAGTTCAATGAGATCGTTTTGATAACTATAAACAAAAGCTATAAATGCCGCATAGTTGCTGATTACGGCCAAGAATTGATGCCCTATTCAGAAAAACTCCCGCTAGTTGGTGTAGCGAGTTAGCGAGCTAGACAGCAACCAGAGAGAAAATCGGTACATTTGAAAACCTACCTAAATCGGTCGAAAACCATTCGGTGTAACCAAAGGGGACATCTGTTTCTAAGAATTGTTGACAAAATAATGGCGAAAGCCTAGATGCGTCGTCCGCCTACAGGGACAAAAGAGCAGTGTGCGGACGGTCGGTGACCGAAAGAGTTGTGCGGCTGCGTTGCAATCTTGAAGTCAAAGGTTCGAATTCGCGTAGGTGCGGGCGACCCCATGGTATACCTAGCCCTCGTGCGACTGATGGTGGTGTACCGGTGTACTGCTGACACCCTTCTTCGTCGAACAGTGTGAAAAGTAAGCAATGAGCAGCATAACTGTAATCTGGTAAACGAATGTGACGGCTCAAAAAGATAGGTTAACCTACGAACGAGAAAATAAGTGTAGAAATTTACAATAAAAATTGGAAAATCAGACGTGGCAAAACGGCAATATATGTAGGAACTTAGGGAACTGCTACAAACAAAATGCATCGGCTATGTAAACTTACATTATGACTGAACGTGGCAATTGGAGGCAAGCACGCTTTCGTGATTCTTGAAATTTTTTTGACTTCAGGGACAGCATCGGAAGATATAGACGACGCTAAGTAAGAGACGGGGGTCAAAGAAGTCATTGTGATTGAAACAAAGCTATAAAAAAGAAATAGCGGAAGAATCTGCTAGAAGCGAAGGGGTGACTGGTAAATCATTAGAAAAATTCCATTAAAACTAAAGATATCATGCCGAAAGCCGTAGATAAAACATGAACAGTTATGAAGGCTGTATGCGCATCAAAATATATATATAAAATATATAAAATGGCTACAATAGTCCAGCTCACCGCCTTTACACGAGGGGAACGACGCCAAAGAGATTTCACAATTGTCTATTGCTGGCACAGTCCCGCTGTGTTCGCGTGACTACACTTTGGTCTGAACATTGTCCGGTCATCTTACTCCCCTTTCTTTGATAACGACATACAGCCGTAGGTCAATAAAGCTAGACTTTGTTTAGTGGGCATAGTCTGCATTGGTCAAATAATCGACCAGCTGAATAGGCTAGCCCACACACAGTAAGAAAAGTGCCAGCTGTACACCGTAACGGCGCTTCGCTGCCGCGCGACCACCACAAGCCGCGCGCGGGCTGAGTATACCGCGAGGAAGCCCAACCCTATGCGGATTCGAACCGGTGACCTTATGGTTGCAAACCAGGCGCGCAGACCACTCGGCCAGCTGCCGACATGCATGGTAAGTACGCGAAGGCTCAGAGAATGAGAGGGGACTACAGGGTCGCCTATCTGCTTCATCAGTTACGGACGCAGAGATGGAATTGGCTAAGAGTTACTTCAGTTGGAATCGCGGTCCGCATTGAGATTGCACATTGCAATCCATTTACAAGACGCGTGCTTTAAAAAAACCATCTAAAGCTAGGTGACATTTGTTAAAGTCATAATAGACTACGCGATACGGGAGTCTGACTTTCCAATAGTCACATAGCTACACAAATCCATGTGCAAAGTCAGAGGCACATAAACTACGAGAAGAAAGATGGGGGGAGAGGAGAATACCCAGTCACAGTATTTGATTGAGGTTCACGATCAAAAGAAGGGTTTGTAATGCCACTTACCGCTTACACAATTTAGTTGCATTAGCAAGACTACAAAGTACTCTGAGTACAGTCGCCTTACTCCACGTTGCTTGCTGGCGAATTGTTGATTTTCCGCTTAAAATGTATGGTGTCAAAAGTGGCTTAGAAAACGTCCAATTTAAATCATATATATATATATATATATATATATATATATATACTTGTTAACTTCGATAAGATTTTCGCAATTGTGGTATTTTCTCAAAATATATTTTTTGACGTCTTGAACTTAGTTAGGATAAGCTCGTAACCAATTTAGTTCATAAGCTCAATTATTGCAGTTATGTCACCGTATCTGTATGCCTTATTCGATTCATTTTATTTGATATCGTCGTGTTAAGTGATTGGCTGTTGCTTGATATCCCCGGTGTGACTGCGCTTGATGTGCATGTTGACAAAGTACCTACCTGTCTATGATTCATTACCTCGTCTATAAAGGCTCTAGGAGACAGTTGGTCGTTGCTGGAAGGGACATGGTGCACGGTCCTTGTGGCCGTGCTAGGCTCGAAGAGTGGTTACATACACTCAGTTTAGGGCGGACTACGGTCCAGCCACCACCTTTCGTGCGAGTGATTCCCAAGTACTGTGTGCTTGTGTTTGCCTGTGAAGAAGAGTGGGCCGGATCCGTTGATGAAACATGGCTCTCATCTACATGCCTCCCGGTCTTATTCCTTCGGGTTTACATTGGATATGTAGTGTGTGGTTGGAACTGTGGATGATGCACCGTAAGCTACCCATGGTCGCTCCGTAGGCGCAAGCTTCCTGTGGCTGGCCACAGTGACAGGCAAATCTGAAACCAGATGCGGTGGGTGGACCGTAGTCCGCTCCACACTAAGTGCATGGAACCACTCTTTGATCCACACACGGCCACAAGGACCGTGCACCCCGTCCCTTCCAACAACGACCAACTGTCTCCTAGAGCCGGTATGGACGAGGTAGAGGGTAATAGACAGGTAGGCACCTTGTCAACATGCACATCAAGCACAGCCACACCGCGGATATCAAGCAACAGCCAATCACTTGAGAGAAAGATAACAAAAAAAAATAAACCGAGTAATGCATAAGGAAACGGTGACATAAATCTTAAATTAATGAGCATATGAAATAAGTTGTTTACAAAACAATCCGAGATAAGTTCACGAGGTCAGAAAGTATATTTTAGGGAAATGGCCTAAGCACGAAAATGTTATCGAAATTAACCACACTTAGCTTAAGCGACAAGTGCAAGTTTATAAAAGAGCGTACAGGTAGACATTTATATGAGAAAGAAAAGCATTAGGACAAAATTGAAAAACCACCACGTAATACAAATAGACTTGGCATGCAAGGACGCGGTTAGTAAATCGAATGTAGCGTACCTACAAACGCTGCGCCGGTTCTGCCTAAGTTCTTTGCGGGACCCGTCGTCGCTTCGGTAGTGGTCCTGAGTGGCTTCGCTCATGGCCCACTAGGCCTGCCTGACTCAGGCACTCGCGACCGCATGTGCTACAGCACCATGCCCTCCATGTCAATGGAGTACAACCCATCGGTGCTTGCCCCTTCTTCTCTGCATGTATGAGGTCTTTCTCCCGCTGTTCACCGTATCAAATGCCGTGGTGAAATCAATACAAAGCGAGTACAAAGACTGGTGTCGTTCTCTGCAGTTTTCCTGCAACTGACGAGCAGCAAACACTATATCCATAGTGCCGCGGCCAGAGCGGAATCCACACTGCTCTTCCGCCACGTTAGGTTCCACAACCTGACTGACGAGGAGGTTGAGCAAGATTCGGGCAATCACCTTTCCCACACAACTCAGCAAGTTGATGCCACGATAATTCGTGCAACCTTGTTTGCTCCCTTTGCACTTGTACAGTGGTAGCACTAGGGCATCCTTCAGCCCAGCAGGCATCTCCTCCTCAATCCATACACGTTGCACCAAGTGGTGCAGCGCTGTCAACAACGTGGTTCCGCCATGTTTCAATACTTCAGGCGGGATCCCGTCAGCACCGGCACCCTTGCCGTTTCGCAGCTGAGCAAGCGCTCTCTGCGTCTCATCCAGTGTCCACCAGACTCGTCTTCACATCGTGCTGCTTCAGGCCGCTCAATGTAGGCTAGTCGATCTCTGAACGGTTGTTCAAAAGACAATCAAAGTGCTTCCGCCAGATCTGCATTATGTCTGCAGTCTGTGTGCAGGTAGCGCCTGAACTACCATTGATCAGCGTCCTCAGCAGCGCCAATCTCGGTCCATACACCGCCTTCAAGGAGTCAAAGAATTCCTTGTGTCGGCGGCGTTCGGCATGGCATTCCAACTGCTTCGCCTTCTCCGTCCACCATGCATTTTTAATGCGAAGGAGCTTTCGGGTCAGTCGCCGTCGAAGTTTGCGAAACTGACTCTTCCTCCCCAAGTCCCTGGGGTCTGCGACATGTGCAGCAAATGAAGCATGCTTCCCCAACACCAATCAGCGAATTGTTCTCATCAAACCAATCAGGCCGCTTAAAGTTTGCGCGCCCGATGGTCTCCAAGGCAGCAGCTGTCACCTGGTCGCGAATGTGGTGCCACAGGTCGCCCACTGTGGCTATGCAGTCCACATCACACAGGCGTGCAGCCATCACCTTCTCCAGCTCAGTACGTTTCGCCACAGTGCCGAGGGAGAGAATGTTAAATTTACGCCGATGCACGGCGGCAGTATTAAACATAGGTTTACGAAAACATATGTACAGTTTGGTGCGCACCAATTTGTGATCAGTGCCACACTCAGCTCCACGCAGTACACGTGTCATGCGCACTTCTGGCATATCACGCTGACGTACGATGACATAGTCGAGCAGGTGAGCGTGACCACTCCGTGGGTGCGTCCAGGTTGCTATATCACTCGCACTCAGTGCAAACCGAGTGTTCGTGATCGTCAGGCCGTGAGTGGCACACAGTGAGAGCAGCCTGTCACCGTTCGCATTCGCTAAACCAATGTCATGCGCACCGATAACATCTGTCCACACCGATGCATCACGCCCAACGCGCGCGTTGAAATCACCCAGCAGAAATAGTCGGTCGCTCCACGGTACAGACCGTATCACGGAGGATAGCTGAGCGTAGATTTGATCACGCGTGTCATCAGGATAACACATGGTCGGACCGTACGCACTTATAAAAGTGGCAAAGTTACCTCTCCCGCGTCGTAAGCGAACATTCATCAGTAGCGCGCTGATGCCCGTTGGTTCACCCACCAGCTGGCCATGGAGGCGAACGGATATTGCAAATCCGACCGCATATATATATATATATATATATATATATATATATATATATATATATTGTGGTACCGGTTCGAATCCGCGTAGGGGTGGGTGTCCTCGCGGTATACTCAGCCCGCGTGCGACTGGCGGTGGTCGTACGGCGGCGAAACGCTTTTATAGCGTACAGCTGACATATTATTAGTAGTAGTAGGGTTACTATTACTATTATTTTTATATGACGGTAGCCCCAGATATAGTTAGGGTGTTATGGAAGCCTGTCCATAGCAGCCTTGGAAGCCGGCCCCTCTCGCTAGCAGCCTGGAGTAGCGGAACCAAGACGCAACCTCAGGGTTATTGGGCAGCCAAAGAGAGCGAGATCATGAGGACGTTTCACCTTGAAGCCCGCAAGTGAGCGCATTATTTCGGCAACCAATAAGTGTGTGATCATCATTGTGCAGGTTAACTACAGATGTTGTGCTGCAAAATGTGAGACAAGAGAAAAAAATGTAACATGGACGTCAGTTGAGCTACCATTAACGGATGGACATCGTTCCGAAAGGCAACCAGCCGGCTATTATGCAGTAAAAAAATTTATATTGTACAAAGTTTATATTATGCTAGAAAATGAGATTGCGGTTGGGGGTTGAGGCTAAACGAGATGGGGAGGGACAGAGTAGCTCACAACACAGACGCCAGAAATGGGTTCTTGGCTATGTGAGCAAGCGTACCTAGCCATACATGTTCATCAATTTTGCGACCCTAAGCAGGGAACGGAAAGGCTCCATCCGAGACGAACGTCAAAGCAAGGGCTTTCATTCCTCTTGACCAAGTAATCGCTTGGTCACTCCTCTTTTTGTATCCAAAACCGGCGTGACAACAACACAAGTCGCAGGAGTCGGTGTGCTGCCATGCGCAACATGTGGCCCAGTTGTTGCAGCCTGGTGCGTGACATAACGGTGCTGAGCGGTTCATTTCCACTTGCTGTGCCATAAACAAGGCGTTGAACACGATGCTTGCTCACACGGTGTACGCAGCAGGTATGAGCAAAAATGCCAAGGCACCGGTCGTCTGTCGATCTAATGGGCCAGCTTTCACAACCTTACAGTAGGGTCGAACGTACGGCAGAAATGTAGACTCTACCCGTCATAGATAGTTGTTTCGCGTCGATCCCACAGACTGCGAAAATTAGCAAAAGCGCCTTGAGCTATTGCTATACGACTTGTGACCTTCAATTCCACAGCCGTTGACACAACTGCCCAGGTAGTTGAACGATTTCTAGCTGACCCCACCAAAAGTCAGCGCAGGAGACGGTCCCTGCTAGTGTTAGAAGAAAAAATTCGCACTTCGAGAGTGCAAAGCAAAGTGCGTAGCTGCTGACAGCCAATGCTAATCTGTCCAGTGCAGCTTGGCACGTTTGGGAGCTGTCACAGATTAGGGTAATATCGTCAGCATAGAAGTCATTCTCCTAGGAGCAGTGCCACACCTTCAAAGTCATGTCCAGTGGACGTCCTCTTAATGACTTTCTCGATAGCGAAGTTGAAGAGGAAAGGTGACAGCGGCATCATGGCAATACACCACGACAGCTTGCCGTAAACTCACAATGCCCGAACTATGAGCGTACAACGCTGGGAGAATATTTAAAAATTTCTCGGGCACACATCGATCGTTTCTAATGTCGAGGAACACGAATACTGTGGATCGCCAATATAAGCGACGGTACACCAATATTTGACGCAAAACGAAGATGCGATCGACGCAATCCCAGCTTCGACGAAACCCGGCTTGCTCTTCAAGAATATAGCTTTCACGAGTGCCAGTCAGTCTGTGAAGAATGACAGAGGCAAGCAATTTTGAGGCGATGGAGACCAGACTGATTCCTGTGTGATTGACGCGTTTCGAATGCGAACCGCTTTGAAGATGGGAACAATGACGGAGCGGCCCCAGTCGGTCGGGACAGTTTCCTGCTTCCGCAGTTTCACTAGGAACGCGAGCAAACATTCGACAAGAGCAGGGCTACGGAATTTGGAGAGCGCTGGATGAAGATCATCTGGTCCTGTGGCCACACACAACTTCAACAGTCCTATCTCATGTTCGACTTCTGAGCGAGAGGGCGAAGCCAAAGGGACAGCCTAAAGATCAGGGCGATCACTAGCCGGCGAGAAATCTGACAATTCCGGCGGCTTAAATTGTTCAACGCATCACGGGCAATGCTGTTCTTCAGCAAAGCAAATATTCCCATTGCATTCAGATGAATCAAGACCAGAAATCAGTTAAGGGTAAGAATTCTCTTCGGTAAGCTCTTGTCAGACACAAACCTTTACCAACCGCTGATAATGTGGAGTAAGCTTGTGTATTAATTTTTCTTTGGTGCACTTTTCTTGCCACCTGTCTTCGACCTTGACCTTTCAAACGCCTCAAAAAGCGATCCCAGTCCGATTTGACACCTGCTCCACACGATATTATATATATATATATATATATATATATATATATATATATATATATATATATATGATAGCAGTCTAGGAATAGGTAGGGAGCCATCGAAAACCGCAGAAACTAGAGAAAAGTGTATTTGTCGAAAAAGAAAATGGAAGACAACACAAAGAAACATATGTTTTCTCCAGAGAACACAACACTAGCCGTGTTTTGGATCAGGGAGCAACATCTATATCCACGCGCTAACCATTGTTGATGTTCAAGTCGCTCGGCCCGGTGGTGAGATCAAAGGTGTCCGTGCGTTTGCAGATTCAAGTAGATGTCTGGCTCTGAGTGGCCAGGCTAGCTTGCCGAACCACCTCCCGGTGGTGCTAGGTTGGCGGATCTGAAATTTCCCGTTCCGACAAGTGGTTCGGCTGCAGTGTTTCAGGACATAGTGGGGGGTTTTGCTGGGCAAATGTTCTCCCTATAACGTCTGCTTAACAACAGTGTGAAGTGGCGGATGCGACTCACCGCCTCTTGTGTTCCTAAGGGACACTGAACAGCGGCAAGCAATCCGATCGTCGAATTCTGCCTGACTTTGGGAGTGTCGGGCCCCTGATGTGGGTTTTCGCCATCCGAAAGGTATTTGAGTTGAGTTTCTTAGCCATTGGCTCTCAGCGGGTGCGAAACCTTCATCTCACTGCTGTCTTGTGGGTTAGGTCATTTAGCCAAAGGCTTGGGGCAGTGGTCCCTCAAGACAACTTACCTACTTCGGCTAACCTTCGCCATCTATGGAGCCGGCGCGACATCACTCATCACATCAACATGGTAGAGTGTACAATGTAACCGTACGTTGGACCCTGCTGTAAGGTTGTGAAACCTGGCCCATTAGATCAGTCGACATAAAGGAGCTAGTTATGTTCGACCAAAGGTGCTTTCGCATTTTGGCTCATATCTGGTGGGAACACCGTGTGGGCAATGAGGGTGTTCGACTCCTTGTTTATGGTGCAAGAAGAAGCAAACCGATCAGCACCGTTATGTTACGCACCAGGCTCTGATGTCTGGGCCACGTGTTACGCATGCCAGCCCACCGACTCCAGCGACGTGCGTTGTTTACGCGCCGGGGGTGCGGAGGCAAGAAGAGAAGAGGTGGCCAAGCGATGACCTGGTCAAGAAAACTGAAGGCCCCTACTTCGAAGTTAACGTCAGTTAGAGCCACTCGGCTCCCTGGTGGGGGACCAGATAATGAACACGTCTGGTTGAATACACTTGTTGACATGGCTAGGAGTGGACCTCAATGGCGTTTGTTTTGTGAGCTTCTTTCGCCCTCCTCCTCCCTCCAACCACGATCTCATTTAGCAGTCATAATATAACTTTTTTGCGACATAATAGCCGGCTGTTAGCTCTCTGGAACGATGTCTACCCGTTACTGGTGACTCAATCGGTGTGTCACTGAATGTCTTTCTTCTTTTGTATTGCGGCTAGGTGTTTTCCACCTGCAGCTAACGTGTATATGATTGTATGGTAAATTAACTGCGGCTTGGATACAGTCAAAGACCAGTTCTATTAACACCTTCATGTGATGCTTCTAAAGGGCACTTAAGAGACCATTATTATGACCGAAGAGTCCAACTGAAATATGAACACAACCTCGGGGGACCACATGGATATGAGGATATTCGCGCTGACGAGAGTCTATGTGCTGAGCACCAACTTCTTCGCACGAACTTTTGTCACCCTGGACGCCACTATGCTACATGGCATCCTCCATCGTCAGCCAAGCGCTGGTTACAAATTGGTCCACAGTGGCAGGTCGCGCGGCAGCGCCTGCGATTTTGGTCCACGCGTCGAAATCTATGGTGCATTGGCCTGGTTGTCCAGCTGCGGCCTCGCACGCTGCACCGTAAAAGCTGGATATCGGCAAGATTCTCGGAACTGTTACATCGATGACAGGCTGTGCTGCCGGTGCGGAACACAACAGAATGCGTCGATCTATCTCTCAACAGTTGAAATGAAGCCTTCGTTCTGACCATGAATCCTTGTGATCAAAACGAGCGGCTGAGATGGAAGCCGCTGCATCATCTGGAAGAAAGAAAGGCATCAGCAGTGCGCCAATACGCAGTACCGACGCTTCACTACCGCGCGACCACCACCAGTAGAACGCGGACTAAGGATACTGCGAGGGTCGCAGTGCCCTTACGCAGGCTAGAACCCGCGCCGTCAGATTACAAAACAAGCACGTTATTTTCAGGTTACGGGTCGGGCATCATCTGGAAACTACAGCAGTTTATTTTACTTAAACAAGACCACCGGTTGCAATTCACACGCTAACAGTCAGACGGCAGGCAAACTTGCTCGGTATAGCATTGTAATCTTTGATGTAACTAAGCAGCACAGCCCTCCGTGACACCTCCGTTTAACTTGGATGATGCTTGGTCTGTCCCTTGGTGATAAGGCTGAACTTTACCGTGTTCGATGGTTTGCAATACACTGAGCTGTGCTGGGTGATGCTTCATGCAGCTTCAGAGCCACTCATAACAGATTGGCCAGACCAACTCAACCTACTAGTTCTACTTGTAGCCCATTGTCAAACGCTATGCCTTGTGATCAGGTTTTTTGAATCAAAGGCTTTGGCTGAAAAACTTAGTCGTTCTCCTGTCAAGGCTTAGGCAACCTGACAGTATCCTGCACACACAATACAATGAGTCTTTCTTCAAACACTTTTTTGATGTTTTGGCCATCGCAGAGGATAATCAATGGCGCCCTATCTGCTGCATCAAGCAGGGTGGATAGGGGTTTGGATGCTCAGACCTTCCCGTCTTCTTACTCTCACTCGCGTTTTTCATTCTTATCATCCCATTCCAACTACTTTATTGTCCCCTGTTTTCAGCCCTTCAATTCTCGGCCTTCCTCTACCTGGCTTCCATAGGCGTTTATCTGCTAGTTTCAACTCATTCAAATGCGGAGTGTCACTCCTACCCTGTCGACAAGCTCATGCCCAACCAACCGGATAAGTCCATTACATCAGCTTCTATTTGGAGCCCTCGATCCCCTCAGATCAGAATGCCTCAATGTGAGCACACTGTCACAGATCGGTCAACAGACAGCACTTTCCCGAACCCTCGCGATCGATATCTGCTAATTATCGGAAACCCGCCTGAAAAACTCAAAATTTGTGCTCACTCTGCGATCCACAGAAGGTGACACTAGCAGTGCTACTTACTGCGTCCATCCGGAGATACTAAAGTTTTGAGTGTCGGCCAAGCCGGTGTTGATATTGCGCTGAGTCCCCGGGCTGAAACTGATCAAGTTGATTGGATCCCAATCAGTAACCGCATGTCTGCCGTCCAACTGGCAGACTCGTTCAAAGCTTCGAAGTCGCGCGTGGCTAATACGTGCCTGTTTGTCATCGTTAGCTACACGCCCACAAAGTGTAGCACTGACTCGGTGAAAAACGACTTCTAATGCCAACTGAACGACCTTCTTCATCATGGAAAAAGCAGACACTGCATTGCTGGTTGGGGATTTGAAGACTCAAGTTGGGAGATTGTCAAGTGATGAGCTGCGTATAGGAGGCTAACACGGTGTTGACTCCCGTAATGATTACGATGATCGGTTACCTCACTTGTGTGAAGATGCTCGCGAACACTAACTCCCGACACGGCAACTGCAGGATGGTGACTTAGCGTCCACTAGCCTTGGACAAGCCATGGACGCAAACCGAACACATGGCGACCTGTTACTCCTGGAGTGGATACGTCAAAAACTGTCGCCTTGTTTGGAGCATATGTGTGGACACTGACCATGCACTTGGATGTGCTGATTGGCGGGTGCGTTTCGACGGACACCCGCAACGACGCCGCGAGTGCACAGACACCCGCCAACTGATGAAGCCAGATGTTCTGAATGTATATGGACGTACGCTGGCACCCGGTTTGAGTAAGCGCTCACTGAAAACAGTTGAAGGTCACTAGTCGCATGTGCACCAGATCTTATAGACAGGATGAAAATTCTCATGTGGTAGATCAAATGGCCAAGCTGGCCGTGAGGTCTCTACGCAGTCTCTGGAATTTAGTAATGCGCGCCGGCACATTCGGGCTGGAAGCGGACACAAGACTCGCAAAGACCTCAGGGCAAAACTGTGTGCTAGCCTAAAGCCCGTGATATCACGAGTGTCTGCCGGGTGACCGATTTCCGTTCGATCACAATCCCGTGACCGTCCGAGTTTTTGTCGAAAAGAAACTACGACGGAACAAATTTCGGACGGAAATCGGACAGCCAAAAGAAAAATCGGCAGCACATACAAGTGCACTTTTCCAACGATTTCCAATCCCTACTCTTATTGATTGCTGCCTGTTAACGATTGTTCGGGCAGCATTTGATATCTCCTCTACACAGGACGCGTCCCAAGGGAAGATGTTGGAAGTGAGCTGCAGCAATTCTTCCATCGCAATGTGGGCAGCTCAATACATAGTCACAATTGGAAGTTATTTAAGCCAACGACACTTCACGGCCGTCTCCAAGCTGCTTTATCTACCTGGGCAGTAAATGACTGGCCGCCAGGACAAATTACTGGATGGCAAGCGTGGAAGTTTCAAACGATTGCTAGACTCTCATATAAAGAACATGGCAGGGTCCTGCTGCTTGCAGTTCTGTAGTATCATAAGGGAACCCATAGTGGCGAAATGTCTAGGAAGTGTAACTTGGCTGGTGCCAGGAGACGTTGTGGAGAGGTGTCGGGTCCCCCGACATCAAACCAACCACACAACAAGCGAAAAGTGTATCAGGTGCGGAATTGAAGCTGCCTGGTCGAATTGAGTGTGTCGCTTCGCCGATGTTACTGCATGGGGAACAATTTTTGTCCCAAGTCACAACTTGAAACTCATGGGGCAGGATTGGATTGAACGGTTTAACCTTCTGAACGTGCCGATAAATCAGAGCTGAGCAAGCGTCAAACGACAAAATCCAAACTCACCAAAAACATTGGCCATTGAACGCCTTAAGGAGAAATACTGAGATGTCTTTTGTGAAGGGCTCGTTAAGTGTACTATAGTTCTTGCTTCGTTGTCTCTAAAACCTAATATTGTCCCGATATTTCGTACTTGACGCTCAGTGCCTTATGCCGTAATTCCAAATGCTGACAAAGAGCTAGGTCGCTTAGGGACAACTAACGTTATTCATGTAGTTAATTACTCCTGTGCAGCCCCGACCGTGGTGGTTAAGAAAGCTATTGGGCAAATAAGGATATGCGCTGACTTCTCCACAGGTTTAAATGACTCACTGAAAAGCCAACAGTATCCCTTAACAATTTCCGATGACATGTTTGCCAAACTGAACGGCGGTAACTGTTTTACAAAGTTAGACCTATCAGATACATATCTTCATATCGAAGTTGATGAAGCCTCTAGAGAAGTGCTTATAATAAACACGCATAGAAGTCTATATCAATATCATCGGCCCCCATTCGATGTCAAAAACTGAGCCAGCCATATTCCAACAAATCATGGACACCATGTTAACCAATTTCGATGGTGCCACCGCATACTTGAACCATAGTATTGTTGTTGGAATGAGTGTAGATGAACTATTCAAAAAGCTGGATCGAGTCCTTGGTCGTATTCAAGAGTATGGCTTTAGACTCCATTTTGAAAAGGGCACATTTTTCATGGACTCAACTACATTCCGCCGGTTCATTATTGACAAACACTGTAGACGTTCTAATCTAGCAAACATCGAAGTCATTAATAAAATGTCTCCTCCTATAGGCGTTTCAACGTTGAGATCATTCTTAAGTCTTATCAGTCATTATAGTCAATTTCTTTCGCGGTTGCACCGTGTGCGTGGTCCACTTAACGAGCTTTTAGGCAAAGAGAAAAGTTGGTACTGGTCTGAAGAATACCAGAAATCATTTGAAGAGGTGAAAAAGATGTTATGTTCTGAGCTTTTGCTAACACACTACGACCCAACCCAAGAAATTGTACATGCTGCAGATGCTTCGAACTATGGTGTTGGAGCAGTTATTTCTCACAAGTTCGCAGAGAGCTACTGCACGCGCAGCCAGGTCGTTAACCCCAGTAGAAGGAAATTACCGTCAGATAGAAAAGAAGGCTCTGGTGATAGTCCGCGGTAAAGAAATTCCATAAAATGCTGCACAGCAGGAAGTTCACTCTTCTTACTGACCATAAACCACCACTGGCAATTTATGTATCAAAGTCAGGCATACCAGTCTACAAAGCAAACAGGCTACGAGGTTGGGCTAACACGTTACTAGGTTGACTTTGAGATCAAGCATATTTCCACAAAGAACATAGGTCAGGCTGATGCACTTTCTCGGTTACTGGAAAATCAGCAACCTCAAAAGGAGGACTCCATCATCGCAGCGATATCCTTAGATATAGAAGTGAAGCAAGTGCTGTTAGAGACCCTTAGAAAGCTTCTGAATACTTTCGAGATTGTAAGTGCCGTATCAATTCACAATCCAATAATTCAACAAGCGATAGAATACCACACTACACGGTGGCCGAAAGATAATCATACAGGCGAGCTACACAAGTTGGTCATAAGGAAAGATGAACTATCAGTCATTAATGGATGTTTGCTTCTAGCCGATCGAGTTGTGATTCCAGCTGTACTTCGAGCGCGAATTCTACGACAATCCCATCGAGATCATACTAGTAGTAGTAGGATGAAAAGGAGTGCTCGAACTTTCGTTTATTGGCGAATCATCGACACCGAGCTCCAGCACTTGGTGAAAACATGTTCGAGATGCGCGCTTGTCAGTAAGTCACTGCGGAAAACAGATTTATCTTCTTGGCCATCAGCGACCATATTCGGGGAACGCATACATGCCGATTTCTTTGGCCATGTCAATGGATAGCATTTTCTTAACGTTGTCGATTCTTACAGTAAGTGGCCTGAGGTTTCCCGGATGGAGCATGCAACCAGTGGTGCAACAATAAAGTACTGCGAACACTTTTCAGTCTGCAAGGAATACCAGACACTCTAGTCACCGACAATGGTTCACAATCTACTTCCTACCAGTTTCACGAATACTGCTCGCAGGTTGGTATTACACATTTACGTACACCCCCGTTCTACCCCCAATCCAAGGGACAAGCAGAACGTTTTGCTGACACGTTCAAACATACGCTACTAAAACTGCGGGGAGAGGGAACCACTCAGGAGATATTGGATATTTTCCTGCTTAAGTACAGATCAAACTCAAACCCTCAAGTGTCAAACAACGTGTGCCACGCAGAGGCTTTCATGGGAATGAAAATTCCCACGATTAACTCACTGCTGCTTCCGAGGAGCACTGTCCCACAGAGCAGCAATGTGATAATGGAGACGTATTATAATCAACGGAATAGAACCCCAGAACTTCATCTTTAAGCAGGACAGAAGTTTTTGGTCAAAGATTATCGCACGAGTAAGCCGTTAGGGACAACGGGCGTGATTCAGAACCGAATAGGAAGAGTGATCTACAAAGTGAAGGTAGGTGATTTATTCTGGACTAGACAAGCAAATCAGTTGAAACCTACTAGTGTTCGACAGAGAACAGATAACCGAGCTCTACCACTTGATGTTCTCTTAAACGACTTCGATTTACACCCTAGAGCTACCCGCGTGCCTAACGAGGAGAGCGTAACCGCGTCGGGAGAAACGAACTCGCAGTGAAGGCGTTGTACTGACCGGACCTGGAGATCAACTAAACGTCTACAGGTAAACCCACACAAACGTTCGTACGATTAACACTACTTTCGCAGGAGGAAGGTGTAGTATTATAAGGGAACCAAGAGTGACGAAATGTCTAGGAAGTGTAAATTGGCCGTGTCAGTAGAATTGTTTGGATTTTTTGTAACTGTGTACCAAGACGGAACATGGAGTTGTTCAGAAAGCGTGTGTTTTTGCAAGACAAAACCATGTTTGGTGTCGGAACAATTCGTGCCTCCCATCCGAATACTGTGTTGTTGTATTATGATACATTTGTTCGTGTCACCTGTTCCACACAAAAACCACACCACTTATGCCGCCGTGGTCCTATATAAGCAAATGTGCATTCTGGTGATTGGATTCCAATCAGTAGCCGGATGTGTGCGGTCCGATTGGCCGGCTCGTTCAAAACTTCGAAGTCGCGCAGGACTAACAGGTTTCTATTCGTTATCGCTGCCTATGCACCCACAAACTGTAGCGATGACTCGGTAAGGACGACTTCTACCGCCAACTGAACGACTCCGCCACAGAAGAAGCTCGGACACTGTAGTGCACTTACCTTTGTAGGAGGTTAGCTCTCATAGGCTTTTTCTATTTCAATAGGCCATAGCACTATACTCCTAGTACCCTCGTGTCGTCTTTCTGTCTTGATCACCCGATAATTTTTACTCAGCCTTTGAGTCCTATCTATCCGCTGACTTACCATCTCTTTCGATGTAGGCTGGCCACCAGCCGTTCATTCACCATTCAAACGCCGCTGGTCCCTGAACTCTGCTTTCTGTCTTTCCACGCAGTAGTCGCATCACAGTAAACTGATCCAGCGTATTTGCTTAATAGCGCAACGCTCTGTATTCCTTATAGATAGTAGCAACCAACTTATAGGGCCACTGCTTTCAAAAAGCATTCAAAAGACACTTTCAGCACAATCATTGCTGCACATTGTACATCATTTGTCTCCACTCTAAATGTTATAACATAGGCCGTTAATAATGTTTGTATCCACGCCTGTTCGTTGCGGCCTTGGTTGTCTCTCACCTTCCCTTTTCTCCGAGGTCCGGAACTTCTTAGGGATCTGGGGTAGGACCGTGAAGCCGCTTTGTCCGGGACAGAACAACCAATAAGGACCTATGAAGCACATGGCTGTACAAGAAACGGATACAACTGCACTCACTACCAGGACCGTTATCCAGCGATGATAGCTGGACTCGAGAACTTCACACACCTGAAAAGAATACATACTCCTGAAAAATCCAGATGCGAGAAACTGACGTTTGGCCCACCAGGATACCCGCATAGACGATTCTTCGTGAAGCCCACATCCTTGATTCGCCTCAGCTATTATGGCAGCCTTGCCCAAGATACCTGTTCAAAAAACAGAGGAAATTGAAGGTCATTTGACTGCGAAAATCTAAGTGTGAAATCAGTCGAATACCTGGTCTGCCAGTTTTATATTAGCGCACCGACAAATTTATGACTGTTCCAGGACGTGGCGGGTTTACGCCTGGCAAGCGTTCTCCCTATAAAAGCCACAAATGTCCGCGTAACAACACTGCGGCGTGACGCATGTGACTCGCCACCGAATAAAGTCACTGCCCTGAACTGCTTACTGGATATCAATACCTGCACGGAACCCATCTGAAGACAACCCTGCGACGTTTCCATGGACAAAGAATCAATACAGAACAAAGCAATCACCCACGCTTCGCAATCCTGACACACTAAGGATCCCAGAAAACTAATAAAATCAATACCAGTGACCTGAGTTGGACTTCAACAGCTCCAAACACTTGCATTCGACTCCGAAGGAGACTACACAACCATGGAAAAGAAAGCAGCTAAACGTGGCTGCGGATATCCACGAGGGAATTCGGTCAGACGTAATCTTTTCAATATCACAACAACGGTTGGCATTGTTCCAGGACGTGGTGGGTCTTCTTCTGGCGAGCTTTTTCCCTACAAAAAGCCACAAACGTCTGGTTAACAACACTGCGATGTGGCGAATGTGACTCGCCACTCAATAAAAGCACCGCCCATAACGCACGTTGGCAGGTTGACCGTTACCACAGTTACAAATTCTGTGCATATATCTGCTCTCACACGAACCCACCTACATAGTTGATTAGTGACATGCCACTATCCTTAAATATTTTTTCAGCTTTTTCCTCAAGCTTCACTAATCTGCTCCGCACTGTGTACACAACCCAATCGGACTAGTTCCTCATCAACATACTCCACAGTAGTGCTTTGATTATTATCTCTACACCTCGCATTCTGTAGACATAGCCATCATACAACCTTTGGGCCATATGGGCCCACACTACTGTCTCCAACTGTACTACTCCCGCTCTTGGTGCTGCTAATTATGCTAGCACGTACAATGTTGCAACAAGCTGATCATGCCCAAAAGGCGTGCCTCTATTTGTCAAGAATAAAATATTTATTTACTTATTTATTTATTTATTGACCAATCTGGAATGAGCGATGCTGAAGTTGCCCAAGCTCCACCCAGCATAGTTCAGTGGATCGCTAAGGCACACAAACCATGGTACCCCGGTAAGGTCCAGTCTCATTGCGATGGCTCAGTGAATGCACATTGCAACAGATCCGTCCACAGGCAGCACTTTCCCGAAATTTAAAGACTCTGAATGTTTGGTAAGTTCCCAGACCGGAAAGTTTTAAAGAACGTTTGGACAAGTACATGCTTAGCGTACCTGGATTCTGCTGTTTTTACTGCAGCTGTAACAATCCCTCGGGGCACACACTTAAGCAACGACGCGTCATCCCTTCCGCAGTCTACAACTATTAACTCCATCGAAATCTGCAGCTTATTGGAGACCCGCTTGCAGGACCCAAGCTCTGTGCTCCCTTTGCGATTTCCTTTAGGAGATACCGACAGCACTTTCTCATTGCGCATGTCCGGTGACGATACAGCTTCGAGCAGCGGTTAAGCCCTTGTTGTTATCGCCCAGCGTCCTCTGGGCCCATCCGTTACCGGTAGCTACCAGTGGTTTGTGCCCGTTGCATTTTATTCCCTTCTTTTAGTTATTGCGTCACAGTAGCTGAGGTGGTTCTCACCTCTAGCTAACGTGTATAATGACGATACTGATGGTGTGGCTGCATTTTCGATCCTCACGCAGGTGGCGTTTCTCTGCACGTCAACTAAGCCCTTACTGTCTTGCCGACGCATACTTTGCGCACTCTCAGATCCTTTCGATATTTCATCCGTGCAACTAAAAACTGTGTTTGTCGATAGAAGCCTGGTGGGTTTGAGGATGTTCTAGTTGATGTAATCCGTAAACATTCGACGCATAGGTGTTTAGTGATGATGAAATTTATGAGCCCCCACCTGAACAGCCAGAATTTCACCAGCGATGCTGTTTCAGGTTGTTTTGCTAATGAGTTCCCTATCTAGTCTTGCATGCTCCCCTGCATCCGTTCGTTGGGGTGCCCATTAGATTTATGACGGAACAAAACCCGTCCCTTTTAGACCTGTGCTAATAAATTCCCTGGCTTTGTCCTGGAGGTGGTATACAACTTAGCAGTCGAAGTACCGGGGGCTATTGTTCGCTTACCTGTGCATGAAACAGGACGCTGGTTAGGCAGCGGCCTGTATCGTCCTTGGAACCTGACCTGACCTCTGTGCTAACGAACACGCTCGTCAGTAGCTTAAGTGCGCGAACGGCGGATAAATGTCTTCATGGGGTCCTTATATATGGCTCCCCAAGCAGGGAGCTTAGTCTCTTCCTGAGGCCAAATTAGAAGTAACGGCATTCATGCTTACACTTTGTGGGATATAGGCACTGATGACAAACAGAAACCTAATAGCCACGCGCGACTTCAAATCTTCGAACGAGTCTGCCAGTCGGACCGCACACATCCGTCGACTGATTAAGATGCAAATCTGGATGCCAACTTGTATCCACCTACAACGATCCATTGCGCATATCGTCCACTTCACTGCAGCTGAGTGCACCGCGTATATACATCTGGCTTTTAGACCTCCAGTAGACAAGCACCGCCCGGATTCCTTGTGTGGTGGTGCAATCCTGTCTAAGAGTACATGCTGCCCTTCCCTTCACTGGTCTCAAACCATTTCTCAGTGTTCAAGCCTTGTGGGTCAAGAGCAATTTCCTCGCTTACCCGCAAGGTCGGGAACAGTTATGACTAGTTAGAACGTCATAAAACGTCACTGCATTGTGCTCCTGTACTTCGGTTAGCCAGTTCCGGCAAACAAAGGTTATCATGTGACGTTGTACTAAGTCTTTCTGATACCACTCTATTGATGCACATTGGTGACCACCATCATCTTGCATACACTATTGCAGTAATCCTGCCTCACATTTATGCAGGCTAGATCTATTGTTTTGAACTACATCTTCCGTCTGTCCGTAACCTAGCGGATATCAGCAATGATGTGTGGCAGAAATGGACACCACCTGATTTCGGAAAGCAACTGCAGGTGCGATTGCCTGCTCCGAAGGTCCGCACTTGCGGTCTATTTTTCTTCTATGTTGCACCCGTCCAAATGCACCCTAGTCACCGATTGCCAGGTGGCACGGCCATGCTAGGTGAGCATGTGTTTGTTGCCGAATTCAACGGCTTCTTAATTTCTAGATAATCATATTCTGCACTTATATATTGTGAAAGATGCGCACGGTCTGCCTTGATGGGCACAACCTCGGTACCTCTTGCACCTGTAAGTCAACCTTGCGTTACATGGATGCATGTTGGTTTCCTGTGTGTTTTTGGCACAATTTGCAATACACCATTCCTCAGTGCTTGCGCCTTGTGGGTCAAGAGCGCAGAAAACGCTCCCCATAATGACGTGAATATTTGGAATCGGTACAAAAGTCTGCCTTGAATTTCATGGCATTTTCCCCTTTCATTACCATGTTGCTTGGATTAGGCCATATTTCAGTGATTATGCAGCGATAGGGATATCACACATTTGCATTCCATGACCCGAAAGATGAAATTAAGTTTGAGCCGCGTAAACTTTTTACCAATGACATTGATAAAACCCATTCGGTGCATGCTTACATGGGCACGGTAAACAACGTTCACGGAGGAGTGTGAAGCTCGAATTATGTTTTATTAGCAGAGGTACTGATGACACCGCTGTGCCGCCAACATGGGCTCAATAAACGCCTTTCGCGAACCTCTGTGGAGCCAACAATATCCGCTACGCTAGTCGCCATAATGAAACAGAGATTATGGGACATACATAGTATAACTACGAATCCGTCTAGAAGGTAGGTGCAGCCAATGTTTGTGGTTTACCTCGTGGTAATATTGATGTCAGCGGCTCGGGACGTATATGGACTAAGTAACCACCGTGCCTGGAGGCTCGGAGAGCTACCGGCAAGTTTGGTGTACCACTGTCACACATACATAGGCTTACGCTAGTGAAGCCAACATGGATGCCGGTTAATTTGCGAACATGCCGCCCCTGTTATGGGACCTATAATACTTCTCCATGCACTGGTCATGCGGGCGAGGCAACCAAGAGAGTCTCCTTGTGTGCGCAAAGTAATGCCACATCTATGGCAGTTATATAGGCTTACTAAGCACATATCAAGTTGGAATGAATATCCAACTATATACCACCATGTCTCCCGCTACTTGCAACCTGCCTCGTCCCTGTACTTCACTCATCAGTGCTCCAGTAAATGACCACATGGACAAATGTTAGTGTTCAGGGACCTGATTTACATTTACTTCGAAGTATCTTGTCCACCGCGCCTCTTGCTCACCTTGTCCGCATGCTACACGCTGTTATTTGTCTACCGCACGGCAGTGCCATCCATGTTTACAGGTGAGTAATGCTGCTCCAATCAATTACTTTTCAGATTAACGATGCTCGCCCATGCTTCAGCACTTTACAGCCTATCCTGCATATAACATAACCGGTACTCAGGTATGAAAACTGCCAGCCACGACATTCGCATGCCCTCTGGTTAGTCCGCACGGTTAACTGCCTCCGCTTTCCAATTATTTCGTGAACGACCCGAAGGCACTGTTCAGGGTCGTCTTATGTCCTATAGCCTTGTGTTGCATTCTTAAAAGTCATGGTGCCCATTCATATGCTTGCATGCGCCTCACCACTTGGCCGCTAGTTCTGTGGTTGGGCCCGTAATCGTAGACCGCATTCACAAACGCTCTATTACACTTCCGCTTCTTAAGCATAGTCCTTCTATGCCGTAACCGAAAACCACCAAACATTTTTCAGTAGTGCCGCTTTGCGGGTTATGAGCACGTTGCGCACTCCGAACTCTGAAGACAGTAGTCGCATATGGTTCAAATGTCTGTTCTCACACCCAACAAAACCACTCCCAATAATACATGAGTCTCGTTTCTTGTGGACTTGGTTAGTCATGCGCGACCCTTCCAAATCCATTCCATTCAACATCGCCAACGCGAAATTAAAATTGCGCGCTTGGTCGCTTCAGTAAGTTATCCGTTGTGTTGCAAGCGCTTCAATTTCGTATAATAAGAGTTCACCACACTGCCTCCATGCGTGCAACAATGCGCCAAGCAGTGCTATATGGATCATAAGCTGTCAAACAATGAGCGTACAGTATCCTACCAATTATTCAAATCAACTTATCCCGTGTTCTTCCATTGTGGCACCGTGAGCGGATTTCCGCTTACCTAATATAAATGTTTACTTACCTAATTAACATTTGAAATGGGTTCAGTGTGTGTTGTCCACCAGAAGTCAGTACACATGGCTACACTGCAGTTGACAAGTGCATGTGGCAACAACTATGCCGATGGCCTATTATTATGCCTCATGAGGATTACCAGTGCTGATATTCAACGAAAGCAAAATGCTTCACTACGTAGGGAACGCCCGCAGTTACCGATCGACGAACATGTTACCACATATCCTAATTTAAGTCACACATACAAACCTCCATATATATTCCATTAATAAACAAGTTGTCTAACTATATGGACATGTTAGCATTATATATATATATATATTTCAGGTGACGCTTTCGCAATTTTGTCCCAATGCTTTTCTTTCTCATATAAATGTTTACCATTACTGTCTTCTATAAACGTGCACACATCTTATTAGCCAATATAAGTTAATTTGGCTAGCGATTTCATGTTTGTGTCATTTCCGTAAAGTATGCTTTTGACCTCGGTAACTTACTGCGGATTCCTTCGTAATCCTTTTTATACGCTCCTTTAGTGAATAGTCATGTCTCAGTATCAGTATGCAGCATCAAATTAATTTATTTACATCTTATCGTTTCAAATGCTTGGCTTTTGCTTGTTAGCTCCGGTGTGGCTGCGCTTTATGTGCATGTTGACAAGGTGCCTACCTGTCTCTCACCTACCACTTCATCCACATTGGCTCCAGGAGACACGTGGACGTTGCTGGAGGGGACGGGGTGCATGCCACTCCTGGCCGTGTTAGGCTCGAAGAGGGTTTCCATACACTCAGTTTGGAGTGGACGCCGGTCCAGGCACCTCCTTGTGTGCAATTGATTCCTAAATACAGCGTGCTCGTATTTGACGTTGAAGGAGTGTGGGCCGGCTCTGTTGATTAAACGTGGCTTCCCTCCACATGCCTCCCGGTCTTACTCCTTCATGTTTACACTGCATATTGGGTGTGTGGTTGGAGCGCTGGGTGGCGCAGCTTAAATCAACCATTGGTCCTTTGTAGGCGAACACGTCCTATGGCTGGCCACAGTGACAGGCAACTCCGAAAACGGATGCCGCCAGCCATATATATATATATATATATATATATATATATATATATATTGGACTTCTGTCCAAGAACATATAGTTCGTATATAAAATTTTATTCCAATTTTAGCATTTCCCTTATCAAATAACAATATGGTATAACTAACTAAACATATGAATATATATGCTGCTCGGACGTTATATATATGCATACTATCTGGGATATCTGGTATTTTATATTAACTGCAGTTTCACATGGTTAAATATGTCCTTATGTTTATGCATTACATATCATGTCATTACTTCTCAACATTAACTTTGTACCACCTCTGCGCAGTAGGCCTACTGGATGGCCGGCATATTAATAATTCGAAATGAATTCTGCGTCAATAAGCTGCAGATACTTCAACACACTGCACAACTGTACACTTCGTGTGAGTTCACATTACCGTTGTCACTTTTTAGTAGCTAATTTGGGCCGATCGTTCTTTATTTCTGTGTACTTCTCGTATGGATTTTATAACTTCTCCATTTCATTGCATATTTAAAAATAATAAGGCTTCGCGATTTCCTTCACCGGTTAACATTCAACAACACTACCAGTTCCATTTCCTTTTTCTGCATGATTTCATTTATTTCACGTTGCGGATTCCCTGATTTCCCCCGTTGCGGCAAATTATATTTTATAAGATTACATCACCAACCAACCATCTCAGCACATCACGCTAGGTAAGCTTGAAGTTTACATTTCTTACGACGTTTTACCACATTTTCATTCATAAGCCACTTGAAATAGGCTCACGTATAGTAGCCGACTAACATGTTACACCGTTTAGCAAGCCCATGAAATACCAGTACTTCGCTACAATTATTCAGTTTAGAATTTTGGGGATATGTTATCAAGCTTACAGTAAACTACTTTACCGTACGCGTTACATTATTGTAACAATTTAGAAACATGAAGCTCGCATTCCCTGTTATAATTGAAATATTAGTAAGTAATTCCGAAGCGTCGCGAAGGCCCACTTGAGGCCTGCTTTTCCATTTCACCTCGGCCCGTAACAAAATTTCCGCCAATGGTTAGAGCCCAGCTTTCCTGTGTATCGGAAATAGCGTTCGACTATTGCGCTATAATTGGTGATACCCGACTTATAATTGGTGATGCACTTACAATTGGTGACTCTTTTACTAGCGATGCTTTTCAGCTTCGAGCACATTTTTCGTCTACATTTCTAATTTTCTGTAGTTTTAATTTTTGGTTTCCATTCTGCTGGCTCGGTAATTTTCGCCATGGAGGTTACAACTTCAGTTTGACGCCTAGGTTAGTACCGTTATTCTCCTTATACCTCTTTTCGCAAGACTTATCCTATGGCCCGGTTCTTGCACCTAGCATTTCAGTTCCTTTTACGTCGTATTAAGTCCGTTTGGTTTAAGTTCCCCCATGTCATAGCTGCGCTCTCTCTGCAGGTTATCCAGGACCTGACTGACATTCTAGTCCGCCCGAGACCAGCAAACTTATGAAACCTTTAAGGCCGCAGGCTTGTCCGACCGAACAGAGTAACAAAACTCTTAAGCTAGACGCCACTCGGTGCCCTCAAGACGTCTCAGTTGTGAAGAAAATGCAGAACCTATCAAATCCACCACTGTAGATGACAATTTTCTCCGAGGGGTGTGGTCACAGCGACTTCCCCGTGAATCGTGTCACCTTCTTTCCGCTAATAGCGAAGCTCCACTGTCCATCTTGGCTGACTCCGCCGACCGTATCTTGGTATCTTATGCCCAAGTTTCGCACTTCCAATCGACCTCTGAGGCTGAGCTAGCGGAAAGCACGGCGTAGGTGGCTGAGCTTAATAAACGACTCGCAGACATTTAATTTTCCGTAGCAAACCGCCGCTCCCTTCTTAAAAGCCGAACCCGTTCTCTACCTCTTCGAAGTTCCCGCCTAGACTATTCTATTGTTGGTACCACAAACGATTGGGTTCTCAAGACAATCGTGCCGTTCCCCTTGTTACTTTAAGCACCAAACCCAGGGCAACAATCAACCAGCATGTCTTGCGACGGACGTTGCTGCTCATCGCAGTCGCCATTTCTTCGTGACCCAATGGAAAACGGGGATACGCTAACTCGTTGACACAGGCGCAGAAGGTAGCGTTATCCCACGCGATTCCACTGACGTTTCTGCAAAGATGACTAGCTCATAGTGCGCAGCTAACTGAACCATCATTTGAGTTTAGGGTCAACGCTCCCGCGCGCTCAATCTTGACTTACGATGTTCTTTTAAATGGATATTCCTCATTGCAGACCTCCGAACACTCATCCCCGGACGTGCCTTTCCGCATCAACACGGCTTCATTGTAGATAGCAAGCAACACCGTCTCGTCGACCGTTTAACGAGTCACTCTGTCATTGGAACTTTGACCGATACTGAGGCAAGCATTCTCGTGTACGCGATTCAGACCAGCTTACCCATCTGGCAAATGCGCCTCGACCGTTTTCCACAGATCTTTCGTGCTCTCACTCCGATGCCCGCCACAACCGATGCCGCGAAGTTTCACATCCTTACGAAAAGACCGCCTGTTTTTGCTAAGGCTAGACGACTTACACCGGATAAACTTCGTATCGATATAGCTGAATTCGAGCAATGCTCGAACTAGTTATAGTTAGACATTCGCAGGGCCCGAATGAGTCGCAGCTTCACAGGGTTCCTAAATGTCGGGAGACTGGAGTAAATATGGCAACTACCGCGCTCTGGACAACCTAACTGCGCCGATCCGGTATTTCATACCGCACGTTTGGTATATAAGGGCTAATTTACGTGGTGCCTGTGTGTTCTCTAAAATTGATCTGGTATGCTTTCACAACCAGATCCCGGTCGCCGACAAAGACATCTAAAACCTCTGTCATTACACCTTTTGGTTTGTTAGAATTGCTTCGCATTCCATTTGGGTTGCGCATCGTAGCGCAGACTTTTCAGCGGTTTATAGATTTTGCCACCCATGGGTCAACATTTGCCTATCCATTTGTCGACGAAATGTTAGTAGTCAATGCAGCAGAGGAAACCCATCGACAGCACCGCAAAATCCTCTTTGCAACCCTCGCGGTCAATAGCACCACTTTCAATCCAGACAAGTGTACCTTCCAACAGCCGTCTTCAGAGTTGCTTGGTCATCGCATTTATCAACATGTCCTACGGCCTTTAGAGGACAAGGTCTAAGCTCTCGGTGACCTTCCGGTGCCTAAAACGGTAGCTGCCATTCGTCGTTTTAACCTACTAAGATATTACTGTTGACGATTTCTTCCGCATTGCGTTGAATTACTCAGCCCGCTGACGAGTCTACGCCGTGGTCTCAAGAACGAGGACTTAGAACTCACTCCCGCCGCTAATGAAGCTTTTAATGACAGAAAAGATAGGTTAGGCGCCTCAGTTATGCTTCATCATTTTGAAGCCAAAGCCCCGCTTAGCAATGCCGTCGATGCGTCGCGCAACGCTATGGGCGCTGCATTACAGCAGATGGTTAATGGATGTTGGGCGCCACTTACCTTCTATTAGAGGCGCTTGCAACTAGCAGAACTTAAATACAGCGCCTTTAGCCGAAAGCTGCTGGCTGTTTACTCGACGAACCGGCACTTCCGAGATGTCCCTGAAGGTAATCACGTTGTCATCTACACCGACCATAAGCCCTTAACTTTCGCCTTCCGAAATCAATCAGCTCAACACTCGCCGCGTGCAGTTCGGCAGCCGAAATTCATCACCCAAATTTCGGCCGCTATTCGACCCATTTCTGGTTTACAGCGTTTTGTCCCTGATGGTCTGTCAAACGTGTCTGCGATTAGTACCGAACAGCAGGTGATTGATCTATCTATTATGGTAATTGCGCAGTCAACTGATCAACTAAACGAAGTTTTTCAGAGCATTCCGTTTCTTCTCTGAAGGTAGCCCCACACCCTTCGCCGTCATCTGATGCTAAAATTTCTGTAACACTTCCACAGAACGACCTTTATCCGTCGTTCCTGAAATGTTTCGTCGTCTTATTTTTGATACGCTACACACCATTGCCTATTAAGGCATAAAAGCCACGGTCAAACGCATAGGCGGTCTATAGGTTTGGCCTGGGATGCAACGTAGTCTTACGCGTTGGGCACACGCTTGTCACACCTGCCAGCAAGCCAATATCCAGCAACACGTATCCGCTCCATTTGGTCGCTTCCCACCCGTTTCAACACGATTCACCCATGTCCATCTCGACTTAGTTGGACACTTGGCGCCGTCCAAAGTACTGGTCTAAATTTTGACCATGAACGATCGTAACACCCATTGGCCAGAAGGACTCCCATTCCTGAAGTAGCTACGGAAACTGTAACACGCGTAGTTGTCGAGCACTGTGTCGCTTAACCTGGCTGTCTAGCAACAGTGACAACCTACCACTGTCCGCAATTCGACCCTTCGACTTCAACGTTCACCTTAAAGTCATCGGATGCCGACACATTCGTACTACCGCCTACCATCCACAGGTGAGTGGCAGGGTGGAACGTTTCCACCGACGGCTGCTAGCTTCACTCTGCGCCGCCAATGCACTGAGTTGGACGGAAGCTCTGCCCATGATACTTCATGGCATCCAACCGTCCCTCTAGACCGATCTGCATACGTCCAGCACCGGACTGGTATATGGACAACCCATACGTTTACCCGGGGACTTCTTTTCCAAGAGTCCCAGCGTCCCTCTTTAGGTCGTGAACTACTCTCGGCACCTCGCCGCGAGCCTGCGTCAAGCCAATTTTACTGATACCAGAATACCACAGCATAAGGCATTTGTGCCCAACGAACTTCAGCACTGTCCGTTTGTTTTCCTCCGTAGACCACTTGAGCGACCTTATGAAAGTCCTTTCACAGTACTACAACGTAATGATCGTGTACTTATCCCCGATCGATCCGGCATGCGCGGGGCCTTTACCACTGACCTTCTCAAGGTTGCCCGTACGGAACCTGAGCTCGACGACGATGTCCGCTCCTCTTCCGACATACCAGCGCAGCCTATGACGGAAGTTGCGTCTTCGCCTAAGAGAGCAAGGCATCTGAGTCTTCTACATCGGCTCCATCGATTTCTACCGAGCCAGGAGGCAAAGCATCATTTCTACCCCAGCCACGCCATCCGACATACTGCCTAAGTCAACCACGTCGGCACCTGAACTGCAGAAGTTGATTGGGTCAAGTAGGCTAGTGCACTGGCCAGCGCGTTTGCAAGATTAGCTTTCCTTCCGATTCGCTTTTCCTGCTTCCCCTATCTTTCTAGCCAAACCGGTATGAACAGCACAAAATGTCCAGAACGTTTTGAAAACCCAACACAACCGATAACAACCTTGGAATATCCAAAAAATATTTTTGTTGGGACCCCGCCGCTCGGTAAATGCCACCTTCCTGTTTGCTCACCACCATGGTCCCGATACATGTTTTGGTCTCCGTTCCAAATGTGAACCGGGGAGTACGAGCTGAAGGCGAACAAGCAGCATTCACAAGCGAACATTGGAGTTCAATCGGTTGCAAAAGTTTGACTCTCAAGCGCTTCCATTGGTGTTTTCGATACCTTTAGGGAGTACACTGGTGGAAGCCTGTTATGGTCCGTTCGCACTAGTGCTCCCTCAGCAGCTGCATCAATGCTCACCACCTGTTCCGCAGAAGGCTGGCTGGCGACGGACGTTCCTCACGTAGATCGAAGGGTCACCTGCGGTTTCCCTTCTATGCGCGGGCTGTGTAGTGACCTAGGGAATCGCGCAATTGATGTGTACATCAAGCATAAATTTCAGGAAATCATAGTATTCACATGTATTGAGGAAGTAGGTGGTTTGCAAGTTTGTATGGTGCAAGTGTTTGTATGCGACACATCGACGACATCCGGACTTTGTCCGCGGTCTTCGAAAACAACGCCGGTTTTCTGATCCCGCTTTGCACCTAATTACATAATCCTAGTTAGTCATCCTCCGGTGCTTTATTTTTAGTCTTATGATTTAGCAACGGTATTCACGAAGCTTAACTCTGATAACAGCAAAATTTCAAGGTCAGATTAGAACCGAGCTTGCATTATTTCGTTGCCGTCAAGCAAATAACGCGTCGGCAGGTCATTCAAACCAAAGCTTAAAGTGCACATGTCGCTAAATTAACGGGCAAGGGCCATAAAAGGGGCCAGTCATTAAGTGTATCCAGAGCTCCCTGTAGTGTCAGTAGACCAATCGGATCGTCCATCGTGAAGCAGAGTTTCAAATCATCCGCAAACATTAGGGATGGCACACCCAACTCATCGGCTAGGACAATAAGGTATAAAGGGAAGAGAAGAGGGTCAAGGCTAAACCTTGCGGAAGACCACTGAGAACATATTAGCGGAAGGACAGATTTGCCCCCACCCGCATACACAGTGTCCTTCCCATTAGGGGAGTTAAAATCCATCTTAAGACTGCTCCAGAATTACCGCAGAACTTCAGCTTGTACAAAAGGCGTGATTGTGGAACGGCGTCAAAAACTGGAAACGTCGAGAAACAGCACGTACACTGTTTTCCGCTATCAACGGTTTCTACCTGGTGTTCACGAACCGTTAACATGACAGTAAGGCAAGCATAGTCCATACGGGATCCGTGCGGAGCAGGATTATTCAGCGCAGACCCTCTTAAGTGTGCTCCGAAAGCTTTCCAACCGAGGTTTTGAAACAACTTGACCAGCACGTTCGCCAAACTGAGCTGTCTATAGTTTTCCGGGAGGTAAGTATCACCTTCCTTAATAATGGGTAAAATGATGGCGTCCTTCCAGTTAGTGGGCAGAGAACAGCTGCGCGGACTTCACAAAAGGTTGGGTAATCGAACGTCAAATTTCAGCAGCCAACTCGTACAACGGTGGGCTAAATAGCATCCACATTGGGTGCCTTATTTGAAGTTAAATCTTCCAGTGAGGAAGCTATTCATCCCAAACTGTTATCCGATATGGCTGATAAACTGTGCCGTCCTAACGGCTGTTATATTTGTGAAGGTGTTCTCAGTATATGTGCGACCCTACTTAAAATACGCTGTCCAGGTTTGGCCAATATGTCTTGTAAGGGACAAAATGGAAATGGAGAGGTTTTTGAGAGTAGGTAAATGGATTGTGCTACTGTGGACACATGAAGTTCTATTTTTAGTCCTCAAAGTTCGTCAGCAGTCTTTCGAAGTCCATCTAACAACCAAGGGCGCTACCTGAACAAATGGATATTGCAGCGAGGGGTGTACATATATGCTAATTCAGCGAAGATATGCCACCTTATCTGTATGCATAAATGGATGTATTTTATTTAATCTTGTCGTTTCAAATGATTGGCCGTTGACTGATATTCCCGTTGTGACTGCGCTTGAGGTGCATGTTGACAAGGTGCCTACCCTCTATCACCCACTATCTCGTCCATACTAGCTCTAGGAGACGGTTTGTCCTTGCTGGAGAGGACGGGGTGCACGGTCCTCGTGGCCGCGTTAGGCACGAAGAGTGGTTCCAGACACTATGTGTAGAGCCGACTACTGTCCAGCCACCACATTGGGTGAGTTTGCTTCTTAATACAACATGCTTGTTTTCGCCTGCCAAGGTGTGTGGAACGGCTCCTTTCATGAAACACGGCTCCCATCCACATGCTGCCCGGTCCTATTCCTTCAGGCTTACCCTGGATATGAGGTTTTAGGTTGGAGTTGCGGGTGGTGCAAAGCAGGCTCCCTAGTCCCTCTGTAGACGCAGACGTCCTGTGGCTGGCCACGGTGATAGGCAAATCCGAAACTGGATGTCGCCAACCATGGTATGGCAAATAATCAATAGAGGTGTTTTATGATAGCCTTTTCGTCTGTCCAAGGTGTGTCGAAGAATGCTTATAAAGCGTCATCTTCCGAGTTGTGGAATATTGGCGCGCCCTGAAAGTTACACTTTCGTTCGGCACTACTCAGTAAGTTGCCCATTCTGCTCCGCTATAGTGGGCTTCCTTTCCAATTATGTACTCTCAACAGTTCCCAAGCGGCTTGACTGAGGCAGGTGTCCTTTTCACATGGAGTGTGTATAAGAAAGCGCATAAGTTGTTATGGCGTAATATTGCATTCGTGCTTTTGTTCACCTTGGTCTTCTAGCACAAGATTAGCAACATTTACGGTGGTGCGTTTACTTGTGCTTGCCATCACATCAAGGTATAAGTCGTGCATCTTATCATTAGTTGTGTAATTATTCGTGGCAAATGTGGATTAATTAACTGTGAGTTTCTCCTGCTTTGCAACGCGCACCGGCATAGAAATAATTTTGGTTCTTACCATGCAAACCATTTGCTCATCTTTACTGTGCGAGCTTACTGTATATGTATGGTGCCACCGTGAAAGTAAAGTGTGCTGTTCAGCAATTGTACTGCACATTAAGGGATTTTTATCTGCGTTCGCTAAATCTACCCAGCTATAGGGATTATCTGGTGGAGGCCATGGACCATGATATTCCAACGCCTGGTAATGGTCTGCGTCATTACCGGTTACAAGTGATTTCTACTCATTTATTGTTGAATACCTCATATCAGCAAGCACAGAGCCTGTGTGCACAAACGACTTACAGCTACAACCAAACCTTCAGAATGTCGTATCGCTGCTTAGTGCACGACATTTGTTACGTTGCCCGTGTTGTATACTCTTCAGCATCGCAAATTGGGAATGGACCAATCATCTACCAGCAGCAACGACTAGCGGAATGCAACTGCTGACGCCATGCAAGAATTAAGGCAATGAGTAGGAAGCACACGACGCAGCACTTTTTCCATGAGCAACTTGCTGGATGCTCTTGGCAACAGTATTCCACGGCTACTGAAAGATTTCCGAACACTTATGCGAACCGTACGGGATTTGCAGTCTATTAGGATTGGTACAGGTGCAAACAGCCACATTGGGCTGCTGCAATGCCCATGCAGTATTTACCCGAATAGAGGCATTCAATTGTCGGTAAGAGCAGTTGTTTAGCTGTACATGGAGGTTTCACCTAGTTCGGCTATTAGGAAATGTAGTTGTGGCCCATTCAGTGTCCAGCTATTCATCCATTAAGTCAGAAACTTGTGTTATCCGTGTTTACTATATGGTCCAGAGCAACTACGTGTGAATGACCTCCGGAGTCCATTGATACTGCATACGCAGCTTTCGTTGCCAGCGGCTTTCCTCATCCACGCATGTTTCAGACCCCTCTTTGCTGAATTAAGGGATGTTATAGGTGACACGCCTGCTCGAACGTATAGGAAGTGGACAGAGGGACACTTAAGGCACGGTAGTTAGCGTAAATGGATTCAGCGAGGTATGTCAACCAGAAGGTTACCTTCCCATTTAACACATGCGGACTTAGGTATCAAAAATTGAGTATGAAACGGAAACACGCATCAATGTCCGCTTTTGCATACCTGCGTAGTTATGTGGTAGCAGTATTGCCAATCGACTACCTGCGTTGCCTACGCTTATGGACGGTGGGCCGTAGAATTGATGTATGGACAGAGGCACCGGAAAAGAAGAAGCTGAAGCAGCCAAAGGATATATTGCTTGCTACAGGTTAGTTATTGCTAGCAAATAAAAGGGCATGGCCCTGTTCATTGTTTAGGCCTTGCCTGGGTATATCCATGTTTATAGTTTGCCAAGTCGCTGAATTTACGTGCTTTGTTTCATACCCGGCGACTGCAATTAGGTTACACATCTTAACAGGTGATTACTACGGCGAAGTTTTACACCTTCGTCTAGGACTATACCTTTTCTGTCGCCCGATATCGCATAAGAAGTACTGGTGTTGCGTAAAACGGTTGCTACTTATGTTCGCGTAGGAAGCTACCGCCTGTAGGGCAAAGACCAAATACTTTCAATGTTCAAAATCTAAGCCAAGTAGCATTAAACGTGAAAGTGCATGGAAGGCTTGAGTATTTTACTGCGTTTCCATTGAAAGCGTACTAAAAACGAGCAGACCTAAGCAGTTGCTATAGTTTAGTTCGGACCGCTTGATAGCTTTCGCAGGTGCTGCTTGATAAAGCATCTTGGTATCATCGCCTGCACCCCGTGCTCGTACTGAGCTAGTAATTTCCTCTATAAGCTACCCATGGAGGTTGCGTCAGTGAAGGGAAGAGCAGCCGCATTGTGAGGTCTGCCTTGAATTTCGCCCACGCTGACTCAGCCGTATCAGCCACGACGAAAGCGCAATGCGGACCGGCATCTTCATATTAGACAGCGAGAAGAGTATTGAGGTTAGTATTGGCAGTAGTATCGGACATTCCAGCTCTTCTTGTCTTTGCCTACGCTTCTCCCTTTCTAACTGCATACCAAGCGGCCTGGTAAGGATCGCGGGAAAGAAATGAGGCCCGTAATAGTTTGAACCGGGTGAGTTTCGGTATTTATTTTGGGCTTAACTACATCTTAAGCAGACCTACGTACTCCGGGTTCAAAGATACGCAAAAGAGGGAGCAATCACGTTACTATGTAATCGCTCCGGCCCCAAAGGAACTGTAACTTGTACAGGGTCCATCTGCGTTACCTTAACATTCGTGATATAGGTTCACCGGTGTGTATGAAATAGCATGTGTTCGCCACACATGGCGACGCAGTTGTGTAATTGCAGTGAGCTGGTTTGGTGAGTTGCACCGAGGTCTCTGTTCACATACAGTTGTGGCTTCGGGATTTATGACGTGACCGCGTTAAGCAAACCGTAACTGGACCTATATGCGATAAAGTAACACCGAGCGGCTAACGAACTTTTCAAATTCATCGAGTTGCCCATAGTACGCTGCACTAGTAAGTTGGGTAATGTAACCAATTTGCGGTAGATTCACTCAGGCTATCGCAATGCCAAACTCCGGATGCATTATAAATGTAAACGAAAACACATTCCACGGTTGATGTGGGCACACTCCGCAAATACTCATGTTACCGCAGCGTCCACATTAAAGTTCACTACAGCCGTATATCCAGTCGCTTCAGGTCGGAGTACGGACTTAGAGCCACTTAGGATACGGTCGGTCCCTACAGCCGTTCCCTCTGCTTCACAGCCAGTAGTTTCCCTTACTGCGTCGGTCCGTTCCGCAGTTAATAGCGCACGTGAGTCCAGTTCCCAAAAATGCACCAGCAGTTCTAACACAAACCTACAACATGGAGGCTTAGCTTTACGTTTTCATCACGGATCAACGAGCAGCACCCCATTTTCCCAGTTGGAAAAGTTTAACGAGGCGAATTTACAGCTTGACAGAAGGTTAAGCTTTGCATTTTTAAGCGTGCACATATGCGTTTTAGATGTCGACTTTGACTCCTCCGACACCAACCTTATGAAAAGCGATTTGGATCGCTTTCTTGGTACAAATTTAGGTAAGGTTGTATGAGTTTATTGCAGCGAAACTACATTTGATGCGCTGCGCTTTGAAACACATGAAAAAGACTTTGCAGTCGATTAATGGTACATTACCTGCTATCCAAGCCATGGCATAAATTTTCGGGTAATGTCCAAAATATTACCGGCACCCAATTGGCGAGTACGACCGGCATGTGATCAATGGCTGCAATGGTGGCCAGTCAACGTGCCACGCAGTCAACGCAACTTCCTCTACTAACTGCGTTGTTGGAGGAACTGCGTTCATGCAATACGTTAATACAGGGTGGGGTCGGGTATCTGCAATTGGTGGGAAGAACACCATGTAATCCACACCTACATGCGGCACACTTATCTGGAGAGTATTCACAGTGCAACATTGTCGGAAACCGTCAGTCTCATAGGGCAGCATTTGCTGACGCGTGCATTGATAACACAGACAAATTACACCGGTTCCCGTAATGAAACCGGCTTCCGCAAACACTAACCTTCAAGGAAATTCATGATAAGAAAAAAGTTCGCTTCTCTCCCACCTCTGTGGCAGTTGTACTGTTAAAATGGTTCACGGGACGCACTTTGTCCACGGACGACATCGCTCAATTTGTGAGAAAGTATTTGAAGTTACCCGCAGCAGGGCGTGGCGTGACGCCCCAACTGCTACTTGCAGCAGCCAGCGGGTAACTAGTATGCACTACCTGACACCATTTGTTAGCTTAGGTGTTCCATATCCTTGACGTGAACATTCCAATTAACAACTGTAAAATGCCCGTTTAAATGAATAAATAAAAATTTATTCTCGACCGTGCCAGGCACGTCCATGGAAGCATGATCAGATTCCAGCGAAACATTTTCCTCTTCCGTAAGCATAACTATAACCCAGTCCACTTTGCTTTCTATGTAGGCAACCGTTGCGGTTAATGGGATGAATTTACTCAGGTGCACCAAGTTGAGCAGCGGGACTTCACCGTGTACGCGAAGTGTCAGACCCTGCGACGAGCATCTACGAAAGTGTTTCTGTTTGCTCGTTATGTTAGTTTTGCAGCGTCTCATTCCACATCAAGTTTGTGGGGCACTTAACCAAGGTAACCCGTTTTAGGCGGCATGCGCAAGCATTAGTACTACTTGCGTTAAAAAGACCAGTTAATAAGCTTAGGAATAAGGAATCGGGAAGCCTTCTCCCAGGTATAAACAGCTAGGTGCGGACGCACTAGGGTAAGGGCTAGGTTCCGGCGTAGAAAGGTGGGTGCAGGTGTGGCATCTAGGTGAGTGCCCAGTCAATGCTGCCAATCGCCCAGTTGCAAAGCCCGGTGATCATTCACACTCCGCTGATGTGTCCGGCCTTGATGTTTTAGCCTTGCTTTCTGATTGTTTTTTTGAGAAGCCTTCCACCTTGTACTTCATTAGGCTGAACTTAAAATAAACTTTCTCTTTAAAATCATAACATGGATTAAGATTTGTGGTAATCAGTGAAAGACCCTATCCCTCATTTTCGCTTTCGAAATCTTTAGTGTGTGGTGTGGATAATACCTTTAACTTCGAAGATGGTGTACGGCGTGAAACTGAAACTTTGGTTCTTGCCTCCAACTCACGGGTGCTACTGCTACATGACGGTTTCTTGGTAGCTGTACCTGCTGCAATCTCCCTGCAGCAAAATTTGCAATCGAAGGTTGTGTCCTCCGCCAAGGCTTTATGACGTTACTGTAGCCGAGTTTGCACACAACACACGCTGGTACCTGCAACCGATTCCCCGCAGACAAAGCTTAAATACCCGGCTTACCAAATTAATGTCACCGTGATTGCTTACTCAACGAATTTTTGACAAATGCACCTAGTATTACGTCCTTGAACTCACCTGTTAGTGTAATGAGGCTACCGCGCAACTGGGATACCGCACTGGGTTGCATATCATCGAGGCAATTATGTCGTAAGAAATTTTGTTACTTTCAAGTTAGGCCAACTTTGGATCACTACCATTAATGTCTGAAGCAACATGGACACCACCGGCATATTGTATTTCGCCAACCAGCGACTGCGTTTGGGTATACCTTCTAAAAAGCAAAGAAACGTTTTCTACCGGCCGGATGTTACTGTTCCTTATATAACGTCAGTAAATGGACGCACGTTCGCCACTTGCACTTAAAATGTGCAGCTGTACTTGCCATTTGCTCATTCGATGGCATGTTGGCTGCGCTGGTCTTGAATAAAGGACCACTGAAGTAGTAGCATTCCAGTCAGCATACCATTGCTGCCCGATGGCCTGAGTACACCGTACCGGATTTGAGTGTCGCCTGGTGAAACATAGCCAGGGCGCCAAAGTACGTGGTGAGACGGCCTAGGGGTATCTGTACGTACACGTTACATTAACACACTGTGTGTTGTCACCAAAGTCGGTACACTTTACCTGCGATGCTTACAGTAGGACCTCAAACAGCTTCTACAGTTTGAACCCAGCCACAGCAAAACGGTACTGAAGCATGCGGGAATTCTTCAATCTAATATTGGTATCATCGACACGGTTGTTTGTGGTTCTCCTGAATGGCATCAATCCAGCTTGAACTTAGTTCGCCTACGGCAGGTCGACGAACATCTGGTGGGAAGTTAGTGGGTGTACACATTGAGGATCAGCCTACTGAAGTATGCCAAGCTCCTGCCGGAAGCTGTCAGCGGGTGAAGATCAGATACGTAGTATGCCTTGTGGCCGCATCCATTATAGTCATTCGGTATAATATGTAGCCTGTGCGTGAGCTGTTCGTCTATTGAACGTAATAACCAATTCGGTTCTCACACACGCTTTCGAGCGGACATTCGAATATAAAATTAGCACAGCAAAATATCACAATAGAACACTTCTTGGGCTGCGTTTGGTTCATTGGTTCATTGGTTCCTTGGTCGGATTCTGGGATCAACGTGGAACAACGTTCTGTAGAGGAGCGCTGTGGTTGTGTGGAAAGCAGCAAAATCCTTGCGCACTCAGAGTAAGAATCCAATAGTCCTTTGCAATATTCCTCTATCCGCACTGACGACGACCCCCGGAAAACGGTTCCAGTCTTGCAGTACAAGGGTGGATAGGGCCAGCTCAGATCGCAAACGGAGGCCCCGCTGTTTGAAAAGCTTCCACAGTTTTCCAAGGGTTGCACACGTTGTGTTGAGTCGAAAGAACGGTTGCAGCTCACTCCCATGCTCACCTTACAGAATACATCTAGTGAATGTCTTATCTCTGCGGCGACGACGATAATCCAAAGGGAACGGGTTCAACCTTTAAACCAGTAGGAGGTAATATAAGTTCCGCAACGCTGGAAAAGAGTTGGATCCACGCGGTTGAACCTTCGCATTCATGTCACGTTCGGAGTTGTTTAGGGGATCCGATGCAGGCAATCCGTACTCAAGATTGGGGCGCACCTGCGAAGCAGGCAATTTTCTTAAGAGTGCTGTGGCCAGGCGTAACCAGACGCTTCGTATACCGTGCATTCTTCTGCAGACAGCGGCGACCCTCGTTTGGGTGCTCATGGTCGGTTTGAGATCTGGAGAAAAAAGCACCCCGAGATTCCTCTTCTAGTTGAAATTCACGAGCACGAAACCCCTGATATGGCACGACACAATTGGCCTAGGAGGACAGATCGGAAGAACAGCGCATTCGGCACAGGCAGTAAGCGACTGCTACTATCTTGACCAATTGTGCAGCAGATAGAGCATGGCTTGCAAACCGCCTGCGTCCTCCAAACTGGATGCCCCAATTTACAGCTTCGGATCATCCGCGTAGATTAAGCAGTTGGTCTGCAGTTCGGACAGTATGTCGTTGATAAAGATGTTGTATAATTCGGGGCCGCGTACCGAACTCTGGCGGAACCAACTGCTCGTGAGAAATTTAACAGAAAGCGTTGCGTTTACGTCAAACTGCATGGAGGGTCTGTCCACGAAATCGGAGACCAAATAAAGAAAGTTAGCAGCAAAGCCCATTATTTGGCACCTTGTCAAGAGCCTTACTGAAGACAGCGAACGCAGCATCCAGACGCTTACCGGCATCTAAAATCATGCCCATATTCCCCTAGCTACCAGCAATTTTGTTGCACGTGGAAGCACCCATCGGTGACCATGCTGGGCATGAGAGCTGAAGGCGATGCGCCAGTTTCAGAATCCCTTCCGTGACTTTGCACAAAATCGGTCAGTCAGATGACGGGATAGCTGGCTGAATCCTGTTGGTTCCTACCTTTATAACTAGGTTTATTGATTCTCACATTTCAGCTACTTGCAAGTTACTCGACCTCAGAAGGATGACGGATGATTAGCAGAGAGCAACGGCTATGTGCACTCTCTCGGTCTTGAGGAAACCTGGGTGCAAACAATTAGGACCAGGAGAGGAAGACGAGTCCAGGTCAAGAAGAATGTTCTTTACAACGTCTGTGTCAACATACGCGTGCTCCAACAAGAAGTAGGAGTAGGCACAAAGCTATCCGTGAGTGGAGTTTCGGTCAGTGGACAAAGGAATATTGCTGGACCAAAAGGCTAAATTTTCAACGTTTTCGCAAGATAAGTCCAATGGCTCACAGGAAGACAAAGCAGCGACACCACTGCTAGCATCTGTGCTTGGTTTAGGTAGGAGATGAGCACGTTGGAGGTCGTGCTAGAATGTATAGCCAATGACAGTTCCTGTTCTTGGCGCTTCTCATGCTTTTCATGTTGCAAATCTTTGTGACCGTTTCGTAGTAGTAGTAGACGAAGAATAAGAGGAATAAGAAGAAGAATTAGTAGTAGTAGAGTAGTAGTAGCGTTAGTAGTAGTAGTAGTAATTACAAGCTCAGAGCGCGTACTTCCCAAACTGCCCTTCCGGTTACATCTTCTATGCTTTGAACTCAATTCGTGATTGACCCTAGGGCCCCCTTGCAGAAGGGTCGGCTTTTGGAAAAAGGGATGTCCTGCTCAATGAGCAACGTACAATTGATGTACAAGTGACACCACACGTCGTCAACCTTATGGAGATCAGGAATACGCCAAGCGACAAAGCTTGCGGCGGTGTTCGACGAAGTGTAACTGCACGCCAGAAATTCCGGTGGTCGGCCAGTTGGCTGTGAAGAGGGAAGCGCGGTGTCCACTGTAATGAGACACTACATGATTACTTCGGCCAATGGGCTGTCGAACAGTAGTGTTCAGCATGTTCGGTTGTGCTGGAGAGAGCACAAGCTGCAGAATATGCGGCGTCTGATCTGTAGGAATACGGGTTAGCTTAGTGACATGCTGAAGCAAAATACAATGAGGCGATCATTGTATCCATAACGAAAGTGCGTACGGAGAAATCGTGGTCCACGTTACCACAAAATGCACCGGTTACTTTTACTAACGATTTAATTTTTCCTTACGCACAATCCCACAAAACAATGAACTGTCGTAACCTATGCCGACGTAACAAAGTACTGGTACCACTTGAACATGTAATGCAATTTTACGATGAATAGCTTACATACCCAAGGCGCTTTGTGCCATGCGTTGCTTCCACACACATACAGTAGGGAAATCGACGAAACATTTGTACTTGCGGAGTACGAGCCAAGCACACGTGCGTACAAGTGCCTTTATCAAAAGTTTTTGCACCATACCAACCTATTCTATGCTCTGAAGAGCAGGCGGAATATTTGCTGGCAGGAATAACATGGAATTGTACCTGCGTGCTTCTGGCGAGCGTACCCTGTGGCGGATATTTTGAACGTCGTCGTTTGTGACGTGCTTTCCGAATGTAATCTCAATATATTGCTTTCTATCGCAAAATGAGGTGTTGTATCTAAGGAGGTTAGCGGATTGATTGAATTCCTCTTCCATAAGTCTTCGTCTTAGCGTGTCTTCCAAAAAGAAAACGATTGCACAGATTGATGTGAGCCAGGTCGAGTGTTATCACTCTTAGCTCACGGTTAGCTCGAGAAACATTGAAGCGAGGGCTGCATTCAGTCTCTCGAGAACTGAGGTAATATGTTCAACGGAATCATAGAGCACGTGCAAGGCTCGCAGTATTCCTTGGCTGCCCGTTTTGCGGCGCTTAGATCACACGCTTTTAGAAACAACGCTATCATGCATCACGATGAAACTCTCTTTTGTTGTTACTATAGAAGACAAATTTAACGCTTTTGTGATACTTAAACTATGAAAACGGCGAACGAAATGCATCAAACCTAGAAGAAGGATGTCCAAGCAAGATGCTCCTGAAGTCCGGACCGTCGAATCCGCCGTCAGCGAACGATGGGATTTTGTCAGTGGTATTTGATGCAGCATCCTTAAGTTAATAGACCATGGTATAGCCGACGTAGGGGCGGTTTATCAGTTAAATTACAGGGCACGTGGCAGGGGCTAGCATAGCGTAATGGTAGCCTGCCGGATTGCCGGCCAGGCGGCCTGGGTTCAAATCCTGGGCGTACCGGTAACATCCAGATAACTCATAGACTGGACTTGGTTTAGTACAAAGAATATTTTAGTGGCCGTTACGCTATTACACACAAAAGTTGCACTTAAACAATGTTGCACGGTTGAATCTCTGCAGGAAGGCTTCCCCGCATTCCGCAAGCCTTCCTGCGCCTTATTCTAGTTTAAAATGGAAAGCAGGCATTTATATCGCACATCCTATATCCATGGGCCAACAATTACTCACTAACAAGTTTTCCCAATACACGTACTACTGACTTTTCCAATTTACCCAGCTTTCACCACAACACTTCCATATAGTGCACTGGGATTGCGTCCAAACACATACCTCCAGGACCACTAAGTACGTTTGCTGTCATATTTCGGCATACGGACACCTAGCGCTCGGTTTTCTATGACTAAGTACACATGCAGCATGATATTTGATGACCTGTTTATCGTTGTACATTAACTGTTGCATTTTCACTTTGATGAAATGCCCCTTGTAACCCTGTGACTTTATACTTCCCCGTTTTCTTTGGCAAACTACTAACGTTTCAGAACACGACGTTGCCTAAGTACGCATATACCTATCAAAAACGGAAGTCAACTATGCCGACGGACAACAGCCTGTAGTTAAAAGCACGACGATAGCGCACTCATTGGTAACTCTGAATTCAGCCTACATGGTTGCAAAGCGAAGCAACGGTCAACAAAGACTTAATTAATTAGGCCACTTAAACTAGCAATGAACCTTACGTTTAGTGACTACAGTTTCGTTTCTGAGAATATCGTAGATAGTTACAAGCAGATGAAAAACTGTCCACATTCCTCGCAGTTCCTCCTCTGCCGCAACGTGGCGGGATGGGAACGATAACCGATCAAAGGATTGGTTGATGCGGTTGCCTGGTACCGTTGGTTAAAGACAATTACGAAGCTACCTTATCCTTTTAATTATATTTCTTCTGTTTAGCTAAGTGAAACATATTAACATTATTCCTTTCCTGCTTCATTTCTCCATCTTGTTCAGTCTTTTTATGACTGCAATACATTATCTATACTGTTCTTACAAGTTTATCTATTTTTATGCAGATATATTGAAGATAGCGTTTTATGGCCTTTTAAGCTTCAAAATTCAAGCCAACAAATTTATTGTACTTGTTCATCCTACCTTCATATTCCACGATCGGTTGTAGCTTAAGGCAGCATTCATATTCCGAATCCGCGCGTCTCGTTAACCGGTCCGTTCCATAAATCTGCTAATGGTTCATAAAGCGTGAGTGCGGAACTGTGTCAAAAGCTTTGGAGAAGTTGATGAACAGTAGGTCCAGGGCTTTTCCTTGATCTGTCGTATCGGCCTAGTGTTCACGGGCAACTAACAAGTTGTTAAGCTAGGAATAGCTCTAACATAAACCGTGTAGGGAGCAGCTGAGCAACCCAAACACCCTTAAATGGATTTCAATGGCGTCCCTCACAAACTTTTCCAGGGGCCTTACCGTTGAGCTCTATAGGTTAACAGGAATAGTGTGCTCAGGCAAAGGCTTTTCAGGCTTTTCAAAAACAGGGCGTACAGCGACTCGTTTCTAGTCGTTAGGTGGAAAACAGGTGCACGGTGACGTCGCAAACAGTCCAGTAGTTGGACTGCAAGTTCATTTGTCAAGACCTAAAATAGTCTGGCTCACCCAGCACACAAAAGTAAAAGGCGCTATGAGCGATGTATTTGGCTACGGAAAGAGCTGCTCTAGCCACAAAGACAAATTATCCATCAATGATATAATCAAGTTATTTAAGCCATGTACTTCTTCTTTTTAATATTAAGCACCCTTCAGAAATGCACAGGTTCTGACCTTTTGGTTTATCGGGTGGTAGTGAAGTGTCTTCTGCTTATCGTGCAACCACCCATGTGTTACGCTGCTGCGCCTTTATTATTTCGACCTGTGTCCGCTCCATAGTTACTCAGTAAAGATTGGAATGGTTTAATCAAATGTTTATGGTGCTGTTTCCTATCAATCAAAAGATAGTGCTATCTGTTCTGCTGCAGTATTCTGTCAAAAGCATTTTTTACATTGGTGCAGGAAAACAACAGAAGTCCCAGCTGGTAAACACCGCATCCGTGACTCTGGGTGTCAACGACTGATGTTACTGCAAGCTTCAGCGAAAAGCTCGATGCAGGACGCCACCTCCAGCACGAGGATGCGCGTTATGACAAAGCAGGTGATGAGCACAATAACTTTTCAGGGCCACGTCCCCTGTACCTTCAAAAAGTTAACCATATATTCCGTTTCATAAGTTAACATCATCTCTTATCCATGCTCACTCATTGACAGGCGCGTCAACACGTCGCTTTACCGACACGGGATCCCCAGACACTTAGGTATGCACTTCCGCACGTACAGTTTTATGCCGTGTCGCTAGGATTACTTGCGTCGACCAACTAAGTGAACATAAGCGGGAATACAGGCGGTAACCTAGCCATGTTCCTTTTTTAATCTAACATCTTCCTAGGGCTCCCTTCGCCCAGCGCATGCCGTAATCGACCAGAATGATATGGATTTTCTCGCCTTTGTACCTTAAGGTTAGTCGTAATGTAACCTTTTTAAAAGTCCGATGGTGTCCGTAAGTTCAGGTAGAGCAGATTTACCCGTTTATTCGAGAATATTGCTGCCACACTGCGTCTGCCATCTACGGACCACCGAGGCGTATCCAACAAGCCTATCATTACCTTCGACGCTTTTATTTTAGGTGCCTTTGTGCTAGCTGGTGCTCATAAAACTTGGCTTATTAGTGTGTTATATAAAGGGAACCCATTCCACAGGTCGACAAATAGATGGCTAGCAGGGGTACGCCACTCAATCATTCTTAAGCAACCTGTATATGCAGTTAGCTAATAGGACAGCAGCCTTAAATGCAAGGGCAAGCCGTGGCCATTATTATATCGTTCATGTATCCTTGTAGCTGAAAGGGCTGTAAATAAGATGCAAACGCTATGCTTCGATACCGCCCTTTGAAGCGCCTTTTTCGCTTAAGACCATCGTATCGTTTCGCCAAACTTCATAGGCGTGAGATTAGGACCCTCTCCTTGGCTGGATTTGCAATTTTTGCCCGCACAATCGTCCAAAGTTGTGAGCACGTGAAACCAGGTCAGGCCCAATTCACGTCATATGCGGAGCGCTAAAGGGTTCGGTACCCGGACCCGCACATTTCTGCTAAGCATCAACGATCTAATGACTAAAATTATGTCGAACTGTTTGCCCCAGGCCGATAACCTCATAGTCTGGAGAGAGATCTCATCTCTCAAAGACCGTATCTAGCTTCAGATCAAGCTTTACAAGATTTAGGAATGGTCGGCCCAAACACGCCTTTTCTTCAATGTGGATAAAGGTTGAGTGCTACACACATAAAAGCTGAGGGCCAGGGTTAGTAACACTGCTATCTCGCAAAGGATCTCGGTGTGCTGGTTAAGAAAGACCTCAGATTCTCGGAGCAGTCCAAACAAACATCAAACAAATGTCTCTAAATCGTGTGGCCTTTACGATGCTCCTTCTGTCAAATCAAACCGACGATTTTCCGCCACATACTTACGGCTTATATACGTCCTTAATTTAAATATGCAGTTTAAGCATAGCATTTATGGCCAAACCGAAAGCTCACGGCCTATGAGGTTCCACAACGTTAGGCGACCAACAAGGTCAAGCGGCTACGCCACTTCTCATAATAACAGTGCCACAGAGTGTTTGGCACGTTTAGCGGGCGCTACCCTATTTGCATGGTGCCCTAGTCATGGTATACTAAATATTAACCTACGCCAATCACCACTGTCCTCAACGATTAAATATGGGTCACATCAACCAACCGAGCTGTCCTCATCTAAACTGGTTGGAACGCTACAGTCGATTAAGTGTCGAAGCAACCACTTCTCGCTACGCCTTTGCTACACACGGAAACCCTCTCTGGAGATGTTATTACAGCCCGTAGGTTAGATGTGTTTAAAACACATGTCGGTAGTACACTGCTCACCGTACACCATACCACCTAATCCAACAGACCCGAACAAACAGCAGAACAACAATAACAAACCAGCTCACCTCCATTGCTTCCAGGAAACTATTGACGGTAGGCTTGGCAATATACAAAAAGGAGCGAACGCTGTAATCGGCATGTTTGCAAATTATGGTTGTTACTTAGTACCTGTTGCTATTTTTGCTTTATTTGCTCGCCCCTAACCAACCATCCGCCGGGCTATGTCAATCTTCGGCTAATTTAATTTGAAATATACCATGTACCATTAGCCATTGACGGCCGTTTCAAAGCAGCATGTATGCTGGGATAGCTACCTCGGCGTCGACGAGCTCTGGTCAGAACCAGGTTTCGGTTACACAGATGACTTTGGCATACGTGTCTAGCGCAATAGCAGCGTTTTCTGGCATCTTGTTCCTTAGTAATAAAATGTTAGCTTACATGCACCTCCACATGCTAACCTAAGCTGCAGGCGGCCAATGATACCACACTGTAGTTGGTAGGGCAGGTTGGGTTTCGTTTACCCAGTACCTGGAGGGGTCAGCGATGCTCGTTCTTTGGTAAATCCTCAAGCTGTGTAATTGGTGGCATTTGTGTGGCTTAGGTAGATGTCGTGGACCTATGTCTCTGAATTGGCGTGAGCGCTTCACGCAGTTAGTCCGGATGTCTCATGACGTCGTAGGGAACCTTGCCGCGAAGCTCATACTGCCGCTGTACTACAGTCGGGCGCATCGCGGGAGTGAAAAGGATGACCCACAGCAGTTATAGCGCTAATATCGGAAAGAGGCGAGCTGGCCTCGAGAGCCGGTCGACACATTACGCCCCACAGTTTTACACTGATGGGTTCAGCTGCGTTCGCAGGTTCTGCTACCGCTGAACAGTATGGTTGGAGGGTTTGACCGGGTCAACCGTGTGAAGTTCTATGACCCCTTGTATGATTATACTGCAGGCGCTACCAGCTTTAGGGTATTTGCTGTTGACATACGTCTTCTTCCTATCCTCCCTTACAAGCAAGGGAAATACTGGCTTGGCGCGGGTTTTTGAGTCCAATTGGTTCACGCGGGTAGGATGCAATACAATTTTTCGACGTCGCTAGCAACGTCTGCTGGCTAGCCGAGGCTGTCTTGCCAAACATTCTCTACGTGGTGCCAGTTGGTCGGTTTGGGTTAATATCGCTTCAGCTGTTATTTCGGTCGCACTGTTTTAAGACGTGCTAGCTTTCGCCTGGCAATCATACTCCCAATAAAAAGCCACGTAGATCTGCTTAACCACACCATGACATAACGGACATGACTCGCCACTAAATAAAATCATTGCCTCTTGCCGTATCGGAGGATCTTACCCACCTCAAAACCGTAAATTTATTCAAAGAATTCCTTTGCTTTATTCCTTTATTACCGAATTTGCAGGGCGAACTCAAAAATTAACCGTACTAGTAACCAATGCGCTTAACCTTTTTACTTGCCGATGCACCCACATACATCCTACATATCCATACACACACGCATCCAGTATGTACTGGGTAACTTGGAACATTTTTGTTCCATTACTGATGTCACGCCTTATATTAGCATGACCAGACCCTTTGAGGCGTGTCTTGCACCCTCGAGAATAAACCTTTATTTTTTCCTTGTAACTGTCATGAAAGCTTGTCACGTGGTGAACGGGACCCCTGTAGCCGGCACAGTGAGGGCAAGTGATGGCCAGTAGTCCAAGTGGTTATTGCATGGATGGATATTAGAAGAGATCAGCACCCGCTCTCCAGGCTAGTGTTGGGTGGCCGCGCTCGTCCACGTTGAACCGTATTAGTCGCTTCCGGTTAAATTCCGGCAGGACCTACTGCCGAAGCGCATTGGAAGCCTGAGGAGATTGTGAGGGCATCAGGTGTGCAACATGTGTGAGGTTAGAGTTTGGACGCTCCCGCAACTGCACGGTGCGCTCGGTGTAGTCGCTGAGGATCTTAAGACGCCGCACATTACTCGTTCGTTTGAGGAAGCCGCCGTAGTTGCGTTATGGGCTTTTGAACCTGGATCCTGGCATCTGCTTACTGGTTGGAAAGTCATCCGCCAGTTTTCGGTTATGTTTCTCATTAGTTTTCAGTGACTGGGACAGTTCGCGCAGGGGAATGAACCACGAATCATGGGTAGGACAACATCCGGCCCCTGACCGCTGGGACTGTTTCTGTTCCGAGAGACTTGTGTTTAGAGACACAAGCTAGAGCTTATGGTTGTCTTGACTACGTAACTGGAATGTGGACGGGTGCAGAATCATAAGTGTCAAGACATATGCCTCTCATCAATACACCGGGAGGCAAGTCGCTGGTTTCATAATCTTTACAGGCGGTCTTCGTCGAGACTTGCAAGTCACTGCAGGCGCTTGTGGCCGGCGTTAATGGGTAGGTATTGGAAGGGTCGATGCGGTAACAGTGTATTCGCTGAATACCTAGTTAGCCTTGATATGTGTAGTGTAAAAGTCAAGCTCTGGCTGCGTGGGTTTGGCACAGCGCCTAGGGTACAGTCGCCTGCAACAAAGACAGCGAATATGTAGTGCCGACCCAGAGCGACAAACGCAGCACCTCCTGTTACCTGCAACTATTGTCCTGCAATGGGGCCTGCGGATATTGGGAGAGTAGCGGACATTTAGAAGGCTGTGGTGAGTCGGCGATCAAGGTTTATGGTTTATACAGCACCATCAAGCGGGAACACAGGAAATGGTGAAACGGAGCAACAATTTGGTTAAAAAGCCTACCTGGAAGCAATGACAACCCTAGTGATAAGAATGACTGGGATGCTAGTGCGTTGAGGAGGCGCGTTTCTATGCGCGGAAAAGAATAAGACCTTGCGTTGAAAGTACTACTTTCAAGGGCTGAAGAAGGGAAATAAGACGCAAAAACCGGGTAATGCATAGAGCATAACAAAACCCAATGAGCAAGAAAAGGCAAAACATGGTGAGCTGATGCATTTAGAATGGCAATTACAGGTAGCTACGTTAGACAACCGTGGAAGACAGTATCTGAAGCTCTTAGTGCATAGATCCGGCTGCATTTCCTGGCGAAACTTATTACTGATGGTGTACTACGTAGATGGTATTTATTTTTTCCGGCACAATCGGTCAACCAAGAAAGGCTTTTGGCTGTCAACCGGCTGCGAATTATAGAGTGCAAAATCGGGCTGTACGATGCATAGCCTGCTAGCACTGCGGTTCCACCGAAGCTACAGCCGTGTTCCGGAACGCGGTGGGTTTCCGCCTGGAAAACGTTCTCCTTATCAAAAGCCATAAGTCTCCGTTTAACAACACTGAAACGTGGCGGATGCAACTGGCTACTAAATAAAGTCACAGCTGAACAGTTCACACTGATACCGTCCTCAGACTTTTACATACAACCTGTGCAACAGCTGTTACTATGAAGAATGCTTTAACGGAGCACAGAACATTCCGTTTTCATAATGATCATTGTTCGCACCGCTAGCTTGTTTGGGCTCCTGTGCTCATGGATTATTACATAGCAAAATCATGCCCAACTTGTACCTTGACACAACAGTTATGACTGATTTTATGCGCTTCAGCGCCATCCTGTTCTTTGGTCTGACTATTACCTGACAAAATGCTCACACGTATGGACTACATCTTTTCGTTTATACCTTTCATTAAAACGAAACGTTTTATTATGCCGATAAGCTATGGTTGTATGCACATTTGATCGGGCCTTCATGGGTTTGTCTCGTTCTGCCAAGAACATACCACTTAGTTATTTATCTATAGAAACCCATAAGAGCGTCCTAGAAATTACTTGGTCTACTCTGATTGTGGAATTGCATTGTAATTAATGGATTCCAGTCAGTACTAATAGGATGTCAAGATTAGTTACAGGAAGATTTGAGAGTTTCTTACTACTCTATTTTTGGCTCAGCAGTAGTCAAGCATGACGTCTAAGTACCGATGGTGTTGACTTCCTTACCGGCACCATCAAGGGTAGGCAACTTAAGCAAAGACATGTGTGGTTCCTGCAGACCTGAGCTGACCACTTCTCCTTCCGTTGACGTATCATAAGACGGTAATTTCATGACCCTGTGTGTTCTGAGGCAAATTGGACTGATTGCTAAAAGCCAGGCGTAGCCAATCTCATGGTTGATATCCATAAATCCGGCGAATTGCTTTTTCTCCGTATTGTTGATGGTGTTCCTTCACGAGCCAAGGCAAAAGTCGTTGCCGCCTCTACGCTTCCGGCAGGATTAGATAGATAAATCTAAATGTCCACTTCCAACCGACTGCCTGCAGCAAGTGAGTCACATCTAAATTCCTATAGCAATATATTTTTATTTCTGGCAATGCGAGTCGTGAGCTGGATACCACAAACGGGTATGGCCGTTAATGGTGTAAGTATATAGCGAAATAACGCTAAACGTACTGCGTTTGATGTCGGTATGTAAGTGTACGTGCTAGTGGACCTGGAAAATGATATGGAAGTGGGAACGTATTCGTGATTTTTGCTGTGAGCGCCATCGTATAAAGAGACCAGGCAAGAGTTTCAAACGAGTTGACGTTCTGAGGTGCGCAGCTTCTTTGGAGGGGTAAGGGGCAAGGACTCTATTTAGGGACGAGACACCACCGGCACACGCAGTGTTGTTAAACGCACCTTTCTGGATTTTTGTATGGAGAACACGTACCAGGCGACAATCCAAGCCACCGCGGAACACTGCCGCTGATCTATTCGCTGAAACGAAATTAATCCAACCCACGCAGGTGGCAATACGTAGCGTTTATTTGGCTAGCTAGCTCTGCCCTGCGCGTTATGTAACCGAAAGACTGTAAAACGCTTGTTGCGGCATAAGCACTGAACTTAACATTGAGGTTTGTTAGTGTGCTTCCGGTTAACAGCATCCAATGAGACATGTGCAGGATATCTGGGAGCAACCTCCATCCCCCATTGGTTGCCCGGCGCTCCCTTCACGTCCATGCTCAGTGTTGCTACGGTCTCCACAAATGACTTCTTGCACCCATCCAACCAACTAGCTCAGTAGAGCACACCTCGCGAAGGCAAAGTCAACACATTTCCGACTTTTAAGGGACAGCAACCAAGCTGCTAATCGGGTCAGCGTGAAACAGTCGTTGAGCAATCCAACTGTAGCAAAAATGGGTGTACCTCCAGCTTCAGTCGCTCCGAAAACAGCTCCGGGCATAACATCGGCTAAAAAGACTCCAAGGCTCAAATAGTGCCGAAGTCTAATTCATCAAAGCTAAGGTAGGTTTTGGACAGAATGACGCAGCTGAATGATTGATCAAAGGAAACCCCAGCACAGGAAGCACCTACAACTGGGCGAAACAAGTGTCCCTCCCGTGAAGGGTACTTAGATATCGTACATGCCTCTGTGTCCAGTAAACGTACACCAGGAGGTCCAAAACTTCTTGGGGATCTGGGATTGGACCGAGAAATAGTTTTTGCTGGAAACAGAACATAACCCACAAGGACCTACAAAGAACATGGCTGTACAACAAATGGATACCAACGCACTCCCAGCCACGACCATTGTCCAGTAAGGGTAGCTGGACACGAGGCCTTCAAACTGCTAACAAGTATATATAAACCTGAAAAATCCGGACGCAAGAAACTGAAGCTGTGCTCCTCTGGACACATACAAAGATGACTCTTCTTGAAGGTCTCACCCTCTATGGGCCTCAACCATTGCGGCCTCCCAGACCAAAGATACTTGATCAGCTAACAGAAAAAATTGGAAGTCAATTGACTGCGGACAACCGAGGGTGAAATCAGTCGGCAAGCTGCTCTGCCAGCTTTACATTAGAATACAAACGGATTTCTGTCAGTGTTCCTGGACGTGGTGGGATTTCGCCTGGCAAGCCATCTCCCTGTAAAAACCACAAGTGTCCGCTTAACAACACTGCGACGTGGCGGATGTGACTCGCCAATGAATAAAGTCAATGCCCACCACTGCATACTGGCAAGTCGATTAGAATCACAATTTAATGCTTATCTGACAGGTTCAAATATAAAATACTCCCTGTCTACATGTATCGATTTCACCACACATGTACCGCCTAGCCGGTTTATACTTCGCACGTTAGAACCCAACGTACTTCATGCATTGACGACTTTATTCCTCACGATTAATTTTACAATTTCCAAGGCAGGTACAACTTTCGGCTTACTGCCGATTACATACATAGCAACGTGTTTGTTTCGAAACGTAATTACATGTAAATGTTGATCATGCCTGGTTTGGTGTGTCTCGACAAATTCGAGAATATGCTATTTAGTTATTTACTTATTAAGTATTCACGTTACTTGGTATCTCTTCTTGTCGATTTTGAAAAATGGTATAGTTTTAACAGTGCACTTCTTCGTGGGTGCAAGCGGTAAAACCCCACTAACGTCTGTTTCTTCAAAGTTGTCTTTCTGGCTGCGGAAGAGAGCCGTCTTTCGTCGGACCGACCTCACGTCTCAAGGAAGCAAACTATTTTTTCTGAGTGAGCTCTCTCCGTCAGAGGAAGCCAAAATGAGAGTGGCATTTAACGATGTGCGGATCCATAGAACAAATGCTTAAACCAACTTGTGCATAGTAAAATTTTGGCTAGTCTAGGAAGCCCAGAGGTTCCGCTGGAAGCCACTTTTTGTCTTCCCATGGACCGAAAAGCATGCACGAGGCACGAACGGTAGGTGGCGATTGCCAACCTTTCCGACTTCTTGAACCTATTGGACAAAATACAGTACTTACTTCACAGCTTCTTCCAGACCTGCTAGCCCTCAATGGGATCTGGCTCACTATATCTTTTTGGTTCAAGGTCCACAGCCAAAGACACAAAGTTTTCCGTACAAGTAGCGCTGAAATCTGGACTGGTGGCGGCGTAGTACCCTACTAAAGTATGGATACTGAAGTTCACCTCGTAGAGGGTAACACGGAAGCTGATGGTGTTGCAGCGTTCCACTAGTACGTGATCCATTCTGGCTCTATATCTCTTACGGTTGGCGTTGTCTACAAAGCGTACGCTCAGTATACCCCTGTGCCAGCCTTTATTAAGCCGCATTGAAACCGCAAAGCTTCTCTTACTGCGCGTGACTTCAATGCCACGATTGCCAAGTGGGACCAATGCACCGCTGTTTCCTTCAGCGTTACTTTTCGCTCGCTTTCCACTCGGCCACTTCCCAGCAAGAGGCCGCACATTATGGAGCTTCAGCTTACCCCGGCTCTGTCTTATGTTTCGTATTTCAACAGTTCACGGCCCATTGGTAGAAACGACCACTGTATGATCTTCTGCTTATTAACTAAACGTTTAGCAATTCAAGCCCGAGGCGCACAACATCAGACCTTCTGGCATACTGACCACTACATTAAAAGCCGCAGCAAGTATGCTTGACTGAAATGTTCCACAACACTTGGAACTCGATGCTACTTGGAAGGTTTAATCCTGCAAGATGATGACACGCACTGAGAAGAACGTCCCACCTCATAAAGCTGGTCTGATTCTGAGGGACCCTTCAATCGTTCGAGAGCCCAGGGCTAACTTGAAACAAGGATGAGTACTATAGGGCAAATTCAAACTTACGCGCTTAGTCTTCGACTACTCTAAATAAAAAGCCCCTAACTTCCTCGACGGATTTTCTTCTAAAGTATTTAAAATCTTCGGATGTTCTACAAAGCAAATTTCGTTGATACTTCAGGAAAACGCAAAAGGGCGCTGGTCTTATATTCGACGAATATTATCAGCCAATCGTGGTCCGCCTAACTGTCAAGCAATCAGATGGCGGTACGCGTGGGACTAATCCGAGGGAAGAGCACAAGTTCACTATTGATCATGTCTTTCTTAGTGTGTCTTGACAAATGCGAGAATAAACTATTTATTTATTTATTTATTTAAAAGTATGTGCTCCTAGCACCTCGGGGTTGCCCCCTTACTTAGCCGCAATGTACAAAAATGCACGTCGAGGTACGCGGATACAGTTAACAGATGCATACATGAATCCTACGGGCTAATAACATAGAAAGGTGACGTACGCACTAGACTAGCGGTAAGATAGCTCCTTAAGACAATAAGCTGCAAGGTGGGTCCAAGATTATAACCTCTGATAAGGTTAGCTTGCAAGTACGATAAATTTCTTGCTTAATTAACGGTCCTGTTTCGCATCGGAGTAAGTGTAAAACAACGCAGATGTGTACAAGTTGTCTTTTAAAGGTACGTTGCAGCAAGGCTTCCTGTTAGGTTGCCTCAATAGGCCTACTCTGCAACGAACGGCTACCTACGTGACCTAGACTGTTCCGCATGCCTGTAGCCTTAATTAAATAAATAAATATTTTATTATCGACTACGTGGGGTACGCTCCTGAAGGCATGATCCGATAGACGCAAACGTACCGAGATTTAGTGGCAGTTGTAACCGCGACAGAAGACAGTTATTCAAACCTCCATGGCTGGAACTGTACAAAGGTGCAAATGTCAACTACTAATTAGGCTGTCGTTAGAATGGTACCCGTTCGTAAGGACAAACTTAGCCCACCACATAGTGCAGTCAGACATCTGCCAATAATAGAGCAAGGATCGGCATGCTCCACCGGAAGGTAATTGAAGAGCTAGCTTGAGAGATGTGTGTTGCTACGTTGAATTTGTGTGACGTACCGCGAAGATTAACGGTGAAGTGGTAACAAGGAAAGAGGCGATAGTATATGAGTGAACTCGTAGCAATAAGTGACGATAGTATGTGCAGAATTAGGAATGTCAGGGTAACGAGCTTATCAGGATAGTGAAACGTGACGCTTGTTGACCTGCAAGTAAGATCTCGGGCTGCGACATTATGCAGTGGCGAGTCACATCGTTACGTCAGTGTTGCTTAACCGAGAATGTTTGCCAATGGGAGCATGAATCATGCCTGCGCCTGTGCATTCAAATTTTAAGTGACTGTGCAACATCCGGGTTATTTGCCCCTGTTTCAGCATGACAAGCTAACAATGCGAAAGGAAACGCAACAACAGCAAGCATTTGTATCCAGTGGGGCGTTTATTCTGTTTTCTGTAGCGTCGCTGCAGGTAGACGCAGACAGCCACCATACATCTAGGAAAGCGCTAGGCGGCCGTTTCCTCCTATTGGGACCAGTTAGTAGCGCGCACCGACCAAATCCTGCCGGTTTTGATCCCACTGCCTTACTCTTGCGAGTCAGCGACTTTTGTCGCTGAGCCAAGCGCGAAGGCAGCGGACGGCCATGACCCTTGGCTCAGCGACGTAATCAGCTGACTCGCAAGCGTAAGGTAGCGGGATCGAATCAGGCAGGTTTCGGCGGGTGCGCGCTACTGACGAGATCTAACTGACGAAACGGTCGGTTAGCGCTTTGCTGGATGTGATGGCTGTGTGTCTGTGTCCAACTGCAACGAACCTACACAAAAGCTGCAATGCTGTTGACTGACTTAAGCTACAAGGCGCCGTAAAATTAACGTTTTAATGCCATGCGGCCATAAGCGCCGTCGAAGTTGCCGGATTCATTGCACATTTAATGCCTTGGATCTCACTATAGCAAGCCAACCATTTGTCGCCGAGCTTTGAATGTATCGTAGTCGTCCTTTACGCATTTCCTTGCTTCCCATTTCGTCTTTGGTGTTATTGCAGTGGCTCACCGGCGTGCGTTTCCGCGCACGGCTGGCGCTCCGTCCCCTATTGGCAGTCGTAACCGTACTGCCTAGCTAGCAACGAGATGTAACACAATCATATAAATCGGCCCGCTCCGACGATTATTAAGTGATTATCAAGCAAATTAAGAAGTATCTCTTTAACCCTTCAACCCCTCGGTTCATTTCGAACCACCTACGGAAGCCCACGGTACCCTCGACCGAACGCATACTACAGCACACGCGAACTCACTACTACGAATGTTCTGCAAGTGTGTACCATGTGAATACCCTCTTATACGCGATGGGAATCGTTACTGACGCTGTTAATGTGCTTAATAATCATAACTTACCAAAATGCTGCGCTAATCGGCGTCCTTCGGTGCTACATCCGCTCGTTCATTTCAGTGGTAGTTTAGGTAAACAGAGAAACTGGGCAGTCTTCGGTTAGCTGTTCACCTGACAGTGCATCCCACACGGTCTTTACATACGTTGTGATTGCTACTTTGCTCTTCACGAATGCACCTACGAAGATGCAAGAAATATGAGCAAAGCAGCAGTGTCGACATACTGAACGTGAATGTAGCGGTGAGTCAGAAGTCCAGCGTTTCTAGACGCGGTTCGTTTTGATATACCGTAATGATTTAGGCTTGGCATACCTATGGTATAGGCGTAATCAGGCTCTGCACGCTATGCGCATGCATTTGCGCATGACCTTTTGGTTACAAAATGCGTAACGAAATAAATATTTAAATAAAATAAATGTTTTAGCCGTGACAATGAACTACATGAATGTATTGGCATGCTCATGGTGATCCAACAAGGACTGGCAAACTTGAAAACCGTCCATGTATAAAGGGTGGTTGAATGCGTGTAGTTAAGAACGATTGTGGTTTCGTTTAGTTGCTTTGTTTTGACTATCTGAATAACCTCCTATTAATTGTCCACGATGCATAACCAAATTGCGCTTATCTTTAGCAGCTGTTGCGTTTTTAGCAATTTTACGTAACTTGTGGACCATATTTCCTATCGCGGATTCGTTGCTAACTAACTTACTTTGCATGTGAATTTAGCGAAGTGTTGTGCCACAGTACCTCAAGGCATTATTGGATTTATCTTATTTCACCTTGTCGTTTCAAGTGATTGGCGGTTGCTTGATATCCGTGGTTTGGCTGAGCTTGATGTGCCTGTTGACAAGGTGCTGTCCTCTGCATTACCCACAACTGCGTTCATACTGGCTCCAGGAGACAGTTAGACTTCGCTGGATGGGGCGGAGTGCACGGTCCTAGTGGCCGGGCTAGGCTTAAAGAGCGGTCCTGTACAGAGCGAGGGGCGGACTACGGTCTAGCCAACGTCTTGTGAGCATTTAATTCCTAAATACGGCGTGCTTCTGTTTACCTTGAAGAAGCATGGACCAACTATGTTGATGAAACGTGGCTCTAATCCACATGCGCTCGATCTTATTCCTTCGAATTTACACCGGATATGAAGTGTGTGGTGCAGCGCAAGCCACCCATGGGCCCTCTGTAGGCACATGCGTCCTGTGGCTAGCCACAGTAAAACGCCAATCCGAAACCGGATGCAGCCAACTAGATTTGTTTATTGAATTTGTAAATGCGACACTGTATTTGTGGTTGATTTCAGGCAAACGTGAAAACGTGGAATGTGATTTTCATAGTGAATGACTTAGCCCATGAAATGGTGCACATCTTCCGAATAGGTAAGGAGCCGTGGATTTATTTATTGGCGAGTAACGTTCGTCAAGTCACAGCGTTGCTAAACAGATCTTGGTGGCAGTTTGTAGGAAGAACGCTCTCCAGGTGAAAGTCTACCGCGTCCTGAAACAATGCCGCCGAACTATTCAATAAAACAAAAGTAACCCAATGCATCTAGCTGACACCATGAGAAGGTTGTCCGCTTGGCTAGCGCTGCACACGAAATAGAATTGTGCGGGTATTTCTAAAGGTCCACGGGGCACTGCACAGACGCATGGGCACTCCCATCCACAGCTGTAAAATTTTCGGTGCAAAAGGTGGAAGTCGATGGATCGTTATAACTGGCTTGGAAGTGGCGCTGCAACCGTCTTTTAGTGTTGGTTCCAGCAGGAGGGATGCGAAGATCTTTGAAGGACGTCAGCAGGTACACAGCTGTATTCCTAAGTGATACAGCTTACTTGTTACGATTAATCGACGTAACCATTGCTTGCTTGTCCTTATTGTCACTGCTTACAATATTTTAGAGCTGGATGGCCGAGCTATCTTCACGTGGTGTTAGTTCCAGTTGAGCCCGTTCCGCTAAATAGTTTTGCTGCAGTTTTCCAGGACCTTATAAATAAATAAATAAATAGTATATTCTCGAATTTGTCGAGACACACCAAACCAGGCATGATCAACATTTACATGTAATTACATTTCGAAACCAACACGTTGCTATGTATGTAATCGGCAGTAAGCCGAAAGTTGTACCTGCCTTGGAAATTGTAAAATTAATCGTGAGGAATAAAGTCGTCAATGCATGAAGTACGTTGGGTTCTAACGTGCGAAGTGTAAACCGGCTAGGCGGTACATATGTGGTGAAATCGATACATGTAGACAGGGAGTATTTTATATTTGAACCTGTCAGATAAGTATTAAATTGTGATTCTAATCGACTTGCCGGTATGCAGTGGTGGGCAGTGACTTTATTCATTGGCGAGTCACATCCGCCACGTCGCAGTGTTGTTAAGCGGACACTTGTGGCTTTTTACAGGGAGATGGCTTGCCAGGTGAAATTCCACCACGTCCTGGAACACTGTCAGAAATCCGTCAGCCGTCCATCTACATGGGATACAGAGCGTTACGTCATTGAGCAAAAAACGCAGTATCGTTTTGCTGTGATGGAACTATTACGTGGGAAGACAGAAATCAGCACTTAAAGACCAGCAGTTTGCCAGCCTACTTCGACAGGGATCGCAGTATAAGTGAGTGAAGGTATGAATGGCCTGCGACGAGAGGGATTCAAATGTTAAATGGTGGTAAGTCAGCGGATAGATAGGATTTAAGCGCTTGGGTAAAAAGCTTCTAGTGATCAAGCCAGAAAGACGACACGACAGTATTAAGATTATAGTGCTATGGCCGACTAAGACGGGGAAAAGCCTGTGAGAAAGCTTACCTCCTACATAAGTAAGTGTCAAAACCATTTCTCAAGAAACGGACACAGAACGCTATGTGATAGAGAAGTTTTCGACAGATGTGAAATAATAAAGATCAGTTAAATGCAAGTGAAAGGTTGGAACAAATGTATACGTAGCGTCTCGCAGAAAATCTGATTAGTATAGGGTGCTAGTATTACGGTATGCTGACGCAGAAAAGGCCAGTGAGGCTGTTAGACTCTACATGGGTAAGTGTCGCAAGCATAGCAGCGAGTAAGTAAGAAATGAACATCTATAAAAGTGAGGCTAGCGGGTGTCTCTTTACTGACCAGATCAAAGGAGCGCAGGACTAAAAAGCTAAGAAGGGTTGGTTGATGTATAGACAACGAATAGCCAGAATGCAAGCATACATTAGGTTGCTGAGGATATCAGAACCTGAGGCCTAACCGCAGCACCTAGGGAGCTAAGGTAATAGTACCGAGCTGGATAGAGCCAGGGAATGCTAGCCCGAGACTTGGGGGATTGCAGGTAAAAAGCCTAAGACAATACAGAGTAAGATTTAAAAGAAGCTTTAGGAACGTGAAGCAGAGCAGCTGCTTTCGCTGAATACATGGATTTGCTTGCACGACAGAAGAAAGCTAAGAGATGTTTCGTGGATAGAAGGACAGCGAAAGAGAGAAGCGCAAGCATAAAATGAGATTGTTAAATAGTCCAGAGCGTAGAGACTAATACACAGTGACGCCCCAGCTGGTCAAATTATGCTAGTCTGCTAATGAGATAAATAGGTTG
>OX104064.1:57048641-57075207 GCA_944474145.2 Dicrocoelium dendriticum | reverse complement strand
CCTGCAAGATGATGACACGCACTGAGAAGAACGTCCCACCCCATAAAGCTAGCCTGATTCTAAGGGACCCCTGGATCGTTCGAGAGCCCAGGGCTAACTTGAAACAAGGATGAGTACTATACGGCAAATTCAAACTTACGCGCTTAGTCTTTGACTACTCTAAATAAAAAGCCCCTAACTTCCTCAAAGGATTTTCTTCTAAAGTATTTAAAATCGTCGGATGTTTTACGAAGCAAATTTCGTGGATACTTCAGGAAAACGCAAAAGGGCGCTGGTCTTATATTCGACGAATATTATCAGCCAATCGTGGTCCGCCTAACTGTCAAGCAATCAGATGGCGGTACGCGTGGGACTAATCCGAGGGAAGAGCACAAGTTCACTATTGATCATGTCTTTCTTAGTGTGTCTTGACAAATGCGAGAATAAACTATTTATTTATTTATTTATTTAAAAGTATGTGCTCCTAGCACCTCGGGGTTGCCCCCTTACTTAGCCGCAATGTACAAAAATGCACGTCGAGGTACGCGGATACAGTTAACAGATGCATACATGAATCCTACGGGCTAATAACATAGAAAGGTGACGTACGCACTAGACTAGCGGTAAGATAGCACCTTAAGACAATAAGCTGCAAGGTGGGTCCAAGATTATAACCTCTGATAAGGTTAGCTTGCAAGTACGATAAATTTCTTGCATAATTAACGGTCCTGTTTCGCATCGGAGTAAGTGTAAAACAACGCAGATGTGTACAAGTTGTCTTTTAAAGGTACGTTGCAGCAAGGCTTCTTGTTAGGTTGCCTCAATAGGCCTACTCTGCAACGAACGGCTACCTACGTGACCTAGACTGTTCCGCATGCCTGTAGCCTTAATTAAATAAATAAATATTTTATTATCGACTACGTGGGGTACGCTCCTGAAGGCATGATCCAATAGACGCAAACGTACCGAGATTTAGTGGCGCAAGTTGTAACCGCGACCAGAAGCAGTTATCAACCCTCCAAGGCTGGAACACTGTACAAAAGGTGCAAATGTCAACTACTAATTAGGCTGTCGTTAGAATGGTACCCCGTTCGTAAGGACAACCTTAGCCCACCACATAGTGCAGTCAGACATCTGCCAATAATAGAGCAAGGATCGGCATGCTCCACCGGAAGGTAATTGAAGAGCTAGCTTGAGAGATGTGTGTTGCTACGTTGAATTTTGTGTGACGTACCGCGAAGATTAACGGTGAAGTGGTAACAAGGAAAGAGGCGATAGTATATGAGTGAACTCGTAGCAATAAGTGACGATAGTATGTGCAGAATTAGGAATGTCAGGGTAACGAGCTTATCAGGATAGTGAAACGTGACGCTTGTTGACCTGCAAGTAAGATCTCGGGCTGCGACATTATGCAGTGGCGAGTCACATCGTTACGTCAGTGTTGCTTAACCGAGAATGTTTGCCAATGGGAGCATGAATCATGCCTGCGCCTGTGCATTCAAATTTTAAGTGACTGTGCAACATCCGGGTTATTTGCCCCTGTTTCAGCATGACAAGCTAACAATGCGAAAGGAAACGCAACAACAGCAAGCATTTGTATCCAGTGGGGCGTTTATTCTGTTTTCTGTAAGCGTCGCTGCAGGTAGACGCAGACAGCCACCATACATCTAGGAAAGCGCTAGGCGGCCGTTTCCTCCTATTGGGACCAGTTAGTAGCGCGCACCGACCGAATCCTGCCGGTTTTGATCCCACTGCCTTACTCTTGCGAGTCAGCGACTTTTGTCACTGAGCCAGGCGCGAAGGCAGCGGACGGCCATGACCCTTGGCTCAGCGACGTAATCAGCTGACTCGCAAGCGTAAGGTAGCGGGTTCGAATCAGGCAGGTTTCGGCGGGTGCGCGCTACTGACGAGTTCTGACTGACGAAACGGTCGGCTAGCGCTTTGCTGGATGTGATGGCTGTGTGTCTGTGTCCAACTGCAACGAACCTACACATAAGCTGCAATGCCGTTGACTGACTTAAGATACAAGGCGCCGTAAAATTAACGTTTTAATGCCATGCGGCCATGAGCGCCGTCGAAGTTGCCGGATTCATTGCACATTTAATGCCTTGGATCTCACTATAGCAAGCCAACCATTTGTCGCCGAGCTTTGAATGTATCGTAGTCGTCCTTTACGCATTTCCTTGCTTCCCATTTCGTCTTTGGTGTTATTGCAGTGGCTCACCAGCGTGCGTTTCCGCGCACGGCTGGCGCTCCGTCCCCTATTGGCAGTCGTAACCGTACTGCCTAGCTAGCAACGAGATGTAACACAATCATATAAATCGGCCCGCTCCGACGATTATTAAGTGATTATCAGGCAAATTAAGAAGTATCTCTTTAACCCTTCAACCCCTCGGTTCATTTCGAACTACCTACGGAAGCCCACGGTACCCTCGACCGAACGCATACTACAGCACACGCGAACTCACTACTACGAATGTTCTGCAAGTGTGTACCATGTGAATACCCTCTTATACGCGATGGGAATCGTTACTGACGCTGTTAATGTGCTTAATAATCATAACTTACCAAAATGCTGCGCTAATCGGCGTCCTTCAGTGCTACATCCGCTCGTTCATTTCAGTGGTAGTTTAGGTAAACAGAGAAACTGGGCAGTCTTCGGTTAGCTGTTCACCTGACAGTGCACCCCACACGGTCTTTACGGAGCAACATACGTTGTGATTGCTACTTTGCTCTCCACGAATGCACCTACGAAGATGCAAGAAATATGAGCAAAGCAGCAGTGTCGACATACTGAACGTGAATGTAGCGGTGAGTCAGAAGTCCAGCGTTTCTAGACGCGGTTCGGTTTGATATACCGTAATGATTTAGGCTTGGCATACCTATGGTATAGGCGTAATCAGGCTCTGCACGCTATGCGCATGCATTTGCGCATGACCTTTTGGTTACAAAATGCGTAACGAAATAAATATTTAAATTAAATAAATGTTTTAGCCGTGACAATGAACTACATGATTGTATTGGCATGCTCATGGTGATCCAACAAGGACTAGCAAATTGAAAACCGTCCATGTATAAAGGGTGGTTGAATGCGTGTAGTTAAGAACGATTGTGGTTTCGTTTAGTTGCTTTGTTTTGACTATCTGAATAACCTCCTATTAATTGTCCACGATGCATAACCAAATTGCGCTTATCTTTAGCAGCTGTTGCGTTTTTAGCAATTTTACGCAACTTGTGGACCATAGTTCCTATCGCGGATTCGTTGCTAACTAACTTACTTTGCATGTGAATTTAGCGAAGTGTTGTGCCACCGTACCTCTAGGCATTATTGGATTTATCTTATTTCACCTTGTCGTTTCAAGTGATTGGCGGTTGCTTGATATCCGTGGTTTGGCTGAACTTGATGTGCATGTTGACCAGGTGCTGTCCTCTGCATTACCCACTACTGCGTTCATACTGACTCCAGGAGACAGTTAGACTTCCCTGGATGGGGCGGAGTGCACGGTCCTAGTGGAGGGGCTAGGCTCAAAGAGCGGTCCTGTACAGAGCGAGGGGCGGACTACGGTCTAGCCAACGTCTTGTGAGCATTTAATTCCTAAATACGGCGTGCTTCTGTTTACCTTGAAGAAGCATGGACCAACTATGTTGATGAAACGTGGCTCTAATCCACATGCGCTCGATCTTATTCCTTCGAATTTACACCGGATATGAAGTGTGTGGTGCAGCGCAAGCCACCCATGGGCCCTCTGTAGGCACATGCGTCCTGTGGCTAGCCACAGTAAAACGCCAATCCGAAACCGGATGCAGCCAACCAGATTTGTTTATTGAATTTGTAAATGCGACACTGTATTTGTGATTGATTTCAGGCAAACGTGAAAACGTGGAATGTGATCTTCATAGTGGATTACCTGGTCCATGCAATGGTGCACATCTTCCGAATAGTTAAGGAGCCGTGGATTTATTTATTGGCGAGTAACGTTCGTCAAGTCACAGTGTTGCTAAACAGATCTTGGTGGCATTTTGTAGGAAGAACGCTCTCCAGGTGAAAATCTACCGCGTCCTGAAACAATGCCGCCGAACTATTCAATAAAACAAAAGTAACCCAATGCATCTAGCTGACACCATGAGAAGGTTGTCCGCTTGGCTAGCGCTGCACACGAAATAGAATTGTGCGGGTATTTCTAAAGGTCCACGGGGCACTGCACAGACGCATGGGCACTCCCATCCACAGCTGTAAAATTTTCGGTGCAAAAGGTGGAAGTCGATGGATCGTTATAACTGGCTTGGAAGTGGCGCTGCAACCGTCTTTTAGTGTTGGTTCCAGCAGGAGGGATGCGAAGATCTTTGAAGGACGTCAGCAGGTACACAGCTGTATTCCTAAGTGATACAGCTTACTTGTTACGATTAATCGACGTAACCATTGCTTGCTTGTCCTTATTGTCACTGCTTACAATATTTTAGAGCTGGATGGCCGAGCTATCTTCACGTGGTGTTAGTTCCAGTTGATCCCGTTCCGCTAAATAGTTTTGCGGCAGTTTTCCAGGACCTTATAAATAAATGAATATATAGTATATTCTCGAATTTGTCGAGACACAGCAAACCAGGCATGATCAACATTTACATGTAATTACGCTTCGAAACAAACACGTTGCTATGTATGTAATCGGCAGTAAGCCGAACGTTGTACCTGCTTTGGAAATTGTAAAATTAATCGTGAGGAATAAAGTCGTCAATGCATGAAGCGCGTTGGGTTCTAACGTGCGAAGTGTAAACTGGCTAGGCGGTACATGTGTGGTGAAAATGATACATGTAGACAGGGAGTATCTTATATTTGAACCTGTCAGAAAAGTATTAAATTGTGATTCTAATCGACTTGCCGGTATGCAGTGGTGGGCAGTGACTTTATTCATTGGCGAGTCACATCCGCCACGTCGCAGTGTTGTTAAGCGGACACTTGTGGCTTTTTAAAGGGAGAAGGCTTGCCAGGTGAAATCCCACCACGTCCTGGAACACTGTCAGAAATCCGTCAGCCGTCCATTTACATGGGATACAGAGCGTTACGCCATTGAAGAAAAAACGCAATATCGTTTTGCTATGATTGAACTATTGCGTGGGAAGACAGAAAGCAGAATATAAAGACCAGCAGTTTGCCAGCCTACTTCGACAGGATCGCAGCATAAGTGAGTGAAGGTATGAATGGCCTGCGACGAGCGAGATTCAAATGTCAAATGGTAGTAAGTCAGCGGATAGCTAGGATTTAAGCGCTTGGGTAAAAAGCTTCTAGAGTTCAAGCCAGAAATACGACACGACGGCATTAAGATTATAGTGCTATGGCCGACTAAGACGGGGAAAAGCCTGTGAGAAAGCTTACCTCCTACATAAGTAAGTGTCAAAACCATTTCTCAAGAAACGGATACAGAACACTATGTGATAAAGAAGTGTTCGACAGAAGTGAAATAATAAAGATCAGTTAAATGCAAGTGAAAGGTTGGAACAAACGTATACTTAGCGCCTCGCAGAAAATCTGATTATTCTAGGGTGCTAGTATTACGGTATGCTGACGCAGAAAAGGCCAGTGAGGCTGTTATACTCATACATGGGTAAGTGTCGCAAGCATAGCAGCGAGTAAGTAAAAAATGAACATCTATAAATGTGAGGCTAGCGAGTGTCTCTGTACTGACCAGATCAAAGGAGTGCAGGACTAAAAAGCTAAGAAGGGTTGGTTGATGTATAGACAACGAATAGCCAGAATGCAAGCGTACATTAGGTTGCTGAGGATATCAGAACCTGAGGCCTAACCGCAGCACCTAGGGAGCTAAGGTAATAGTACCAAGCTGGATAGAGCCAGGGAATGCTAGCCCGAGACTTGGGGGATTGCAGGTAAAAAGCCTAAGACAATACAGGAGTAAGATTTAAAAGAAGCTTTAGGAACGTGAAGCAGAGCAGCTGCTTTCGCTGAATACATGGATTTGCTTGCACGACAGAAGAAAGCTAAGAGATGTTTCGTGATAGAAGGACAGCGAAAGAGAGAAGCGCAAGCATAAAATGAGATTGTTAAATAGTCCAGAGCGTAGAGACTAATACACAGTGACGCCCAGCTGGTCAAATTATGCTAGTCTGCTAATGAGATAAATAGGTTGCCGTGAGAGAGATCTAAAGTTCAACCAGTGTTAAGACAGCGGAAATGTTGGATACAGATAGCCTAAAGGAATAAAGGTTATTGAGATACGGAGTGGCTCCTAACAGGCTCAGGGAAATCGCAGGTGCATGGGGCCTACGACCACTAGCTGCTTACTAAACAGTGGTGCCGAATTTAAGATGTTCGGCAGATGGTGGCGCTGGGAAAGATTACCAGTGGCCAGATGTAGCCATTGCAATAGGACGCTCGATCCCTAGATTATGCCTACAGGGTCATAGAAGACATCAACAAATTAGCGTAGGTAGGTGATAGACATTCCAGGGGAATGTATGTTGGAGAATCAAGGACTGTATCCTAGCAAGCTCAAGATCTGCCTGGTAGTCGCTCTCCCTAAAGTAGTCATAGCTTGCCGTTTAACAACACTGCGGCCTAGCGGACGTGGGTCACCACTGAAAGAAAGCACCGCCTCTTTCCGTTCCGGCGGATCCCCATTTCACATACGTCATTCGGTTCGCAGAGTACCTTTGATCTCTTCATAAAAGAGCAAACACAGTAAATAAATTCACGAAGCCAGTCACACTAAGTTCACTCACTAGGCTTACTAATGCTTCACGCACATATATACAGACACGAAGGCAGAGGTGATTGCTTATTTTACTGTATGTTTGTGCAACTACCGTCCCTACCTGTTTGCATTATCATGATCATGCTTTTGCAGGCATGCTTTGCACCGTCTAGAAGGAAGCATTTATTTATTTTTTGTCTTTATTTTTCCTGGTAGGTTGGCATCTAGACCAACTGCATATGCGTTTTAACTGTGCCGTGGTTACTTTGCACTGGACAACGTGCAGTTTGGGGTGCCAGTGATTCCGGCGGTATTGTGTGCAAAATGCCCCGTGCAAGACGCTGCGCGCGGGCGTCAAGTTACGCGAAAAGCCCTTCCACCGGGCGTTTACATGAATCCAGTAGCCTAACCTGTGTGCGGTAGAGAAATATTTTAACTTATCTTAGCAATGCAGACCTACATAAATATCAGGTAATGTGGACATTTAACTAGTACAAATAGGTCAGTCGATGAAGGCGGCCCATAGTCTTTAGCATGAATATAAATAAATAAATAAATATTTTATTCTCGACAAAGCAAGCCACGCATTTTGGGCATGATCAGCCTATTGCAATATTGTACACGATGGCAGAATAAGCAGCACCAAAAGCGGAAGTAGTACAGTTGGGGACAGTAGTGTGGGCCCATATGGTCCAAAGGTCGTATGAGGTCTGTGTACACAGAATGCGAGAGGTAGAGATAATAATCAGATCACTAATATGGTATGTTGATGAGGAACTAGTCCGATGAGGTCCCGTACGCAATGTGGGTCAGGTGAGTGAAGTATGTGGAAACGGGTGAAAGATAATTAAGTATAGTGGCATGTCACTACTCAGATATGTAGGCGTGTTCGTGCGTGAGCAGGTATATGCAAAGAACTTGTAAATGTGACATCGGTCAACTTGCCAATGTGTTATGGGCGGTGACTTTATTGAGTGGCGCGTCACATCCACCACGTCGCAGTGTTGTTAAACAGACATTTGGGACTTTTTTGTAGGAAAACGCTTGCCAGACGAAGACCCACTACGTCCTGGAACACTGCCAGCTGGTGATATAACATTGACAAGCTTGCATCTGACCGATTGCCCCCGCGGATATTTGCAGTCACGTAACGCCAACTTGTTTCCCATGGCCGTGTAGTTGCCTTCGGATTAGAGTGCAAGTGGTTGGAGCTGTTGAAGTCGGACGACTCAGGTGACTTGTATTGAGTTGATCAATTTTCTAGGTTCTTTTGTGTCAGGATAACGAAGTGCGGGCTTTTACTGTTCTTTATTGATTCTGTGCCCAGGGGATCGTCGCAGGTATATCCTCAGCGGTGTTCCGTGCAGGTAATGTTATCCTGTAGAACAAGGGAGAGAAGAAAAACGGACCGAACAAACTGCCAACAAAATTGAACAGATCTATGTTATTGTATAAATATAAAATTTTTGGTAAAGTTGTGCTGGTTGAAAGCAATGGAGTGACCGGATATGCTATACATCATATCCGTAGTTTTGCGTTCAAGCACGAGACCCCATATTTGCTGAATGTGAGAGGAAGACGCTGGCTGAAGTGGCTTAGCGTACGCAAACGTTGTCCTGTTTGGAAACCGTGCGTATCAGGCGCGGTTAACCGGTAAACGATTTGGGGGAATCAGGAGAACATAGTGAGTGGTTTAATAAGCGCTCAAGATATAGGTTCAGCGATCTGTTGACAGTGCTAGCGCTTATCGTTTGAACATGTACGAGAGCCAGTGAAGTTATTACGCCGGATTTGAGGCCATGAAAATAATAACGCAACATGTTCAATAATCGGATGCTAGACAGCTGGGTGAAGGGGTGAGACGGAGTGTCAAATCTGTGACGAGAATGGGATTTATATACTACAACTGTAGCAACAGTACGGTTGCAAATCTAGCCCTAAGGCCTGTTTTGCAGTTTGACAGCGCGGGTTTGCGCCTGCGTAAGGACGGACGACCCACAAACTTGCAGTGAACAAGGTGCAAACATACAGTTTAACAATCAAAATAAATGTATGCCGTAACTTACCTGTGGGCAAAAAAGTAGCACACGTTTATGTAATCCGGCATGCTCTGTATTTTAGGTGTCTGCAACTTCTGCGATGGGCAGGCTAATATTATGCAATAAAAGCAAAAAGGGAGATTATCACTTTTGGTTCCTGAGCTTCCAGGCGTATGCGTTTGCGCCAAAGGTACTTTATGCGGAAAACGGCTGCCTCGTCAGACATTTCCGTTTAGGAAAATGAACACATCCGGAGCGAAACCGATCAGTGAATAAACAAACCTCGGACGGTGGAAAACGGAAGGGCCGTAAACTCAAGAACACATTAGGTCTTCGGATGAAAGTTAGTGATGATGTACAGCTAGGTTTTCACTAATAGTACATTGTGCGGACCCTTGCCTGTGTATGACACGCGGCTACTGGTAAATGACAGTTCTGGTTTAGTATAAAAGGGTTAGAAATTCATGTTGGCTGTCTGTACGGGTGGTGGTTGACGTTGCCTTTAGACCGACGCAGTTAATCTGCCGTAGTATTTTTCGTATTATGTAGCCTACGCTTAAGGACATAAATATGCAATGCAAAATGAAATGCCGAGAGAGAATCCAGTAGTCCGTGAGTAAGCGCATCATCCGCTTAATGAGTAACACTGCTACCATTGAAGGGCATTCAACTGTTACCTTATCGTTTGGGTAACGCCTAGTGAAAGCGTGCAGAATCCGTCGAACGAAGAGACTGCGTGGCTGTTTAGACATTGGGTAACAAAGCAACTAGCTTCCAAGGTGTAAGTCCAGGAACTTCTTGTACAACTGCACGACAAGCTATCCATGAAGCGAGCAGGGCTAGCAAATAACTAAAATTGTCAAAATTCGCGTTTTCCAAAATTTTAACGTACCGAGACTTATTGCACTGCCGGTTGAAGTCAAGTGACCAACAGTGTGTTCCTAATAACAGCAATTTTCACATTAAAACTGCTGCTGGCTTTCAAGCGGCAACGTTTGCAAACAAGGTCGCAACACCACTACATAAGCATACGTTGCATTATACAATGGCAAACTGCATGCAAATAAGCTAGCGGAAATGCGTACACCATGTCTAAATACAAAGTCTGAACAGGCAATACATTTGTACGATGACGTGCCTGGTAATATTTATTAGCACGCAGTTGACAATTCACTTCTAAAAATGTAATCATACGACTACGGTAAATGTTCCTTTGTAAACATTTGCCACAGCTACTGTACCCTGTGGGTGGCTGGCATCGCATTACATACCCCAGCGGATAATAGTGGTGGGTTTATGGACCCCGCCTCAGGAAGAAGGGTTACACCGCTATGTTCGTTATTCTGATGTCAGTTGTATCAGATACTCATCAACGTTATCCGGCTTAATTTTAATTTTGTGGACGCTAACAGCAAATGGGGTGGATGCAACTGGGGATTTAAACATGCATAGGACTGCCATGTTTGAAACTTTGAAAAATGGAACAGTGTAGGGCCATTCACAGGAATTTGTGTATGCACAACCTACGATGGCACGACAGGTAGGCCACTGTACATACCAGTGTGTCCACGCATAACATTAACCGACATGCAACCCTGGAGGAACGTAAAGGTGCAGCGTCTTACGTGGCGAGGGCGTTAGTGTATGAAATTCCTTTAGTAACTCAGGGAAACCCATTCTAATATTAACTGATAAATTGTCAACCATGTAGGCTTAAAGTCGGTTTTGCATGACCTGGTTACGAATTGCACTTCTAAGGGCTTCATTCTTCTGGACAACAACGTCTGGGTGCTTTAGTATGCGCCCAAACGTCATTGCCCCTCTGCCGCACCTAGTGGCATAAAATCATTTTCCGTGCTTGGCTCGCTAAACTTAGGGGTGGTAGCAACTGAGCAAAAGAAAATGTGGATCTGCCCAAACTGTCAGTTTTTACTCACTATCTCACTTAAAGTTACATCCTCCAACGGTCCCGTGTGCACCAACTACACTTATACATTGAGCGTCTGGCTACGCGTTGTTACATGAATAAACAACATCGACTCCACAGTGCTGATGTAGAAGGCGTCACACAATGGCAAATGTGATAACTCATTTGCTTAGACATATTTAAACATTTGTAAGCTTGATGTCAATATTACGCAGAGAAACGCAAAGAAATTGCTTATAAAGTGAACAAAACGTGTACACTCAGTAAGTCGCAGTTAACTTAATCTATATTTAGGCCGTAATTACCTGCGCAGTGATACCGTTAATGGATACACCAGATGGCATTTGCATGTCAGTGGATGGTCAGGCATAAGTTGGCCAGATATTTCGAGTACCGAAGCGGGACTTTTCCCGACTCCGCGGGCCTGTGCGGGACAAGTATGCTACTAATTTGTTTCAGCATACGCACAAAGTACAAGAAGTTCAACCTTGAATAGCTACACATATTACTTCACTGCAATAACGAAAGTACTTGGACCATTAGTCAGTACAGTAGTTGCTCTACAGAACTTGATGCGTTACTTGATATTGTAGCATCTGTAGCAAAGTTGTAGAGCAATACTTCTCAGATGAATGTTATTTCCCTAGTGGATCTGAGTGTTGCAGCAGTAAGTCGTGAACTGGTTCGTACGGACGCACATTGCTTGTGTCCTCAAAATTGCACTTAACCATAGACATGGCTTGTAGTGTTTGCACGCTAAGCCGCTTTGCCAGACTTGTCTATAGCTTTCCTGCAATTTTATTCTTACGGGGATGCATTAGTTTCAGGAATACCGCGAATAAATTCAACAGTTATTTGTGGTTGTTGACAAGGGGCCGATTTGGTTTAGAACGTGGTAAGGCCTCTACCTAGCGCAGGACGAACTTCTTTTTACCGTCCCGTTTATTGAATGTTGCAAACCTACGCGCGCTGTTAACTAAGTCAAACAAATCGTCGTTATTGATTTCCAGGTCCGGGAGTTTAAATCCTTAAAGACTGTTGCTTGCTTTAACATTTCCCTGGACGCTAGTTATTCCAACGCTATCCTAACGAAGCCACCCAGTTCTTGAAACTGGTCCATTATTTTCAGTCGAGAACTGACGCACTTGTCCTAGCAGCTTGGGAAAATATGGGTCACATCTGTAGTTCAGTTGAGACGCAGTTGTTTGATTCAGACTAGTAGATTCTGTCCTTTGTTTGGGACACTTCTGTTCCAGATCCTGCCCTTGTACTTCCGCAGATGTTCGCAGGTTGCAGACGACACTCCCAGTGGTGAGATATTTGCTTCCTCTATTACAAGTCTAGTAGCATATAAATTAGCAGTGAGCTTGTTTATAAGGACGAGCCACAGCTCAGCACAAGTATTTCGACGAGGCACTTTAATATTGTGGGAGACGAGTTTCGAGGCAGAAGCCACCCTTCAACGCGAAGAAGTGCTGTACAAACGTTTCCACTGCCTTTTTAAATGAAATCCATCCCAAGTTTTCGTATCCTAGCATGCGTTGTTGCTCTACCATTGCAGGGTCACACAACTCCTTTGCTTCTTCAACAATAACAGAATAACTGTGAAGTAAGTATATAGTTTCACAACAACTGCTTCAAGATCAATAGGAAGAGAGTCAGCTAGCCTTTGCAACATGTTGTGGACGATGTCGACCATGCAGACAATACCCGCAAGGGTTTCACCAATAGAAGCGTTTTAATTTCACAAATATATTGTTTTATCCTCTTTGTTGTGTTAGCGTTGTCAGCACAAACTCTCACAGTTTTCGGATTATATTATTTTGTTCTAATACATTCGTTACAAACTCAAACATGGCGTCCGATGTGTCCTTCTTAAGTGACTGCAGGTCTAATCACAATCCTACACTACCCGATGACAGCAAAAGATGTCATATCAGGAGTAAGAACACATTTAATTCCTTGTGGTTTGGGGCGTCTGTGAATATTGACAAAATTTTGTTTTCTCCAATTTTTCTTGAATTTGTTCCAGTTCAAATAAGAATATAATATCAGTTATTATCGCTTTACACTTTGGGCGTGCACAAGTAAACAGCAGCTCAAACAATATCTACCAACCAAGCAGTGGGTCCTTGACTCCAAATGAACCTATATTTATCTGTAACCTACGGTGCCATACCCACGCGGCTGCTATTTGTTTATCCCAGAAAGGAATTTATTGCCTAGTTCGAGTCAACGAAGTCTGGTATGTAGGGAACTAATTCAGTTGGCAGTTTTGCACTATCGATTGTCGAGGAATCTATGCTGGTGTTTACGGAGCAACTCCAGTAAGTTGATGAAAAGCTTTGGACCCATTATAACCAATTTTTGAATATTCTGGCCATTATAGGAGCTTGATAGGCTGCTTTATAGTTATACAGCTTCTACTTTACGCTGCTTTTGTGAAGTGTGATGACGAACAAAGTGTTCCATTGATCTGGAAAGCAGCTCAACCATTGTGAAATGGTAAATATTTCAAAACGAATCAACCGTATATACAGCCCTCTTAGTTTTATGGCGGCTGGGGATGCCACCAGCCTCCAGAATGGAGGACGGATTAAGATAATTTGTTGCTTGATGCATATTGCGAAGAGAGTTACCAGTACTATATATAGAGCATCAGCTTTCTTGCGTAAATACGTGTAGTAGTAGAGTCAGCCTCCGGGTTCGTGGACGCAGCAGAGGACGAGGTAACTGCTTCACAGATAGCGACCGGGTAGTAACTTGAGTATTCTGCATCGTCGACCAGTTCGCTGATTAATTAGGAGTGGTTGATGGTTATTTGACAGAGCAATGTGACTAGCCCTTTAGCCTTAGATGGCATTTGTGGCATTTTCTGTTAAATGAATAAATAAATTCTTGACTCTTGTGCAATGCGACACGTCCATGTACTCATGATCCTGTTAAAGTTACAATTGAATATCGGGGGAGGTTTAGAAAATGGTGCAATTTAGCCAGGAATTGCGGATCTGTGCGTTCCTACATGTATGTGGGAGTGCATGAGTCTATCGGTTATACCAATTTGAAAGTGTGTTCCTGCAATTGCCATTGATCACATGGATCGTGTGGGATTTGGGTGATTTCCATGGTGGGAGGGGGTTGGCTGGGTAATCATGGAGCGCTGGCTTTAGTTAGAGGCAAGTCACATCCGCCTCCTTACAGTGTTGTTAAACCGACATACGTGGCTTTTTATAGGCAATACGACGGCCAGACGAAACCCCACCACTTCCTGAAACACCTTCGCTAACCAGTTGGTACCCCAGAGAAGTCATATTTTTGTTGCCGATTGAGCAGCCTAAAATTGCTGACAAGCCATAAGCGAGTGATTGTTAGCTTGACAGGTGGAACCACAGGTAGGTAGTTATGGTTTGATGCAGGTAAGTTGTGTTAATCAATTGATTTGAAGGCTCTTTTGCACGCAGGCCATGGCTGATCCAATCCTCTGAATAAGGACATTCAGCTCTCATTGACCAGCGTAAGTGTACCAGAAAGGGAGTGATTGTGTTAAGGGCCAAATATGCTTCACTTCGGTCTCCGTAGGTTAATTCAGTCGCAGACCTCAGGCCAGGTGGGTGTCTTGGTAAGTTTCTGTTGCTATCAAGGATGAAGCTGCTGTATACCAGGCTTTTGAGCCCCAATGGCCTAGGCGATGTAAGGAAACAGCAACGGCATGTGAGGCAATTCAAAACGAAGGCAACAGGCGGAAAACAAGCAGGCCAGATGAGATGAGAATGAGAAAAGTGGCTCAAACAAATAAGCGGATCATCAGATCGAACTGACTTTAGAGGAAAAGCGAGGAAGAGCAGCAAGCAAAACGAAGGAAGATGAAAGGTCAGTGGAAGTGCCAAACATAAATCATTATACCTCGGTAGCCCAGCATCTCTCAGAAAACAGGCGAGACGAAACGTGTGTTGAAACAGGTGTTACTTAGCTAATCCAGGGCATCTTGCATAGATTCATACGATCAGAGTAAGGCGGGGTCAAGAACAGTTAGATCAGACAAGTTATCGTAGACGCACGATGATAACGCTGGGATAGGTGGTGGGGAGAGAATTAACCTGGTTATGGTTAGAAAAATATCTCGAAAGAACCTGCTGTAAACCAAGCTTTTAAGCCTCTGTGGTCTAAGCGAAGTAAGGAAACTGCGACGGCATGTGCGGCAATTCAAAACTAACGCACGTGGTGGACAAAAAGCAGCGTAGGTGAGGTGAGCTTGCTTAATGCGGCTCAAACCCGTAAAGGTAGCTACGTACCAAAAAGGCTTCCTGGGACAAGCGCGGAGGAGAAACAACAAAGCATGGGACGAGGAAAATATCAGTGTAAGTACCTAACATGAGTTAGTATACCTCAGTCGCCTAGCAACTGTCAGAAAACCGGTGAGGGCGCAGAGGAGACTGGATTGGGGAGAAAGAAGAGAGTATGCGCACCAGCAGCAGGGGAGCTAGTAAAATGACAAGGAGATATTCAGGACACAAACTATGAGACAATGGTTTGCAAAAGCCGCACACCGGGGTCAGGGAGACGAAAGATGTGATGAAACAGGCGTTACTGAGCTAATCCAGGGCAACATGCATAGATTCGTATGGTCGGGGTGAGACGGGATCAATAACGGTGCACCCAGACAAGTTTGCACATGCTCACGATGACAGCGCTTGTACAGGTAGCAGGAAAGAGCATTAGCCTGACCGAGGTTAGAAAAGTAGCAAATGCCACTGGTGAATCGGACGTAAACCGGGCTTTTATGCCTCAATGCTCTAAGCGAGGTAAGGAAACGGTAAAGGCAGGAGAGGCGATTCCGGACGAACGCATCAGGCAGACAACAAGCAGACCTGGTAAGGTGATAGTTGGATAAGTAGCTCAAACAACTAAGCGTATCAGCGGATCGAAGTGGATTCAGAGGAAAGAGTGAGGAAGAACAACAAGTAAAGCTAAGGAGATTGAAAGGTCGTGGAAATGCCAAACATGAGTCTGTATAACTCAGTAGCCTAGCAGCTGTCATAAAACAGGTGCGTGGGCCCAAATGAGTCTGGATTAAGCAGAAATAAGTGACACTTCGGGCCAGCAGATGTGTGGTGACATTTGAGGAGGCAGCCAGTGAGTAAGGACACAACATGTGAGATACGTTTAGGAGAAGTCACATACTAACGTCAGGGTGAGGAAAGGTGTGATGAAGCTAGTGATACTTAGCTAATCCAAAGCATTCTGCATAGATTCATTAAGGGGGAGTGAGGCTGGATCAAGAACAAAGTACTAAGGCGTTAGCATACGCTCACACTGATAGCGCATGGATAGGTAGTGGAAAGAGAATCAGCCTGATTAAGGTTAAAAGGTATCTCGGGTAAATCTACTGTAAACCGGGCTTTTAAGTTTCATTGGTCTAAGCGAGTTAAGGCAACAGCAAAGACAGGTGCGACAATTCGGGCCGAACGCAGCAGGCAGACACCAAGCAGGCCAGGTGAGGTGAGATTTGGTTAAGTGGCTTAAACAAATAAGTTTACCATCGGCTTGAAATGGCTTTAGAGGCAATATTGAGGAAGAGCAACAGTCAGAGCAAATGAGACGGAAAGATCCGTAGGAGTGCTAAAGCTGAGTCAGTATACCTCAGTCGCATAGCAACTGTCAGAAAACCGGTGGGTGGCGCAGAGGAGACTGGATTAGGGAGAAAGAAGAGGCTATGCAGGCAAGCTTGTGTGGCGTGACTTTCAAGGAAGCAAGCATAGGGTTGGGATGAAGGTGTGGTAGATGGAAGGTGCATGGTATCTTCCGAAGCTGACGCGGTATTATCTAATAAGTCTGGAAGCGACCAGGTAGTAGTAGGATTGACACGCTACATTGAGCTAGACGAATATAGTAAGCAGTGATTCAGATGGAAGGGTGTTTTGAGATCAAGAAAGGGATACATGGACACGTACGTAAATTTACAGCATGGTGTGGCTTGGAGGGGTAAGAAAGAACCGCAAGCCTGGTTAAAGGTAGAAGAAAGATGCACAGCTGAGTCTGCTGTAAACCATGCTTTTAAGCCTCAGTGGTCTAAGTGAGATAAACTAACGTGGTGGGTCTGCAATAAGTCTGGATTCTAATCCTCTAGCTTCATAGGCCGGCCAAGAAGCAGGGGAAGTACGCCAGGTCATACGAAAAATTGGCGACAGGCAAATAGCAAGCAACCTAGGCGAGCTAGATGGATAACTGACCCAGGCGGATAAGCAGCTGGTTGGATAGAAGTGGCTTTAGGCAACATTTTGAAGAGGATAAACAATCTTAGCTGAGGAAGAAGAAAATTATCGGCGGAAATGCGATATAGGTGGTGTTATGCATCAATCGCCTGGCTGTAATCAACTGGCCGGTGAGACAGCTCAGACGAGCCTGGAGTAAGTAACGATGAAGTGAAGTACAAATCTGAATTCTACGGATCAGATGCAGTATGTAGATTAATAGTATACAAGTGTGGATGGAAGGAAAAGTACTAGAGGGAGAAAGGTAGAAGTTAAGTGACAGGTAGACGCGGATTAGTTTTGTTGTGCAGCTATATATAAGCAGGTCCGTTTTCCCAGGAATCGTCTGCAGATAAGACGCCTAATATTTCTGCTACTTTGGGAACTTGAGTAATCTCTTTATAGTCGCGTAGAATAGTATGACACCTTTAGACGTCCCGACTGCTTCTGGCAACTTATGCCATACGCTCGCGTATCTGTAGAGGAGGAAGTTAATACATGTGGAACAGTGCGCTGTAGGTAGAGAGAACGTGTGCGGCTTTTTAAGTAAAGGGTATCGGGTATCTCCCAACATTTGGAACAGGCAGTTAATACCTGAGTTAGAGCAATTGACGAGTTTATAGAGGAAGTTTAGGCTGGCTTTAAGTCAGCAAAGCCAAAGTGGATCTAGCCCGAGCTGCTTACGCCAATCTTGGTAGCTGAATAAAGTAGGGCGGAGTAGGCGCTTAGTAAACGGGCGCTGTACCTTCTCGAGCTCCAATTTATCGAATTTGCGTGCTTTGGCAATGACCATCGACCAGTATTTCGAGTTGATCGCGCACTCAATTTGCAAAGAGTGGGTCGAGATTCCCTTAAGCGCATAGATTTGAAGATGTATCCAATAATTACCCTAACTGTTTCGGAACTATAGCTCACTTGCTCAGCAAAATTTTAGCCGGATTGAGTAGTGCACACCGACGTCACAAACGGCAGGGCAGTGTTTTAGATAAGTACCGTTAAGTATAGGCGTGTTAGGTGGCACAGTATTCTTGTAGTAGAAAACGTTACACTTTGTTGGGGACAGTTTAAGTTTCTATAAATCACACCAAATAAATAAATAAATAAATACTTTATTCTCGACTACGCGAGGCACGCCCATGGAGGCATGATCAGATACGTACAACTGTACAAACATTTTATGGCAACTGTGACAGTAACAGTAGGAAATTGGTCGTATGTCCATGATAAAATAAATAAATAAATAGTTTATTCTCAGTTTCATAAATACGCGCCAACATAGGCATGATCAATGTTTGCAAACTGTTGTGTATCACGAAGATACATCCGGTTCAATCGTGTGTAGTTGAAACGGTGTCGAGAAGAGTTGATATGTGAATCTAGTCGACTTGCCAGTATGTAGTTGTGGGCTGTGACTTTATTCAGTGGCGCGTCACATCCGCCACGTTGCAGTGTTGTTAAACAGACATCTGTGGCATTTTATAGGGAGAACGCTTGCCAGGCGAAAACCAGCCACGTCCTGCAACACTGCCGTAAAGCATTTTGAACATTAATGTTGAACTGGCAAAGCTGCTTGACGACTGGTTTCACCTTCGGTTTTTCGCGGGATAATGGCTTCTAATTTCCTCTGTTAGTTGGACGGGTATTTTGATCTGGGCCGCCATGATTTTTGAGGTCGGTGGAGGAGAGGGACATCGCGATTTTTCTTCTTGTTGTATGTCCAGGTGAGCAAACGGTTCAATTTTTCCGCTGTCCAGATTTTTCAGATGTATAATGTATGGGAGTATGAGGATATGTCCAGTTCTCCATACTGGACGAGGGTTATGGTGAAGGTAGGTCGGTCCTTGCGGAGTTTTACCATCCTCCATGTCAGTCCTTGTGGGTTGTTACGTCCGTCTTGGGCCAAATCTGTTCCTCAGTCCAATCCCAGATCTCCAAGATGTCACGGACCTAAGAGAAAAGGGAAAGTGAGGGACAACCGAGAGAAGACCGCAAGAACAAGCATGGAGTTGAATATTGCTAATGTCTTGGGTTATAACATTTGGGCTTGAGACAAAAGCAGGTACACTGTGCAACAATAATTATGCTGAAAATGTCTTTTGAGTACCCTATAGAATCATTAGCCGTATAGGTGGATTGCTATCGCCTGCGTAGAGACAAGAGCGTTGCACCAGTAAGTAAAGTACGAGTATCCGTTTGATATGAGTCGATAGTTGCGTGGGGATAGAGCAAAGAGAGTTAGAATGTTGGTAGTGATTGTCAGGTGCATGAACAGCACGTAGTTAGTGTAATCCGAGATGGGGGCATAATAAGCGAAAATAAATAGGTTGCTGCGAGAGAGTCTTAAAGATCAATTGGTGGCAGGGCAGCGGAGGGACTGGATGCAGATATTCTAAAGGAGTAAAGGTTATTGTGATACGGGGTGGCTACTAACAAGCACTGGATCATCGCATATGCATGGGGCCAATGACCATTAGCTACTTCTGAAGTGAGATGCCGAATTTATGACAACCGACAGATGGTGGCGCTAGGAGTGACTCAGTCGCCAGATACAGCTATTCCAATCAGACGCTTTGTCACTAGTGTATTCCTATAGGGTCGATGAGTGTATCTATAGGCCAGTGAAGGTAAGTGATAGATCAATAGATCAGCTAAGCTGTGACGCAAACAATCCAAGAGAATGAACGTTGTAAGAGGGAGCGAGCTCCGGATATCCGCAAAGTTAGATGGGAGCTATAGCGACTAGCTGCTGCTAAGCAGAGATAGTGGCTCTAGAAAAAATGAATCAGTGGCTGCTGTAGCCATGTCATTAAGACGTTTGACCAATACTGGATACCTACAGTTTCGATGAAGAAATCGACATGCGAGCGAAGGTTTAAGAAACAGACGGCAGAAGCGCGATTGCGCTTTGGTCAGTTCGAATGGGGGAGAGGCTGGTTTGCATGTCATTAGAATCGAACGAAAACGCCACCTTCACCTTGTCAGCAAACAGGTTTGGTGTGCCGTGAATGAAAATTCGAAAAAGTTCAGTTATATAGTAGAAACAGCAAGTGACCAAGCACGCTTCCCTGGGACAAACCGCTGATTACGGAAGTTCTCTTCTAAGTGATGCTACCCAGCTGCACTGACTGTATTCGGTGGCTGAGGTAGGATGAAAACCATTAGTGGAAACTAATTGTCATTCCAAATGCAGCTAAGTTTGTGTGTAATCCCTTGTGTGAGACTCAGACAAATGCCTTTTCCATGTCAAGAAAGTCAATGACCAGTGCCTGCCTCATGTCTATGGAGTGCTTTACATTGTTCAAAAACTCAAAATGGCGAGTTTGGCGGTACTTTGATGGTAGAAACCTGTGGTGTGACCTGTTATTCAGGTTACCATGTAGTAGGTATGCAAGCATTTCCTCCTTGCTTATTCTCGCCGTTAGCCTGGAGGCGCTGGGTGTGTGGCCGATAGGACGGTAGTTGTCAACAATTTGACCGTTACCACGTTTATGCAGTGGAACAACGGTCGCGTGCTTCCAAATGTTTGGGTAGATGCCGCTCTTCATAGCCAAGGCGAAAACGTTAAGAAGGAGGATTGCAATGTTCGGACTTCCAAGTTTCAGCAGGGTAGAGAAGACACCGTCTGGACCAGGGTAACGTGACATTTTGATCGGACCAACCACTCGCGTAAATATTTCACAGGCTGAAGTCGATAGTGTGCAACAGGTCGGCAGTGAGCTTAGGTATGCTATCAGGTACTATCAAATCTGTGGCGGTGAAGGAGTCCCAGAAGTGATAGCTAACGTATTCGTATAGATCAACAGTATCAGTAAGTACCCCTTTGTCAACGCGTATGAGAGTGGCAGATATCTTTAGGCGGACGCTCCAAAGCTTCATATGTCTAGAAAGAGAAGTTCTTTGGTTGTGGGTACTAAGCGTCTGGTGCTCAGCTAATATCTGTTCCATGTTTACCAAAATTCTCTAATTGGCCAAGGTATCGTTCATACCAATTATGAGATAAAAGTCCTTGGTCTTGTTGCACGTGGAGCGCATTTTCTTGAGCTCGGCAGAGACCCTACGCTTGTTTGCGTCATTGGGAGACTGTAGTAGGCTTAGCTTGGTGTGCTTTTTGGCTAACCAGTCTAGGCAATTTGTTTGGTTTTTCTACAGCTCACAAGTCCCTATATCTATATGGACCGCCGAGAAGAAGTCAACCCAAGGTACCGCTGGGAGAAGTATGAAAAAGTATTTCTGACAGATGCGGTGCAGAGGTCTTAGTGAAAACCTCATAATATCTTAGCTAGTATGAACTGTAGGTGGTAAAGATATGAGCCTCACTATCTTTTTGTCACAGTCATGACGTTTGTTTAACACGTTAGTCCATGTGTGAAGTATGCCTTTCGTGAATAGCAGGTCCAGGGTATTAGGTCCTCTCATGGGGGCATGCACATGATGAGTATGATCATGAGCAAAACCAGTGTCATGGAAGGTCCTGTACGTGAAAGGTGTGGACTGCTCAAACCATGAAATATTAGGCATATTGAAACCTCCGCCAGTTATCTTATAAAGTGCTGGCACGAATGCTGCATCATAAAGTACCTTTATCAAATCAGTCACCAAAGAATGGGAGCAATTAGGTGGGTTATAAACGCAACCAAATATTAGGTCGAGCTGGCCTCCGATGGATTGAATCCAAACGGAATCTTCTGGGTTGCCAATGGAACTGTTGTAAAGTTGATGCATGGAAGTCATTGTTGACGCAAATAAGACAGCCACCTCCACGTTGATTCGCATGCCCGTTGCAGAAAATAGTGTAACCTGAAAGGTGCAGCAGCGCATCAGGGGCGTCAGGTAGATGCTAAGTTGCGGTATTTAGTACTACATGCGTAGTGGACAAGAGAATAAAAGGTACCGTAAACTTCATTTTAGTTTGGATTGATCGCGTGTTGATGAGGAAGACGTTATACACGTCCTTAGGTGACACAGCTGCGTTTACGGTCAGTGTGCAATTCGTGGTAGCAGCGATAGCTGTGTCAGTGTCCGCGTTATCATAGAGCAGGTCGGGTTGTAGTAGTGTGTCCGTTTGGTTACCTTGCTGAAGTGACGCAGAAGAGACAGGTTCGTGATTGGGTGAAAGGTTATTGGCTATGCCTGATTTATTTGCAGGGCTCTGCAGCACCTAAACGTTAGAAGATACTGATGGACTATAAATAAATAAATTTTATATCCTCAGGTTGAGGGTGACAGGCCAACAAGGCATGATCAACTGGATACAATCGAATCTGTAACGAGCAGAGTTGCTCAACCTTTGTTATTGCCATTAGAAAGTATACAAAGTGATATAAGGTTGGGAAGAAGGTTCGCCCTCCCAGCAGAAACATATTGTTAATGCGTTTGCAAAAATTGTTGGTATTCACGTTAGATGATGCTGGAATTTGTTCCAAGTGAATGTTATGAATTGAAGCAGAGCCCCCGTGTTGTTACTGGCAGTCAGCTGTTAGCCGTCTTCCATCCTGAAGTGTATGGTGCGTTCTGTGGTGGCCTTGGGTTTCAGTCCTGGTCACGCAAGCAGGGTGTTACTTGCGAGGGTAATTGTCCGAGTTGCTATTAATAAAGCAACCGGTCGCTGAAGGATTGTTCCAGTCCGGTGGAAGTACTTGTGTGAAACTTGGAAACGGACGCAACAGACAGTAGCAGTCCAAGGGAAAATTGAATGGAAATGCATGCGAGGAAACAAATGACATGCTACAGAACGTTGGGGCGGAAAACGCTAAGAATACTGTAGTTTTGTCAGTAAGTGACATATAATCGTGTTATATGTGCGCATAAAAGACGGGAAATATTGGGAATTCAAGGTTGGGCTGGTGTTCACATTGCAGCTGTTTACTGCCATCGTGCTGCGTCGCGCAAGGTTATTAATCCTAAAATCGTTGCGAGTTGTTAGTGCCACAGGCCATTTAACTGATGGGAGGCCAGTTGCAAGCTGGGCTATAAAGGCGGGGTAAATATAGAGCGAGCGTCCGTAGCTACATGGCTAGTGCCCTGCGTGGATGAGGTGGGGAACCAGTGGTAAGCGGAGCAACAGTATAGGGCTGAGGACAGTGGCGGTGGAGAAGGGTGAGCAAGCTTAAGTTAGAGGATAGTTAAGAGCGTACCGCACATGCACTGCAGAGCTGTCAGATAAAAAGATGAGCCTCGGCATATTTCATCTAGATCTACGGTTGGAGGTGAGAAGGAAAAGTGGTTCGGCGTGGAAATATTCCTGTAAAGGTGAAAAGGTATGGGTGCGGTGCCAAGCAACAGTGCGGAGCTAGGGTGTGAAAGGTAAGTCGCCACAGCATCGTATGTAGGTGGTGCCTATGAGGAGAGGAATGCCAGAGCCAAACATGAAATAAAAGTGGTAGAACTATACAGTAAATGGAAGAGCGATGAAAAGAGAATTAGCAATGTTGCTGTGGTGGACGGAGTAACAATTATAAAAGTTAACGATGTCAGCTTGTCAATGAGGATATAATTGGGCAAGTTAGCTTGGTACTTGAGGTCCCACGCGCAAACGTGCGGCGTTTCATTTTGGAAAGTAAGTCGGTGGAGCACCGGAGCTCGCTTATTGTTAAGACGAATGAGCCAAAGAAAATAGATGAGTGAAGCAATAGGACGAATTAAGGCTATAGGTAGGCAGCATAGAGCTACATAAAGCTTTACGCACAAACGTGCGAAGCTACAATGTGAAAGATAAGTCTTCGGAGGACCGTAGACAGAGGTGCATAGGAGGAGAAAAATCCGAAGCCAAACAGATAAGTGCAGTAGTAAGCGTATGCCATAGGTGCAAGCGGGATTAAAGGAGAATAATCAATGGTGTTTTGGTTCATCGAGTAACACTTATAAGACATAACGGTTTCAGCTTAACGAGAAAGATCTAAATAGGAAACCTAGCCTGTTACTTGTGGTCCTACGCACGAAAGTGCAGAGCTATAGTGTGAAAGATGAGTCGCTGGAGTATCATAGGTAGGTGGTCCATACCAGGAGAGGAAAGACAGAAACAAGCAGGTAAGGGAAATAGTAGGAATATACGGTACATAGAAGCGAGGCGTAGAGAGAATATTCAATGGTATTGTGTTTCATAGGGTAGCAATTGTAGCACTAACGATAAAGACCTAAGTTGGAAACATAACTTGCTACTTCAGGTCCTAGGCAAAAGTGCGGAGCTAAAGTGTGACGACCGTTGGAAGAACCTAGATAGGTGTTGCCTAAAAGAAGAGGAAAGCCAGAGTCTAGCGAGTAAAAAACTAGTAGAAATATGCGATAGCTGGTAGCGGAATAAAAAAAAGAGGATATTCAGTAGCGTTTTGGTTCAAAGGATAACAATAATAAGAAATAACGATGTCAGCATATCGATGAGAATATAGTTGGACTACGTACCCTATCACTTGAGCTTCTACTCACCAAATTGCGGAGCTAGGGTGTGGAAGGTAATTCGTTGGAGCATCGGAGCTTGGTGGTACGGTACTCGGAATGAACTGACTCAACAGAGCTAAGTGAAGACAGGACGAGACAGTGGATTGTAAGGTAGCATGGCCAGATACTTGGTGTCTTACGCACCAAGGTGCGGAGCTACAGTGAGAAGCGTAAGTGAGTGGAATATCATACGTTGGTGATCCATCCTGGGAGAGGAAGCCCAGAGCCAACCTGGTAAGAGAAATAGTAAGAAAATGCGACGAATTGAAGCGATGTAGAGCGAATATTCAAGGACATTGTGGTTCATACGGTAAGAATTATCGAACTAATGATGTCTGCTTCGCCATAAGGAACTAAGTGGGAAACATAGCTTATTAGTTGAGGTCCTACGCACAAATGTGCGGAGCTCCAGTGTGGAACATGAGTCGGTGGAGCATTAGCGGTAGGTGGTCCATAGTAGACAGGGATGCCATGGTCAAAGTGATAAGTGAAATAGTCGGACGAGATAAGGTTATAGGAAGGCATCATATCTAGCTACTTGAGGTATTACGCAAAAGGTGCGGATTTACAGTAGGAAAGATAAGTCTTTGGTAGACCGTAGGTAGATGCTGCATGGGAGGAGCGATAAGCCAAAGCCAAACCGGCAAGCGAAGTAGTAAGAACATGCGCTGGACGGAAGCGGAATAAAAGGAGAATGCTGAACGGCGTTTTTGTTCATAGGGTAAAACTTATAAGTCATAACGATGTTAGCTTAACGACAAGGAGTTAAGTGGGAAACATAGCCTGTTACTTGAGGCGCTACACACAAAAGTGCGGAGCTATCTTATGGAAGATGAGTCGGTGGAGCATTAGTGGTAGAAGGGCCGTGGTGGACAGGCATGCCAGGGTCAAAAAGTAAGTGAAGAAGTAGAATAAGATATGGTTACAGTTCAGCATCATTACCAAATATTTGTGGTCTTACGCAAAATATTGTGGAGCTACAGTATGAAAGGTAAGTCGCCACAGCACCGTAGGTAGGTGGTGCCTATGAGAAGAGGAAAGCCACAGCCAAACATGAAATAAAAGTGGTAGTACTATACAGTAAATGGAAGCGCGATGAAAAGAGAATATTCTCTATTGTCAAGCTTCATAAGGCAACTGTTATAGGAGAGAACGCTTTCAGTTTGGCGATAGGTATACATTTGGGCAACGTACAAAAGAGCGGAGCGACAGTGTGGAAGCTACTTCGGTGGAGCATGGAAGCTCGTTGGTTCTTAAGGCGGAATAAGCCACAGCCTAATAGATAAGCATAGAAATAGCTCGAGGCAAGTGATGGTCAAGCAGCACGGTCAGATATTTGCAGTCTTATGCACCATAGTGCGGAGCTAAGGTGTGAAAGTTACGTGGGTGGATCGTCGTAGGTAGGTGGTCCGTACTGGGAGAGGAACGCCAGAATCAAACAAGTAAGAGAAGTACTAGGAATATACGGTAAATATAAGCGCGATGAAGAAAGAATATTCAAGATTTTCTTGCTTCATAGGGTAACAATTGTAAGAGAGTGATGTCCGCTTTGCGATAAGGATATATTTGGGCAGCGTCAACTAATACTTGAGGTCCTACGCACGCCGGCTTCACCATCTAAACGGTAGCTAGTTATGTTGATGCCATTCACCAGAGGCGGTCGTCTCGAGCTTGCCAGATGCGCGGGATTTGACGGAATGCAGCAGCGTTCGTTATCCGGTGGCTGATACCTCTGGGATAGAAGACAAAAGCTGTGGTTAGAGGAAGCAGGCAGATAGAAATATTGAGTGTCCGGAAGCAGGTAGTATGGGACGGTAAGGGAAGGCGATTATTAGTGGCCTGGTCCGTTGTCGTAAAAAGGCGTTAGCTAAACAGTTAATATTCAGTTGCTTGGAAACTTGTGTGACAGAGAGGTATTTGTTCATCGAGAAGCGGAAATGCTTTGTATTCATTGAGGCTCTTGTTGTGAGAGGTAACCTATTCCATGCACGTGCTTATCTGTGGAGGTAGAAGTTAGAGCAAATACTACTTCGCCTTCTTGGTAGGATAATGTAGTGGGGTCTATCACTTTGGGAGTACGAAGTGTCGTATTAGTCTGTGACAGGATTTAGTGGGCTCCCAGTGGGATTGTTAATAAGAGAATATGGGAAAGCCAGGCTGGTTTTTAGTCGACGTAGCCCTAACGGAGCGAAGTTAGTTTGTTGCACCGATCACGGTAGCTGAGCCTCGAAT
>OX104064.1:57032348-57048149 GCA_944474145.2 Dicrocoelium dendriticum | reverse complement strand
CCACCGATAAATAAATAAATAAATATTTTATTCTCGACTATGCGAGGCACGCCAATTGAGGCATGATCAGGAATGTACAGCTGTACAGACATTTTATGGGAACTGTAGTGACAGTAGAAAATTGTTCATATGTCCATGCTTGGAACTGTGCGATGGTGAACATGCGAAAGAACGATTTGGTTGTAGTGGGATCGGGATCCATTTGTTTGGACATAATCGCTCTGCCATATATCGCAGTCATACCTCGACTAATAATAGATAAAGAATCCTGAGTGATCCATTGGGAGATAATTGAAGAGCAAGCTATCCAGTATGAAGATTCTAATTGAGCTGCCAGTGTGAAGTTATGGGCTGTGACTTTATTCGGTGGCGAGTCACATTCGCCACGTTGCAGTGTTGTTAAACGGACATTTGTGGCTTTTTATAGGGAGAACGCTTGCCAGGCGAAAACCCACCACGTCCTGAAACACTGCCGCCAATCCATTGAATGGCAAGTTGTAACTGGCTATGTTTCTTGTTGAACGTTTTTTGCTCCGTTATTCGCAGTCAAGTTGCATCCCATTTTTCTGCTGACTGATTCGTTATGCGAGTGGCCATTGCGTGCCTGGGTCCTCTCCTGTGCCAGATCGGTAGGTCAGGAACTAAGCCTTCTTTCTGGATATGATGTGTTGATCATCTGCAGAACCACGTGAAGTCTTGAAGAATATACGTTGAAATATGTTGAAGTCTTGGAGGACAGGATAGGTTCCGAAGAAAGAATCGCAGATCCCCCGGGGTATGTAGTGAAATTGATTAGAGATAGGGGAAACCACGGCCATTTGAGCGGTCAAAGCGGATTGAAGAGCTTAGAATGACCGATTGTTCAAGCTTTGTATTGGCAGGAGAATGTGCCTTCCGTAGTCGAAAGTCCTCCAGTCAAGAGATATGTGGAAGAAGTATTGTTAGGTAAATTGAACTCAGTGGTTCATGCCGCGGAAGAATTGTATCAGTGCAAGATATTGATTGATTTGTCCGGTAAGTATGTTGTAAAAAGGTTGATAATTTTCCGCTTATGTCCAGGTAAAGGAACTGTGTGCCTTGTATTGTTGTCGAAACGGAGGACAATTCCTTGGGTGCGTGTCGCCGTACCTGTGACAGACTCGGGAGAAAAAAGGAAACGAACAGAGACAGCCACACAGACAGAAGAAAGGAATGCATCTGGAATGCAGTCAATCAATTGCGGCGATGCCTGAACTATTGTACCCCTATGCATGTAATTGTTATTGAAATATCGCATATACACGTATATCATAAGTGGCGAAATACGACGAGAATCGAGCAGAACACGGATCAGTAAGGAATGAAAGATTGAAGATGAAGCAGAAGTGTTTGGGGAAGGGTCAGAAAGCAAAAGATCGTTTAGATGAGACTGGATAAGTCAGCAAGATGAAGCTAGGCAGTCAGCTTAAAGTAGGGATAACAGTAGTGAATGTCACGAGAAAGAAAATTTGCGGGACTACAGAGGCTATATAAAAAGCCCGTTAGCATATCAAACGAAGCTCTCAGGCTAAGGGACAGGGTGTGTTGTGACTGCACAGCCTAGAACACGTGCGTCTCTGATTTCTGGAAACAGTCAGAAAGTAGGAGACTGGTCAGACGAGGCTAGAGTGGAGCCAGGCCCGAAGTGTTATCCGTCCAATGGATAAAGGAAGGCAGACAGAGCGCGAAAATGAAAGAATGTAATCGTGAAGGAGACACTTAAGGGGAAGTGGAAGAGCCTACAAAGATCTCGAGATGTTGCGAACAGACCTTTGGACCTGTCGATGGTTCAAAAGTATGGGCTCAGTATTCGGAAAGCAGGAGACCATGGAGATGAGAGGAGGATATCGGCTCATGGAGAGAAAGCCGTATTATAAATGTCAGAACGTTAACAGAGCGTCAACAGGATAGAAGTGTTAAGGATAAAAGCGGATATACTAGTGATGAATCATGAGCAGCAGTGCTCTGGAGGCGGGGAGACAGAGCATTGCGTCTGCAGAGACTAGAGCATTTAGAACTCAGAAGTCTGAGAGTGGTCAGAAGGCAGGAGGCCGTACAGCCAGAACCAGATAAGTCAGACTAGAGTGTGAAAAAAGGCTCTATGGGTGAGAAGAGAAAGAAAAAGAAAGCCAACGATATGCTCCAGGTGCTTGCGCAGACCGTTGGAGCTGTCGGCTTCTGATCATTAGGGTCACGGAAGTCGGAAGGTACGAGATCGTTGAGACGAGCCCAGAATGTCAGCTCATAGGGTGAAAGTCGTATTAGTAAAGTCTAAGTGCTGACAGAGAGCATCAACAGAAATGGACATGTTAAGGAAAAAAGGGGACATGATAATAAGGTTCAATCATGACCAGCGGTGGTCTTGCGGTGAGGGTAACAGACTTTCGTCGGCAGAGTCTAGATCACAGAAGTCCGAGCGATGTCAGAAGACAGGAGAGCGTACAGTCAAACCCGGGTAAGTCAGCAAGCTGAAGCTAGGCCTCCAAAGTAAGGTGGGAATAAAGTAATGAGTGTCATCAGAAAAGCAGTTTGGGGAGCAAGTGGCTATATGAAAAGGCGGTTGCATGCAGAGGAACGGTCTCAGGATAAGGGGGACAGAGCACCAGGACAACAAAGCCAAGATCGTTAACGTTTGGAATGTAAGGAAGTAGTCAGAAAGCAAGTGGCTGGTCAGACGCCGCTAGAGTAGTGCCAGATCCGGAGAGTTGCCTGACCAGTGGAAAAAGGAATGCAAACAAAATGAGAAAAGGAAAAGTTTTCATTGATGAGTGGAAAAGTCAGCGATATTCCCGACGTGATATGAACAGACCATTGGGTCTGCCGACCCCTGATCATTAGGGTCACAGAAGTCGGAAGGTGGGTCGTTCAGACCAGACTAGAAAGTCGGCTCATAAGGAGAAAGGCGTAATAGTAAGCTATGAATTTTGTCGGAGAGAATCAGCAGGAATGGACACGTTAGGGAGGAGAGGGGACATGATGATAACGATTAGTCACGACCAGCAACGTTCTTGAGGTGAGGGTAACAAAGTGTTGCGTCGGCAGTGACTAGAACAGTTAGATCGCAGAAGCCCGAGAGAGGTCAGACAACAGGAGACCATTCTGCCTAACACTGATCAATCGGGTCACGGCAGTCAAAAGCAAAGAGACCACTGAGACGGGAAAGTAGACTGATAAGTCTGCCCATCCCTAATCATCCAGGTCACAATAGTCAGAAACAAAGAGACCATTGAGACGAGATTAGAAAATCAGCTCAAAGAGTGAAAACCGTAGAATTTAGGTCAGAAAGCAGGAGACCGTTCAGACGAGTCCGGATAGGCCAGCAAGATGAAGCTATGCCGCCAAATTAACTTGTGGATAGCAGAGATGAGTGTCATAAGAAGAAGGACGACAGCGGCTATATGAAAAGCCAGTTAGCATGCCAAGGAAAGGTCTAGGGATGAAGGGAACAGAGCGTTTGGAATGTAGAGCCTCGAGTGATAACGTCTCGGGTGTCAGAGAGCAGTGAGAAAAATGAGACTGGTCAACCGAGGATAGATTAGAGCCAGGTCCGAAGAGATTTACGTCTAATTGAAAAATTAATGCAAATAGAGTGCGAAAAGGAAAATACTCTATTCAGAAGAGGTGGAAAGGCCAACGATAAACCCCGGGTTATGTGAGCAGACCGATAAGTTTGCCCATCCCTGGTTGTTCAGGTCACAATAGTCAGAAGCAAAGAGACCATTGGGATGAGATTAGAATATCAGCTCAAAGAGTGAAAACCGTAGAATTTAGGTCTAAGTGATAAAGGAAAGTATCGGCAGAATAGGCACGTACAGGAAGAAAGGGGACATAGTAATAAGGATTAATCAGGACCAACAATGCATTTCAGTTGAGGGTTGCAGGACGTTACGTCGGCATAGCCTAGGTCATTGGGATCTCAGAAGTCCGAGGTGGGTCAGAAAGCAGGAGACCGTTCAGACGAGTCCGGATAGGCCAGCAAGATGAAGCTATGCCGCCAAATTAACTTGTGGATAGACCCTTAAGGGTTCAGATCAATCTTTACATTAATCCGATGCTCGTGCATGGAAGTAGACAAAATAAGAGTATATGTTCCGAGTTGGCAATTACAAATGCATTGGCATCATTTGGTGTACAGGTGATGGGGTCGCAGTCGTCCACCTTGAAAGGTTTCTGATTCCTTCGGCGATATCGAGCTCCCTGTTCTTTTGTTGCGAAAGCTGCGCAGAGGTGTGGTTGTGCCTTTTTCTTTGGAACATGATCCAATTCACCACAAGTTTAATTTAAATTCATTGGACTTTTGTTGGCCCGCTCAGTCGCCATAATTGTTGCTGGGGCCCTTGGAAGAAATGGGTGGCAGAATTATAAAGGCTACGAATAGTGAAAAAAAGTTGGAGAAATGCAGATGAAAATAAATAGGATTTGTTACGAGACATGCTAAGGCGGCGTACGTCAGTAGAAGAATACAAATTAACAAAAAATACAGCCAAACGTTTCTTGCGCTGATATTGCTTTCGGGCTTGAAATTTCAACCTGGGTAAATCTCAGAAAAAGGAAAAACCTATTATAAGGCTAGTATACTGCGTAAAGTAGCACAAAATAAGCTGCTGAGGACAAGTTTTAACCGCTGATTACGTTGAGAGTAAAAACAACGCAATATGTGCAGCAGATTGAGAGTTATTTGCAATTGAGTGATGGTCTACGAATAATGTCATTGTTCTTTTTCGCTAAAATGGCATCTACTTTGCAAGCAGATAGTAGAAAACCTAAAAGAAATGTAAAAGGTAGAGAAACGGTATGTATTTTTTAATAGGTATAGCAATGTAGAAATGCTCTAAGTAACCCGTAATACCCTGCAACGTGTAGGGACTGCGTAGGTGGCCGAAAAGTACCTTGTGCATGCGTTAATAGCAAATATACGCAAATAAGGTATCATTTTGCGCAAAGACACTAGAAATCCAGCAAGGAATGTTAGGTTTGCATAGGAACTCAGGAGAGGTTATGATTAATCCACGGTTAGAAGACCTCAAATACCATTTTCAGTGAATACTGAGCCACATAAACAACTAGGCATACAGAGGTTAGTACTTTTTAAACCAATAAGTGTTTCCGAAGCTTATATCATGGCCGCATGAGCCAGATCTACCTGAGTAACCCAGGAGACCTCTCGGATCAGTTTACACATTTTGGCCTGGAAAATACACACATTTCTTAGCTTAACCTCGCAAGTTTGATCCCTTAGAGCCGATTTTCTATATTCATGAGGCTGTCTCCAACATCCGTGAGCTAGAGGAGCCTGTGGCTAATAATAAAAAAATGAGTATGGGATAATTTAGTATAATTTAGCAAATTGCTTTGGGGCGTGGAATCTATTTTGGTCTGCTTTGGTGGGGCACTACCAACTTTACTTCTGGGGATTCAGTTTGCTCAAACATGAGGGATTGTTATGCCTCATGTGTTGATGCACACTATTGTGCAGCTCTTTGATGAACTTTGAGTTATTTCTCTCCAATTTTAAGTTCCAAAGCAAATGCCAGCGGTGCTCATCCAGATGGCAACGTTAACTGGTACTATACTGTCACATCGGCTATTTCTTTTTTGGTTTTCATGGCAAGAGCTGTTCCAGCATCCTAAGCAAAGAGTGTTAAGGTGAATCAGAAGTAGAATAATAACAAGAATCAGTGGGAGCTGGTAGTTCACCCGTCAGTACGCATAAGGCATGGTAGGCTTTGGAGCCAGCTAAAAGATAAATAACACACGGGCGGCCAAGATAAGAAAAGTTGTGATGGAAAGTATCTGGTGGTCCAGCCAGCCAGTGTGACAGGGGCCGCTCTGTCGTTGGTTAGCTTTCGTGCCAGTGAAATGAAATCTGGAAATGCGATTGTTTTACTAGCAAAACAGTCAAAGAAGAGGATCCGGTTTTCATTATGCCTGTCTACTAGTGTTGCCAATAGCGTTAGGCTTAGTGGAGTCGGTAATACTACGGTCCAAGGGTGGGAATTGCTGAAGCTATGATAAAATATGGTGTACTGTCTGGCATAAGTACACGATGTCCGACGCAAGTGACTGGGGCGGTATGGTAAGGGACAGTGAACGAAGTGCAGTCGTCTCGTAACTTCCTGCAAAGTAGATTGAGGACGAGTCCGAATTTGACAAGAACATTGACGACAAGTATGGGTATTTGGACATCTGCAAAGCTAAACTAAAATTCGCGTCGTAAGCCAACGCCTAGGTGCAACGGCCGCTAGCCGTAGGCCGCGATCAGTCTGGTTAGTTGTCGGTTACTTAAATGCGGCTCGTTCCAGAGCACGTTTTTCGAAAGATCGTGCTGTAACGCTGAGTTCTGTGCCCGTATCGACCAAAACATGCAGTTTACTCGTGGAGTCAAACATGTACAGAAGGCGACTGTGAGTTTGAGCAGGGACAGCCGTCGCCCCTACTGTTGGCTTTGGCGTTTCCCGGTTGTGAATTAGAGGTCCTTTCGGATAATTTCTCCCCGGCGACAGTCACCTACTGCTTTCCCGAGGCGACGATGGAGGTAGCAGTACGACCGCTGACGTGCGCGTGATGTGCTGAGGTGCGGACCACGAGGACTTCTTCGGTTAGTAGCAGACATGCTGGGTTCTAGACGGGAGCTGCTATAGATGATCGAATCCAAGGTGGCGCTATGGGCTGAGCTGGCTGTGGTGGACTCAGCTGCGTGATTGATAGTATTCTTCAAGAAATATTCGTGCGTTTTGTCCACAGATGCTGCGAGTTTCTCCCGTGTGATATGGCCGTAAAGAACGGATAAATCGCTGTGAAGTTTGCCGGGAGACCTTTCGTACAAAGTTGACGGAGTATGGAGTCGTGAAGTTTCGACGAATCAACTAAGGTACGCCTGTGTCTAAGAAGCTGAGATGGGGAGCGATCGCCAAGCTCGACGCCGGAAAGTCACAGTTGCAGGTGAGTCTCATCAGACCCAGTGGTGCATTAAAAGAGAGCTACTTTACTTTTATCGTCCGGCGCTCCTGCAGGGGTAGGATAAAGAATAGCAATGACTTCAGAGGCAATGGAGACAGGTAAGCTCGAGACGACGTAGGAAGATTGTGAAGTGCGCTTACGACTTCAGAAAGTTGCTTCTACCCGAATACACCACGCATGCGGATTAGCATTGTCAAAGGTAGGAAGCGAACGTTCGACGGCTTTGTCAGTAAGATCACATGGGGTCTGAGCAGACCTGAGTAGGAAAAAGCAGGTGTTCACAAAAATTAAGACAAGGCCATCAATTGATGGTGGTCAAAAAATATTAGGAAGGTTGCAATCACTTAGTAAACGCAAAAGCTCGGAAACTACCATAACAGTCTAAGCACATTTGAGTTGAAATTATAGATTGCGCTACACCTGTGGAACACTCGAGTGTGATAGGAATATAACTTCGATAGTAATTCCGAGGTTAACGTCCGATTCGCAAGCATACTGGGTGGCACCGTACGCACGCAGAAGCAACACAGCCAAGCATCAGCACGACGGAGTGCGGAGGATGAAGCAGCATATTGTAACGATTACTTCAAACACACTGTACAAAAGGTCATGCTAAAATGATGATAAGCAAGACCGGTTGTGCAAGCTTAATACCCACTTCACTATGCATAATCCCATCCGATGACTCTAAGAATCATTAAACACACACGATTTACAGTCAAGTTACGCTACTCAGTCCTTTTTTGGTATGTTGCGCATTCCTTTTCCACCTTCATGTATTGCCTAGCAGTCATATATGCAGAAATCTATTTCAGCACCTTTTTGGTTGTATGGTTGTATGGTTTATGAGAGCTTTTATTATTTAATAACCCCTTAGCATTGTTTCTCGTAATATTTACGTCTCATTACATTTTTCCTCTTCACGAAGGTAAAGAAGCACATTACCCATAGTCACATTCTCGCCGTCCGTAACCACAACGCTCCCAAACAGTTCAGGAACTTTATCCATTACTAAGACTGAGAAGGAACAAAGCTCTGCAAGTTGAATGGGAGACGCTCCAAGAGGTTATATTACGCCGTCGTCGTATAAATAAATAAAATATATATTTCCATACTTGGCTATAAGCTGTGCCCTAGAGGAATCAGAGCATAATATATAGTAATCACATGCTCTTGCCTGATTACTAACACGCTTTTGTTTATGTGGTCCTTGATTTCGAGTACTACACCATGACAGCGGTAATGGCATTTTTGGCAATAGGCGATAGCTTTGACTGCCTGGAAATTGTGAACAGGCTTCAACGCGTTCCGTTATGTAGAAGCTGGATTGCACAATCGTTCATTTTGATTCTCGACATTTTTGACTGATTTCCTTTTCATACTGGCCCGTTCGTGCACACGTCATTTTAAAAACAATTTTAACTACCAGCATTTGTACATGTACTTCGCCTATAGAAGAGCAGATAGTTGACATTCGCGTCTTGGCCGCTTGAGAAATCTTTCACATAGTTGTTAACGGATCTAATAAAGTTACAGCCTATGGCAGCATCCACACAGCGTTTGACCTGCCTCTTACTTCTGAGTACCTGCAGTGTATTGAAGCCAGTGCTCTGTAAAGTCTTGCGCTGCAACTAATTGCTCTTTTAAACACCATCTCTTTGGTTCTTGAACTTACTATTTAACAGGTATTGCTTTTACTCCGGTCACCACTGCATCTGTTCCTTTTCCGCTGCTCATATGCTAATTTAAGAAACAATTTATCGAAGATAACCGCACCTTATTGGTACCTCCTTTGCTTTGCTACTCACCTGCTCTTCCAGCGCAGCTGTTATACAAACTTGTTGATGTGCCTTAGATATGCCATACGGGTTTCTGTTGGTAGGCCTGTATTTAACATTGGTTATACCATGTGAACAATTTACAGAGTCGCGTGTCAGTTGGCCATCGGTTCACGAGTGCTCTTACCTTACTCAAAGGGAGATAACTGCTTCTATTTGTTTGGCATTTCATCACCCGTACCTCCATCGATGTCTTCATAGAAGGGTTGCTTGGATGTACCTAGACAGCCCTCCGCCACCAACAAGCTTTAGATGATATTTCCTCCTGATGAAACAAATATAGTGATTATTCAGCTAATTTAGTCAAGAATGCCTACCGAGAGGATAATCATCTTTGGTTTGAAATCACTGATATGACCTTTATAACATTCGAAAGAATTAAAGCATAAGCACTTTAATTCTTAAGCTTCAGTGCTACGTGCTTACCATATCTATCTGCCCCAAGGAAATTGTCACCAAATTGTTAGAAAATTAATTTGGACAGATGTTTCTCTTTTGTCATAAAAATACATACACGTTTATTCTTGCCAGTTCGTGGCACGCCTGCATTGGCTTAAGCATAATAATACAAACCTGCTAGAGAGATAATTGTTGAAAAATGTTATAAAATTACCAGCAAGATATTGAAGCTATGTGGGTGTATGAGTATAAAACCATGTGGGTATGTGTGCAGGTATATGTGCTGCCTGCCTGTGCCCCATGCTGTGGCTGATGTTGCATTCTTGTTGCTCATTCACCGCAGTTGGGCTAAACCTACTTACACTTAAACTAGGTCTTATTAGGCTGGATACATACCATAACATTTTTATTTGGTTTGTTCTGCCTACCTGAATAATGTTCTATTAAGTGGCCACGTCGCTTACGCTAATTGCGCTTATCTGCGGTAATTTTGTTGCGTTTGTAGTATTTTTAAGTAACTTGTGGACATCTCTTACTTATCGAGGATTCCTTGCTAACCAACTTACTTCACATGGTAATTTAGGGAAGAGTTATGCCACCGTATCTGTATGCAATATTGGATTTGTTTTATTTCACCTTGTCGTTCCAGGTGATTGGCCGTTGCTTGAAATCCCCGTTGTGGCTGCGCTTGGTGTGCATGTTGACAAGGTGCCTACCTGTCTATTACCCACTACCTGGTCCATACTGGCTGCAGGAGACAGTTGGTCGTTGCTGGAGCGGACGGGGTGCACGGTCGTTGTTGCCGTGCTAGGCTCAAAGCGCGGTTCCATGCACTCAGTGTGGAGCTGACTACGGCCAGCCACCATCTTGTGTGAGGTTGATTCCCCAAATACAGTGTGCTTGTGTTTGCCTGTAAAGGAGTGTGAGCCAGCTCCGTTGATGAACCGTGGCTCCCATCCACATGCCTCCCGGTCTTATTCCTTCGGGTTTACACTGGATATAGGGTGTGTGGTTGGAGCTGTGGGTGGTGCAGCGCAAGCCACCCATGGTCCCTCTGTAGGCGCAGGCGTCCTGCGGCTGACCACAGTGACAGGCAAAGCCGAAACCGGATGCCGCCAGCCATATGGGCTGCCTGAATGTGTTAATTTGGCGCTGCGTTTGGGTGGTGTGTTGTGCTCAGTCAGATTGTGGTTACAAGAGTGGTTCAAATCGACGTTTAAGCTTGGTGGATAAACGTCTCTGGAGCAAGGAAGATGTTTGCCGAGCCAAGGACAGTACATTTATTTAGTGGCGTCTATTAGCCATGTTGCAGTCTAGTTAAACAGGTTATGGAACTTTTATATAGAAGAAACTTGACAAGCCATAACTCACTACGTCCTGGAGCACCGAAGCCGATTTATTGGCTGGAACGTGATTTACCCGAACCACCCATCTAACACCACGGGAATGTTGTTCGGCGAGCCATTACGCTGTGCAATGCGATTCCCACCTCTCAGGTGGGCAACCGTTTAAGCACATTCGTACTGAAGCTGCTAGTGAAATACCCTAACTTCCCACAGTACGCTATGTTCAACCTTACGGAATCAGCCTTCTCCACAAAATCATTCGTTAATTTACCTAATGCAAATTTACTCAGCCTTTTTGCAAATAATATGCCGCATGGTGGCAAGGCCTGCAAGCGTTCTAGGGAAGCAGAACAGCGAAGTTTGCATTAATTGCTCACCTGAGTTATTCCCCATTTGTCACACTGTGTAATACTGCATCTAAGCCGTCGCTTCTGCCACTAGAAAACGCAACTGGCTAGTAAGGATATAGAAATTCTTTCTTTTTCTATCGGTGTTTGATTTAGCTTCACACAAGTGATACAAATGTTTAGAATACATCTCACAATGATACTTTCAATTTGCTACAGAATGTTTACTCAAAGCTAACCTTATTGCTTATGTACCACAGTGGTAACCAAATAAATATTTAGACATTTTGTACAGGCCTTAACCACTGTGACCAGATGAGTTCAGGAAACGTCTAAAGATTTCGCTAAGTAAGCGTCATTGTTAACGGAATTATTCATTTATCTGTCGCTTCTTCAAGAAAAACGAACTGCTCGTCCAACTCTACTGACCAGCCTGTGATGTTATTTTACAGGATTGCGCCTCAATGCTCATGCCAACACCAGACTGCCTCGCTGCATTAAACATCAATGTCTATTTATTTATAATGATATATAAACGTAGTTCTATTTTAAATGACAAAGGTTTTTAACCTCTAAGGATGAGCTACTGACCAGCTGCCGAAAGTAACAAAGCACTACGCTTAAATGAAGTCAGCCCATAAGACTTCGTCTTACCAAAAGGACTGAGATCTGCTCTAACCAACAAACCTTTGGAGTCGCCAAATTTTTAACGAATATGCAGCTTGTGGCTACGGTTTAAAGGGTACCAACCAATACAGTCGGTCCACGCAATTACATTATCCCGTACTTCAATGCTCTTTTAGCCAAAATTACCTTAGAAACAAAAGCAAAGTACAATATGTTATGTTGGGCAAGTAAACCACGTCGACGTTAGACAAAAGTTTAGCGATAACTAACCTCTAGGTTGTTCTGCCTTGCAAACAAGTACCTTCTATTGTGTCATATTGCATTTGTCTTTGTGTGGCTTACTAACAAATGCAACAAGCATTTTAGGAGTAAGCTCCCTTTGTTGGTCCTCGCTACCCTTTCCGATTTTGGAGTAAACAAACCCAAGCCTGAACTATGCTTTCTGTAACCGACACACTACCCTCATCCTGACTGCATCCCCCTGCTCTATCGGTCTCAGCAACACCAAATTACGTTTCGTTGCGGTACAATTTTATTACTACTCGTTTATACAATGGCACATAAATTAAAGTTGGTGTTGTTCAGTGCGAAACGAAGCACGCGAATGTCAGACCATTTTGTACACGTACCACACTTTCATGCATGAAACGAATAAGGAAGCTGACGCTATCTGTTTAATGATTCAGAGGATCAGTGGAAAAGTGAGACAGTGCGCTTACAGTGATACCCATTTTGAAGCAAGGAACCGGTACTACGGTTTACATGTAACCCACATCTGACTCATGAAATTGCACTTTCGCACATCTTTCGACACAGTTTCTTAGAAGTCTGATTCAATCTCCCAATCATATTCATCATAAGCCTACTAATTGCTTTGGTACTTTCAGGTGTTCCGAACACGTCTGCTTAATATGTACATTTTAGTTATCCACTAGCAACTTGCAGGCTTCACCCCAACGCCATGGCTAGTCAGCGGTACTCTCTCTCCCTTAGTACCATTATCAGTTCTTTGTAATACCTACGTCACTACTTTTCAGCTGCAGCGAGTCATTGAGGTAGCATTGAGCTTTGCGCCAGGAGTCACTCCTTATCTCTCCAACACTGACTCTCTTAAAGTGTTTGCATCACACCTTCGATGGTTTGTTGACTTCTTCTGTCACTGTAAGTATCCACTGGTAATTAGTAGGCTTAAACCGCATGCCTTTGTTGGTCACTGATACTCTCTATCCTAGTGCCACTATCTGTCGCTCATCTTATCTTCCACACTACTGCAGCAATTCGGTGTATGCTCCATGTCCCTTCTGCGCAGACCTTCAGCTTGCTAGGATACACCCCTTGTCTCCCCATCATACATTCTCATGGAATGTCTATATCACTTATCTCCGCTGGCTTGTCGATGCATTCAGTGACCCTATAGGCATACACTAGTGACCAAGCGTCTGATTGCAATGGCTACATCTAGCTACTGATAGTCTTTTCTACCGCCACCATCTATCGGTCGTCTTAAATTCGGTAACTCTGTTTAGAAGTAGCCAGTGGTCATAGGCTCCGTGCATATGCGATTATTCAGTGCTTGTTAAGAGCCACTCGCACCTCAGCAACTTTTATTCCTTTAGAATATCTACATCCAAGCTTTTCGCTGCCCTACCGCCAATTGACCTTTAGGTCCCTCTCGCGGCAACCTATTTATTCTCACTTATTCTGTGCTCCCTATCGTATTTCACTAGCTACATGCTGTTCGTTCTTTTTGCAACCACCACTAACATTCTAACACTTGGCTCTCTCCCCACGCAACTTTTGGCTCATACTAAACCGATACTTCGTAGATTACTTACCGGTACAACCCTCTTGTCTCTACGCAGGCGTTAGCCATCCACCCATACGGTTAACGATATTATAGGATATTCAAAACGTACCTTCAGCATAATTAGTGTTGCACAGTGTACCTGTTTTTGTCTCAGCTCCAAATGTTGTAACGCAACACTTTAACAATGTTTAACTCCACACCTACTCTTGCAGTCTTCTCTCGGATGACCCTCACTTTCCCTTTTCTCCGAGGTCCGGAACTTCTTGGGGATCTGGAATTAGACTGAGGAACAGTTTTCGCCAAAGACGGACGTAACAACCGACAAAGACTCACATGGAGCAAGGGTGAACACCAAAACGATCAAACTATAATCACCACATCCCTTGTCCAGTATGGATAAATGGACACATCTTCATACTCCCATAAAGTATGCATCTGAAAAATCCGGACAGCAGAAACTTTGCACTTTTGCTCACCTGGACACACAACCAGACGACTATTCACGAGATTCCCCTCCTCAACTGGCCTCAACAATCATGGCGGCCCCGACCAAATTACCTGTCCAACTAACAGAGGAAATTGGGAGCCATTTGACTGCGAATAACCGATTATGAAATCAGTCGTCAGGCGGCTCTTCCAGTTATATCTTAATGTGCAAAATGTTTTACGGCAGTGTCGCAGGACGTGGTGGGTTTTCGCCTGGCAAGCGTTCTCCCTATAAAAAGCCACAAATGTCTGTTTAACAACACTGCGACGTGGCGTAGGTGAAGAGCCACTGAATAAAGTCACTGCCCACAACTACATACTGGCAAGTCGACTAGACTCATCTTTCAACTTTTCCCGACGCATGCAAGCATATGATACTCTCCGTCTACATGCACCGTTTCCTTGCACTTATAGTGCCTTGGTCGTTTCAGCTACACACGATTGAACCCGAAATATCGTCGTGATAAACAATTGCTTTCAAACCTTGATGACGCCCGATTTGGTGTGTCTCTATGATTTTGAGAATAATCTATTTATTTATTGAGTTATTTACTGCACTGACTGTCGCTCCCGGTTCCTTCATCTACCACCACTTACTTATGCTGAACAACAGTCTGTGGCTTTTAACTTACTTCGAGTTATGATGTCGGTACTCCAGTACCCGGACCATGGAATAAATATAAACACCAGCCCTATAGATTTGTGAACTCTTCGCGGGAAAATATGGAATCTGTCGGCGCTGTTTCTAAAGCGCACTTTCCGTTTGTTGACGGTAAAGTTTTCAAGCCCGCCAAAATTTGGCTATAAGCATATTGCTCTTTAAAACCTTAGGTGTCACTCGCTTATCTTCCAAACTTTATTGGCCCTATAGTTCTCAACCTTTGCCTTGTCCTCCTAATCGATGCCTTTTCACTTTTATTATAACCACAGCAGTAACACCTGCTCGCTTTCCGTTATGTAAAGGCTGGATTGGTCATAGCTGTCCGCCGACTGTTCAAAGACGCTTTTTCACCCACCTGACGCATGACACAATACCGCTTGTAACAACCTATCGACTTAATACACCATGTGGGTTTATGCACTGTACCATCGACTTCATCCTCGGGTAGGGTCATTGGCCCCAGTCTTATTGTCCGCACACTGCCACTCGATAACAGACTTCTATGCGCTGGCTGTGTCTTCACAAGTATGGCTCTGTTCATTCTCTTGACACCCTTATGGACTCTAGTATGGTTAAAATATGTTAGTTTCGCGTGTTTACCCACGCCCGACTAGTACCTTCGTTAACTTTATGCTTCGCTTTTTTTGGCAACGGAGGCCATACACCATACTCAGGTTCAATGCAAACTTATTGGTTGCACGTCTACTATCGATTTTTCAAATGATCCTATTGGTTCTATTCTGTAACCTCATAATGTTTTGCAGTTCTGTTATTACCGTCTTTTCTATGAACAACTATCGCTAGGCACGTGATTCAACGCACCATAGGCGCTCGTCTTTGCTGGCTGGTACCAATTTATTACGAACTATCCTAGGTATTCGGGACGCTCTCATCCAAATGAAGCACGGACTTATCAAAATCCCACGGGCCGGCGCAGATGGCATCAGATCTTGCCACGCCCTCTATCAACGGTAGTTAAAAATCAAGGACTTTTACCTTGTTTAATCCGACGACTTTAACATATTCATTTCCTAGCGCACGGAAACGACTCTAAGGCACAGTGGCCCTAAGCAGGGAAAATGCTGGTCGTAATACACCTACGGAAAACAGCGTGTTTCTCGCCATGAATTACATTACCCAACGTCGTTGCCAGGACTGCTGCACAGATATTACGTATGCCCCTGAAGAAACCGGGTAGGACAACCGCCGCTGTTTTGCGTCCTCCGCAGCAGACAACCGGTAGATTAAAGTCATATTCTCAAGGAATAAACCCGCCAAACCTATTGTGTGTGCTCACTCACAGTCTGTGTGT
>OX104064.1:56917379-57031848 GCA_944474145.2 Dicrocoelium dendriticum | reverse complement strand
ACAACACAACACAACACACAACAACACAACACCTACGACACAACACACAACAACACAACACACTACGACACAACACACAACAACACAACACACTACGACACAACACACAACAACACAAACACAAACACAACAACACACACACAACACACACACAACAACAGCCGGCACAACAACACACAACACAACAACAGCCGGCACAACAACACACAACACAACAACAGCCGGCACAACAACACACAACACAACAACAGCCGGCACAACAACACACACAACAAACAACACACAACACAACAACAACACAACACAAAACAACACACAACACACAAAACACACAACAAACACAACACAACAACACAACAACAACACACAACACAAACAACAACACAAACAACAACACACAACACACACAACACAACACACAACACACAACAACAACACACAACACAAACAACAACACAACAACAACACAATCAACACAACACACACACAACAACAACACACACAACGCACACAACACACACAACACAACAACACACACAACACACAAACACAACAACAAATCACACAACAACATCACACAACATCACACACAACACATCAAACACAACACACACAACACACAACAACAACAACACACACAACAACACAAACAACACACAACACAACATCAACAATCACACACACAAACACAACACAACAACAACACACAAACACACAATCAACACACACAACATCACATCAACACATCAAACACACACAAAACATCAACACACAACACACAACAATACACAACACACATCAACACAACACAAACACAAACAAACACACAAACATCACACAACACAAACATCAACACACACAAACACAACATCAACAAACACACAACAACACGCTACAGTTTGTGGGCGCGTAGGCAGCGATGATAAGTAGACACCTATTAGTCCCGCGCGACTTCGAAGCTTTGAACGAGCCAGCCAATCAGACCGCACACATCCGGCTACTGATTGGAATCCAATCAACCAGAGTAGCTTCAGCCCGGGGACTCAGGGCAATGCCAACACCAGCTTGGCCGGTGCTCGAAGCTGCATCATCACGGGATAGGCGCAATGAGAAAATGCTGCTTGCGTCACCTGAAGGGGATCGCAAAGTGAGCACGGCTCGAGTCTTGCAGGCGGGTCTCCGATAAGCAGCAGATATCGATCGAGAGGGTCTCCAGTGTTCGGGCAAGTGCTGCCTGTTGACCGATTTGTAGCAGTGTGCGTACATTGAGGCATGCCAATCTGAAGGAGGATCGAGGGCTCCAAATGGAAGCCGATGAGCTGGGGTGGACCGCTTGGTTGGACATGAGCTTGTCGACAGGAGAGGAGTGACGCTCCGCGTTTACATGTGAGTTGAAATTAGAAGATAGATGCCTAGCAAAGCATGTTGGGGAGGGTCAAGAATTGGGGAGGTGAAAACTGGAGGGATATAAGTAAGGTTGAAACGGAACGGTACTAGTGAAAAAGCGTGAGAGGGAATAAGAAGACGGGAAGGCTTGAGCAGTAGCATCCAAACCCCTATCCACCCTGCTCGATGCAGCAGATAGGGCACCGTTGCTTATCCTCTGCGGTGGCCAGAGCATCAGCAATTTGTTTGGGGAAAGATTCATTGTGTTGCGTGGGCAGGATACTGTCAGGTTGCCCAGGCCTAGACAGGAGAACGATTAGGGTTCTCAATCAAGGCCTTTGGTTCAAAAGCCTTACCGCAAGGCAGCGGGTTAGACGTTGGGCTGCAAGGAGTCCGTTTTAAGGAATAAGGTGCCACCCTCATTCCAATCCCCAACCTGGAGGACCAGGAGGCTGAGTTTGTCTGGCCTCTAACCATTGACCAGTCTGGTATGAGTGACTCTGAAGGTGCAAAAGCACCACACAGCATAGCTCAATGGATCGCTGAGGCACACAAACCATCGTACCACGGTAAGGTCCAGCCTCATTGCAGATTGGTCAACAGGCAGCACTTTCCCGAACACTGGAGACCCTATCTATCGATATCTGCTGCTTGTCAAAACGCCTGCAAGATTCGAGTTCTGTGTTGGTCCGCACACTTCGCAAAGCAGTGTAATCAATCTGAGATATCACTTTCTTTTTCGAGCCCTTCTCCCTGGGCGTTCTCTTTGGACCCACCCTCACGCGCAGAAGTCGAACGTGTGATCAGACTGCTGAAATTGAGTAAGATCGTACGGGCAGATAGAATCCCCACAGCCCTCTTTAAATTCGGTGGACCTCCTCTTGTAGATGATTTACACGACTTACCAGTAAAACTATTGGAGCAGGAGACCCGACAGACCGGAGCGGTTCCGTCCTTATCCCAATTTTCAGGCGAGGCTCCCGTTCGGAATGCAACAATCATAGGGGATCAGTCTGGTCTCATTTGCCTCTAAATTGCTTACGTCTGTTGATCTACACAGACTGACTGGCACTCGTGAAAGTCAGATTCGTGAGGAGCAAGCCGAGTTTCGTCGAAATCGACGTTGCATCGACCACATATTTATGTCACTTGTTGGAGCACTGTCGTGTTTATTGGCGGACCACCGTTGTGTTTCTCTACAAAAGGTGCCTTTGATTCGGTAGATCGATGTGCCCTTTGGAACACTCTGTCGCGGAAAGGTGTGCCCGATAAATACGTAAACATTATCGAAGCGCTGTACGCGCAGAGTGAGGATTTATGGCAAACTATCGCCACCCTTCAATATTTCCAACGGTGTGAGACAAGGTTATCCGTTGTCACCTTTCCTCCTTAACATCGCCGTTGTCGAAGTCATGAAAACGGCATTCGCTGGACACAACCTACAAGCTGTGGAGCTACTTCCTGGTGAGCGACTTCTTGACTTGGAGTATGCCGACGACATTGCCCTCATGTGTGACAGCTCACAAACGTGCCAAGCAGCACTGGATAGGTTAGTCTGACTGTCAGTTTTTTTGGCTATGCTTTTCACCTCCGAAATGCAAAGTTCTGCTCCAGGATTGGCAAGGCCCCACCCATGCGCTGACCCTTGGTTGTGACTAGCTAAAAGTCGTTCAAGAATTCAAGTATCTGGCCAGCTGCATTAGCGCCCGTGGGATCGATTCTGAGGTCATAATCCCCACATCAAAATGTCGAGATGCTTTTGCCAATCTCCGCCACTTATGGCACCGACGTGACATCACTTTCGCCCTGAAGGGCAGCGTTTTTAATGTAGCCGTCCGTTCAACCCTTTTATACGGTTGCGAAACCTGGCCCATCAGGTCGACAGATATAAAAAGGCCATCGACCATCGCTGCCTTCGCAGCATTGATCATGTCTGGTGAGAGCACCATGTGAGCAATGAGCGTTTTCGGCGTCGCGTATTTGGTACAAAAAGGGGAAATGAACCGCTCATTACCATTATATCAAGCATCAGACTCCGATGGCTGGACCGCGTGTTGCGCATGCCAGCACACCGACTCCCGCATCGTGCGTTGTTTGCGCGTCCGGCGTCTGGATGGAAGAAGATAAGGAGAGGCCAAGCGATGACTTGTGTATACCTTTTCTTAATTCGTTGCATCGTTCCCCTAAATGCTTGCATCGATCACGCTTGAAGCTGCATCGCGTGCGTCATCTTTCACGTTGCACGTGTGCACTCGTATGAGCCATAATCATGGTGGCAAGACGATCATGTAATCTCACGTCGCGAACACAGTTCATGAATATGGCTCACACGAGTGCACAGGTGCAACGTGTCGCATGACGCACACGATGCAGCTTCAAGCGTGACCGATGCAAACATTTGGGTGAACGATACAACGGATTGAGAAAAGGTGTAGAGGAATGAAATCCCTCACTTCGAACTTAACGTCGGCTGCTGTCTCCCGACTGCCTGGCTCGGGTCCCTAGGAGGACGAACACGTTTGGTTGGATGTACTTGTTGCTCTAGCCATGAGCCGGCCCATTAGCGTTTGTATTGTTTCTTTTTCCACCCCCTCTCACATTTCTCCTCCAATCACCATCTCATATCTAATATGTGATATACTATTTAACATTACATTTCTCACTTTTAAAATTTTTGTACTGTGTTCTTTTTGTATTGCGGCACAGAAGTTGAGGTCCGTTTCTCACCCTCATCTAACGAGTATTGATGATGATGATCGAGCTCTGTACACACACAAACTATACACGTTAGCTAGAGGTGGGAAGCACCTCAGCTACTGTGCCGCAATACCTGAAAGAAAAAGGGAATTAAATACAACAGGTGTAAGCCGGCTGAGCTACCGGTAACGGATGGGCATCGTTCCGGTAAGTTATCAGCCGACTACTATGCAACAAAAAGTAATTTCCTATGCAAAATTATAAAATGCTAAATAATGGGATCGTGGTTGCAGGGGGAGGCTAAGAGCTCTGTACCTATCCTGCGATCCCCAACGTACGACACTGACGGTATTTTCTCATTGCGTTTGTCCGGCTTCAAATGCCGGTCAAGACGGTTTGGACATTGCTCTTAGCGTCCGGGTTAAACCTGCCCTGATCGATTGGATCCCTATGAACAACCGGATGTGCGCTGTCAGACTGGCTGGTTCCTTCAGAACCTCGAAGTCGCTTGGGGACAAACATTGTTTATTTGTCCTCGCGGCCTACGCGCCCACAAATTGTAGCGCTGGCTCTGTGAAAGATGAATTTTATCACCAACTGAATGCGCCCCTCCGTTACAGAAAAACTACGGAGACTGTGGTGCCCGCTGTTGATTTGAACGCCCAAGTTGGAAAACTGTCCACTGACCAGCTTCATCTGGACGGCCAACACGGTGTATTCTCCCGTAATGATAACGGTGAGCGGTTGCTACACCTTTGTGAAGATGCTCGTCTCTTTCTCGCGAGCACTAATTTCCGACACAGCACCTGCGTAGGGTGACGTCGCCCACCAGCCTCGGATCAGCGGTGAAAGCGAATCGGTCACATCACGATTACTTACTGCTGGAGAGGCGATGTACAAACTGTTGCTCGATTTGGACTACAAACTTGAACTTAGACCACGCAATAGTTTACGCCGATCTTAGGGTGCGTTTCGGCGGATGTCCGCAACTGCGCATAGATACTTGCCAATTGACGACGTTAGATCTTCTGAATGCGTATCAAACCTCGCTGGCATCCGAGCTGAGTAAGCGCTCACTGAACACGTTTGATGATCACTGGTCACATATCCGCCAGACATTATTAGCGGCAAGCATGTCTTCATGTGGCAAATATAATCGCCAACCTGGACATTGGGTCTCTACGCAGTCTCTGGAACTTATGGATGCTCGCCGACTTGTTCCGGCTGGAAGCGAATACAATGAGACTCGCAAAGATCTCAGGGCGGAACTGCGTGCTAGCCTGAAGTGGGACTGCAAATCGTGATGGTTTTATCTTGCATCGGAGATGGAAGCAGCCATTGCGTTGGTGGCCATCGGAAGTTACTCCATCTTAGAACAGAAACGGGCAGCAAGAGATCTGGTATGTGCGAGACTATATGCGACAATAGTGAACAGCCGATGTGCAGCTTGTCAATGCGCTTGCACCTAGCACTTTGAGAAGCAGTTTAATCAGTCAGAGTTGCCAGCTTCTCCATCGGCCATTGATCACCCTACTCCCCGGGTTGTTACCCTCTATCCGCCTTTATGCTCAGAAGTCGAACCCGAGATCAGACTATTGAAAACGAATAAGCCCGCCGGAGCAGATGGGCTACATCTAGCTTTCTTCAAATTTGGGGGGCCCTGCTCTTTTGGACGATTTACCTAACTTACTAGTGATTCTCTGGGAGCAGGAGACTGTCCCAACAGACTGGAGCCGATCCGTTATAGTCCCAATTTTCAAGGGAGCTCCCGTTCGGAATGCGGCAGCCACAGAGGAATCAAATTGATCTCAATTACCTCTAAGTTCCTTGCTTCAGTCGTCCTCGATGGACTAACTGGCACTCCTAAAAGCCGAATGTGCGAGGAACAGGCCGAGTTTCGTCGAAATCGAGGCAAAATTGACAACATATTAACCTTACGTTAATTGTTCGAGCACCGCCATGTTTACTGGCGACTCACCGTAGTCGTGTTCCTAGACAACAAAGGGGCATTCGATTCGGTTAATCGATGTGCCTTTCTGGACTTTCTACTGAGAAAAGGTATGCCTGAGAAATATGTAAATATCATAAGAGCGCTGTACGCGCATAGTTCGGGCAGAGTGAAGGTTTATGGCAAACTTTCGCCACCCTACAATATCTCCCACGGTGTGAGAAAAGGTTTCTCACTGTCACCTTTTCTCTTACTTCGCCATCGACGAAGTCATGGAAACGATGTTCGCCGGGCATTACTTAAGTGTGGAGCTGCTCCCAGGTGAGCGACTTCTTGGAGTATGCCGACGACATTGCGCTCATCTGTGACAGCTCACCAACGTGCCAAGCTGCACTAGCTAAATTTGCTTTGGCTGTCAGTGGTCTCGGGCTATACTTTGCACTCTCTAAATGCAAAGCCCTCCAAGGTTGTCAGGGGCCCACTCCTCCACTGACTGTCGGTGGTGACCAGCTAGTACTCGTTCACAAAGTCTAGGAGCGGTACGGCTATATTAGCGCCCATGGGATTAAAGATAAGGTCAAACCGTATAGCAAAAGCTTGAGGTGCTTTTGCCAATCTCCTCCATCTGTCGCGCGAGCGTGACATTACTCTCGCTCCCAAGGGCAGGGTTTACAGTCAGCCTTCTGTTCAACCCTCAAATACGGTTGCGAAACCTGGCCTATTAGATCAGCCGACATAGAGGCTAGTTACATTCGACCATCGCTGTCTTCGCAGCATTGGTCATGTCTGGTGAGAGCACCATGTGAGCAATGAGCGTGTTCGACGTCGCGTATTTGGTACAGAAAGGGGAAATGAACCGCTCATTACCATTATATCACGCACCAGACTCCGATGGCTGAACCGCGTGTTGCGCATGCCAGCACACCGACTCCCGCATCGTGCGTTGTCTGCGTGTCTGGCGTCTGGATAGAAGAAGATAAGGAGAAACCAAGCGATGACTTATCTAGAGGAATAAAATCCCTCACTTCATACTTTACGTCGGTTGCTGTTTTCCGATTGCCTGGCTCGGGTCCCAAGGACGATGAACACGTTTGCTTGGATACACTAGCTGACATGGCGTGGTGCCGTCCTCAACGGCGGTTTTGTTGTGTCTCTTCCCTCCCGTCTCCTTTAGCTTCTCCCTCCAACAACGTTCCCAACCCAATGCATGTGACTTTAGCATTATGTTACTTTCTAGCTTTTGTACTCGGTCATTTTTGCTGTCTTATCCTTTTGGTATTGCAGCACGTAAGCTCAGATGTGTTTCCCATCCTCGGCTAACGTGTATTGATATCCCCTTTCCTCTTCAACTTTGTTATCGAAATGATCATGAGTTACTCCGTTCTTTCAGACTTTACCTGACTGGAAATTCTACCAGGTGACTGACTGACGAACCGGGACTATGCATACGACATAGCTGTCCTTAGGTCCGACGCAGTGGTTATGCAGACACGTCCGGGTAGACTGACACGTACCGCTGCACGCTTCGGCATGTGCTTTGCACCTTCAAAGTGCAAGGTACTGCCCCAGGACTGGACCGACACACCGGTTCTATCTATCACTGATCAACCACTGGAAGTGGTGCATCGGTTCACTTACCTTAGTAGCTGTCACCTTTGGTGATCACATCACTGAGGAAGTTACTTCGCTTATCAGCAAGGACCTTGTGGCTTTACAGAGACTCAACGTCTACGGAAACGGCGATATATCAGCCTGTCAGTGAAAGGTAGGGTGTATAACGCTGCGGTAAGGTCGGTCTTGTTGTATGGATCAGAGACCTGGCTAGTTCGCGGAAGACATTAAACGCTTGGCCGTGTTTGACCACCGGTGCTTGTGGAGTATTGCTCACCTCTGGTGGGAACACTGGGTGAGCAATGCTGAGGTCCGCCAGTTGGCTTTTGGCAAGAAGCGTTCTGGCACCCCTCTCGAATGTTTGCTGAACCTTACTCGCTTACGCTGGAAAGGCCATGTCTTCCGTATGCCCGTTGTTCGGCTTCCTCGACGTGCATTATACGCCGTCGCTGCACCAAATTGGCTGAGACTGAGAGGCGGCCAGCCCACGACGTCGCATAGTGGCATGAAGAAATTGACTTAGAGACTTGGTCAGGCTGGATGAGGACCTCGTGATGGTCCACACCAATGGTTAGAGACCGTATCTGACGTGGCGCAGTCACGCAGTTAGGGGCGTTCCTGCATTCGGTTTCCTGCCTTTGGTTGTTAATTTTCGTTCCACTCTGATTAGTTTACCGCACTTATTTATTACTTCCACTTTCTTTATATTCAATTTGCCTTTAACCCCACTATCTTGCCGTTGTTATTTATTGTTATTCTTGCGATGTGAATTGTGGCAACTGGATCCACCGCACTTCGGTGCTCGGATCATAGTTGTTCAACTGAACTGAACTGAGTTAGCTTCCTGCTAGGCGTCATGATATCAGCGAGTCGGCATTAAACCTCTCAAACAATTCACAATGTCGTTTAAACGATAGATTCTCTTCACGTTGTTAGGGGCGACATCTCGTATTATTCTAATTTTTCCTGGATCGGCCCTGATTCCTTCGGTTGTTAGCACGTTCCCATGGCAAATCACCTCGTCTTTCCGAAGCTCAATTTTCTCACGCTTAAGCCTGATGTTCTGTTGCACACAACGCTGTTCTTCCGTCGAGCCGTAGATGAAGATATCGTCCGCCACACATGCTACACCATCTAAATCGTCTACCGCTTGCACCAATCGTTTAAAAAAAATTTCACTCGAAGCCTTTAAGTCATACGATAAACAGCCAACACCAACGTTTGAACGGTGTGGCAAAGGTAGTAAGGAACCTGAATTCTTCATCTGGAATCATATGCCAGAATGTGGAAGACAGGTACATTTTCCTGAAATACTCCGCTTTGGTCAAGTGGGGCATAAGGTCTTCTAGGGTGAGTAGCGCATAATGCTTTCTACGCAGCGCCTCATTCCACAGTTTCAGGTCAATACACGCGCAGTTCTCCCTACTTCTTCGTACTGATTGCGGTCTGACTAACCCAGTCGATTGGATCGTCAGCTTTGGCAATCACATTTTCCCTCACTAATTTGCCCAATTCAGCGGAGAACCTGTTGCATATCGCAAATGGAAGTCCTAGCCGCTATCGCAGTCGGTCGTATCCAAGTGTCTAATTGCAACTGAGCCGTCCCCACAAAATTTCCAAAACCCGGGCTAAACACAGACGGATAGTCACTAATATCGGTTTCTCCCTAACAAGTATACGCCAAGCGATCATGGTTACAAATAAGTAAACCAAGAGACTGAATGGAATCATTGTCGAGAATCAGCATGAACTCCTCCACGATCACAAACTCCAGCCGATGTGAGGCTCCGTCTCTTAAGTTAACCACTTTGATTGTAACTAAGTCCTTCGGATGAAGTCTGGAACCATTTCACATGCGCAGGTTATCTTGATCGGATGGGATGCCTACCCCAGGACAGTTATTCCTGGTATAATGTTGACAGTAGCTCTCTTGTCCATCAGGAACCCTGCAACTGTTTTCAATCAAAAGACTTGAGTTAAAATTTTTGTGGTACCCTCCGAGCCATATTGCAAATTGAATGTTCTACGTCTGTGGGTGACTTGCCACGAACGTGCGTAGTGATAATGATTGATTGGCAGCAACGAGCAAAATGTTCTTTTTCCGCATTTGGCGCAGTTCTGTCCTCACGCCGGACACTGTTCGCGGGTGCTCGGGTGACACGCAGCGCAAAATTTGCAGGTCTCCCGTCTCACGTTTGTAGTCTTCATCGTTTTGCCTCCGGAAACAGCGCAAATTCTGCGTCAGTTGCGAGTTTCATTTAGTGATATTTATGAGTATCGTTGCAGATATCAATGCACTGCTAGAGCGATAGGTTACGTTGTCGCAAGGAGTATTTTGTCGTATCTTCATCATGGATGCCTAAAACGATTCGATCACGTATAAGACTGTCGCCCATGCATTTATAGAAATTGCATGGTTGAGCCAAGATCTCTAACTCAATGACGTACGTGTCGACGGATTCATTTGACTGTCTACTTCGAAAAAAGAAAAGGTAGTGTTGGTGGTTCTCGTTGGTTTGGCCTCCGCAAAATTCACTGAATTTTTCAATGATCGTCTCCAAAGCATTGGAATTTTTGTCGTGAAGTTTCTCTATCACAGGGCGTGCGCCATCCCCGGCTGCGTGTCGAAACATGACTAAGCGATCCGCCATCGCCATTTGTTCAAACGTACTAGGGTGCAGAAATCCATCCACTTGATTCTCCCTATGCGCCACTTAGTTGCCAAGTTCTGTTCATCCATGTCCAATAGGGCAGGCAGTTGAATAGCCGCTATTTATTCAAACAGTATCCGAGCGCCGCCGGTGGGGTGTATTTTGGTCTCCTCTGACACCATGTTGCAGAACTCGGTCGATCAGATATAAGCGTTTATCGGGCTAAGTCAACTCAGCGAGAATTACCGCATGTTTGGCAAGCGAAACACGTTTGCACCTTCACATCCATGACTAACGACCCTTCTGAGGCGATGACCTTCCTCCTTTGACTCAGTTAAACGAACGGTGGGTAACTCACACGCATGTCGGCCACTCCGTGTCCAGTACTCAATTCCGTTACACCCGTCTTCCATTAGCTGTCTGGCTCGCTCGCTTGGTCCATCCGTTCACTCCCGTGTGACACTCCCATTACATTAACTTTACCATATGGCAGATAAATCAAACTATCCTTGCTCAGTGATATTCCCAAGGTGGAATAGTCACGGGGATCTCCCATAGCTCCGGTCCTTATTGAACCTTAAAGTCTGCTAGGTCGAACAATCTTTGAAACATTGGTCCATGTTTTGTGTTGGAATGGTGCTTCCCAGTTACCCAGGCCGAGGAAGAGGGTTCGGCTTAAAGGATCTTAGCTGGAGATTTGGGCATAAAGACCTGACCCGCAAGGCATCTTGGCTATTAATGTATGTCGATAGCCGTTAGGAACGGACTAGTGAAGCACGCATAATACGATTCTCAAGTAGAAACAAATACTCGAAGCTTCCCAAAACCCAGGTGTGCCACTGTGGAGGCCAAGACAAATTCCCTGGGCCATCGAACTTGCTACCAGACACGAGAACCATTGACAGCCAAGTGTGGGTGTGTAAAGCTTGGACTCAATATTATCCTGTACCATTACACCTCAGTCACTTAACTTGCTTTATCCCTCTTCTCGTCTACGATGGTGTACTTGTCCGCTAATCACGTTCCCTCTTCCTTTACAGCCACTGGATCTAATCCAGCTCTCACTCGGAACGTTGCGCATCACAAACTCGCTATCAATCAAGCCATTCTCTGTGTTATACTTTTTTCAAATTTGTACCATTCTTTATATTCCGGAGACTTTCTTACACTAAAGTACCATCTTTGTCGATTACTTCCTCGTTCGTTGAAATTAGTTGCATCATCTCTTACATGCGTATGTGGCTCTTCGCATCAGCTCATTCTTAGTGCGTAAAGTTGGCTTTGTAGTATTACAAAACCTCTCTATCTTATGTATTCTCAAATTCTGTTTCTTTCAGGCTCCCCTCTTTCTGCATTTTTCCTTGCTTGCCTCTTCAGAATTGGGTTAACCGCTATTGAGCGTTTTACTCGTGCATGTTGTGTGGCAGGGTAACTTTTCTAGTCTATAGTCATACGTATTGTTCTTACCACTCTTTTGGTGCATACTGTTAGCAGCACATGGTAGTGTCGGTCTTTGTTTTCTAGCTGAACTTGTATGTCCATGTAGCACCACATTCCATTTGTCTGGCACTATTTTGTTAATATATCCATTTAATCGAGTTCCTTTTTCCTTTCATGGTAAGGTCTGTTGGGGCGGTCAGCGACTGTGAAATTCGTCCGCCACTCTGCAATGTGTAACAAGTTGTCGCCCGTCTCATCTAATGGTTTGCTAACTCACTTGATTTCGTCCATCATACTTGAGACAGAATTTGTCGCAAACGCCTCATCAGCTTACATTGATCTTTGCTAAGCCCTGCCCACCTCAGTCTGTGGGGGGTTACACGTAACCTCGCATGCGATCTGTTTAGTCACATTACCCAGACCATTCTCTATCTCTATCCGTTCCCTTGCCCCCTATACTCTTTCGTTAAACAGCGCTACATGTTAACATCAGGGCTTTTGTCTATTGTGTTGTGTCGCTTAGTGAGCTACTTATGTGGCCTACCATGGTGCGGCTTTCTGCATGTTTCACTGTATCCTTTACCCCGTCACAATGACACTGGATCTTAACGTGGTGCGACGGTTTGCGTGCCTCCTTGACCCAATGAGCTATACTGGGTGGTGCCTCCCGGTCCCTTGAGAGCTACTCTTACCAGGTTGGTCAACGGTGTGAGCTCAGACAACCTTGTCTCGTGGTCCTCCAGATTGGGGGTTTGAAATGGGATGGCGTCTATTTCTGTAAAACTAAATCATTGCCACCCCGCTGCCTTGCGACAGATTTGCGCCAAGGGCTTTGGATGAGGACCCTAATCGTCCTCCTGTCTAGGTCTGAGCGTCCTGACAGTATCTCCTCCCATATACAACCATTACTTTTTATTCAAACATGAACTTCATTCTGCATGGGCCATCGCGTAGATTATCAAGGATCGCCTTATCTGCTACATACAGCAAGGCGCATAAGCGTAAACATCCTACTTTTGGCGCCTCTCTTCTTTTCCACCTGTTTCTCTTACTCCCATCTCGACCCCCATTATTAAACTTTCTTCTATACTTCCCAGCTTAATTGACAGCAACCGAAGGGCCACTGGAGTAGAACCATCTGCAGTCACCTTCCCACAGCACCTATCGGACGGCTATCGGCAAGAGTCCCTTATAAGTCCACGCTATCGCGTTTCCCTGGCGGCGTTCAACGTTCGCACTCTAAGACAAATAGGTCAACTGGCTGCACTCGCACGCACTTGGACACACTGGGTATTGCTGTGTGTTGTGTGTCCGAAACTAGAATCAATGACCCTAATGGGGTTGTTGAATTAATTGCATCCGGCTTGTGCTCTCGCTATTGGTTGCACGAATCTGGAGACGCCGATGCAGCACTCACGTGTCAAGCTGGTGTAGATATCATACTAAGCTCCAAGGCTGAGCCATCGTTGGTTGATTGGATTCCGGTGAACGGCCTTTTATGTGCAGCCCGTTTGACGACATCAGCTAAGGTTGATTCACGAAGTAGTACAAAACGCTGTTTGTTTGTGATTTCCACTTATGCTCCCACCGACTGCAGTTCTAATGCTATCAAGGACATTCTATCACGAACTGAATATGCTGCAGCGCAGTGTACTAGTTTGGACATCATAATTCTTGCAGGGGATACGAATGCGCAAATAAGTCGTCTAAGGTCCTCAGTAACTTTGCTGGGTGCTATGTATGGGTTTAACTCTGAACAGACGAACAACGGCGAGCGTCTGTTACAACTATATGCGGAGCATCAGCTTATGCTCTCGCTCTCGTTCCGATGCATAAGCACGATCATTTCTAGCAGATTGCACCATTGTTTATTGAGCAGCACGTTTTGCTCCGTATTTTTGTTAGTATTTCCGCATTACTCAATGGCACCGCGTTGTCTAAGTATTCGGGCATACTTGTTCAAGTTCGGTTCGCCTTAACCCTTATAGACTGACACGGCGGGACCTTTAAATCGGCCATGCCGTTGTCACTGAACATCAATTATATAATATCGCTATGGATACATTAGTGTTCTCAGAACATTTCAACATGGATATTTGTTCAGCTATTTTCAGGGTCACTGCCGCTGTCCGCGTAACCTTTGAGAAAAATTCAAGATACGTGAAGGTGAATGGTCCCCATTGAAAGTCTAGCTTGCAAAGCTGGCTTTAAGTCATTTTGTCCGGAACTGTTTACTTGTTAACCTTTTACACTGAGCGTTTATCTAAATGGCACTTCTACACAGTGTCCTATTACCCATTCCTACAAATTTATTTTTGATACTGTATGTTTAACTCATCCGTTGTCGATATTGTGAAGTGCTGAGAATGTACCCATCTAGATACATAAAGCTTTATTTGTCTTGCCTTGAACCTCTGACGACTTTAGTTTGGGCTAATGTGATTGCAGCGACTAAGGCGCGCTCCGACTTAAATCACCTTCTTAGGCGAGCGACAGACAAGGGAACAATGTTAACTATTTGCACCAATCGCAACCGGATGGGTTCACGTCGCACATCAACTACCTAAGTGTTGTGCTGTTCAGAAGTATATCTGATGGTGCACATTTGGGACAAACGCTCGCCATTGTTCCGCGCTCGGATTTATGTTCGAACCTGAGAACTCAACTCCTAGTGAGCCCAAGATCTACCTGCGCATTCGTATCCGCTTCAATCACAATTGCACCTGTGGTAGCGTTATACGATATTGTGCTTATTAACCTGTAAATGGTTTCGTTTGTAGTATCAGGACTAAGGTCAGTCGGAGCATGGTTAGTACCTACGAACAAGTAGTCTATTGTTGCTCTGGATTCGTTTACTTTGTCAACTGAGCCACACATAGGGGGCAGTCCACTCAATCCGGCCGATTAGCTAGGTTTCCGTTTTTGAGTTAGGAACTGCCAAATTCAATGGGACCCGTGGTCTATACAAACACGTCTTCGAATACGGGATACCGATAGGGATATGGGGTCGTGCATTCTAGTTTTAGATGCACACCACATGTCAACACAGGTGTTCATTGTGGCTGCAACTGCCTTAAAGTGCGACCGTTGAACATCACCAGAGAACTACTCCAAGCCATTAACATCGGGATTGTTTAGTGGTATCACAACGGATACGATTTTCAAACCTTCTATAGAGCTACAGTTACCCTAACACTGGGTGGCTTTTTAAAGAACCTGGAAATGATGCCCGGGAACAATGTAAGAAAGGTAGTTGAAATAGAAAATTGAAGCATCAGCTACCAGCTGTTTTCACTGTCCCACCTTTTTGTACGGATTAGCTACGGTAATTCTTTTGAATCTACTGGTTGGCCTATTCTGGATGTGAATGAAGTTCTTGGAAAAGGCCCATACTACGTGTGGAATACGTTACTATCAGGACATCCAGATCTGTTAAGCAGGACAGTTAGGGAATACGGCTGCGGTTTTCACGGAAATGGGTACCACTATATTCCAATTTTGCTAACTTTTAGGACCAATGAACTGAGTGTGAATGACCAACCACTGGCCATTACGGCGAAAACAGTTCTCAGGCTCCCAAACGCGGTAACCATTGTAACTCGTAGACCGAAGAGGCGCGCGAAATGTCGCACCCTATTTGGGTTCAGACTCTTCAGCCAACTGGCCTAAATCACAGACACCACTGGTTGTCATTAACTACAACTGGGGACAAATGCTGCTCTTTGGTTTAGTTCTGCGTACCCCCAACCGGGCTGCTATCATCACTGAGAGGCCAACTCACTTGACATTGACATTTGTCACAGGTATTTCACATAAAACTTTCAATAAAGATTCACAAATCCGCCTACATACACTATGGCAGCGTGAAGCCACGCTCTCTAGCTTGACTGATGCTGTACTGCTGTTCTGGAAAACATTTTCTGGAAATAAGCACGAGGAAAAGCTTCGTATTTGAGATCATGTCAATTACTAAGGTACATGATCTTCATTGGATTTCAATGGTCTGTTGTGAATGGCTGTATGAACACCGATTTTTTGTCTTCATGCGCACTTTCCAGATTAACAACAATTATTGTGTCATTTTTCTTAGCTATGCGAACACCGAGACGTCGTCCCGATAGATCAGCTTCCAATGTTCAAGCTGTTCAAGTGTTTTGTCGTATCAAACCAAATGATACGGACGCTCCATCTTGTGTAGAAATAGTTAATGGAACTACACTCAAAATAGTAGGCTCAAGAGCCGGAGTGTTGAAAGAGGTTTGTATTTCCTCCCACGATCACGCATCTTCCCAGACTTTACATACCTTCACTGCTGTTCATGGCGAAAACGACTCACAGCATGTGATATTTCAAAATATCGCTTTTCCCCTAGTGTCAGAGCTTTTGGAAGGAAAGAACGGTATTTACCCATATTTTACTATCATCTTGAAGCTTAGGACTTTTACTGACTTACGGGACAACTGGCAGTGGGAAAACTTACGTTATGCAAGGTACTTCAAAGGAACCCGGCATTTTGTCCCTTTCTTTGGATGTGATTTTCAACTCTGTTGGAAACAAACAAACCAAGAAATACGCATGTTTTCCCTTCACATATAATACGGTCTTATAGGTAGTAAAACCTGACGGGCTTAATGGTTTTGATATCCAATCCGAGTCGGATGCCATTATGGATCGCCATCGTATAGATTATCAACAGCGATTGAAATTACCGAGGTAATCTATAATCATATTCTCAACTCTCTTTATCTCTGTTCTCAGAGGCAACAATCTAACCGATGTGAACGGCAGGGAGTGCACTTCGCTTACCGTAGATGTGCTCCCAAAGGCTCTATATGCTGTCTTCATTTCCCTCGTTGAAATATACAATAATAATGTCTTCGATCTGCTTTCGGAATCCACAGATGCGCCTGGAAAGTAGGTATTTCTTCATGTTGTCAATCTTTAGGACAATGACGAGTCATGTTTTGCGAGAAGATGCTCAGAGGAACGTCTACGTTTCTGGTTGCGCAGAAATCGAAGTAAAGTCTACAGAAGACGCGCTGCGAATTTTTGCTACAGGTGAGCTTAGTTTATGTTCTGATCATATCGCAAATTCACTACCGTAGCCGTTTGTGATTTTTACCATCCTCTTTTACTGATTCGCTTGTTACGCTAATGAAATCTCATTTCTCTTCTTTTCTTGTCTCGAGCGAACAACGATTTGATCATCTCTCGGTGTTCTGAGTGAAGAGCATTTGTTCTCTCATACTGGTTATTTCTGCACTATCTTTGTTTTGAGTTGGGTTCTTGTATTTGTTCTTTAAATTGCAACTGTTTTCTGACGTTTGTTTCTTGTGGAATGTCCTTTGTGTTGCAGGTCTACCGGCTCTAAGCTTCATGCATTCCATTTCAGCCACTTCCTGGGCCGGACACGATTATCCCAGCCCAACGAACTTGCTTCCTGTTTTTCGCACTGCATGCTGCCTCAACATCTCACAATCACTTCTACAGTTTCTCTTTGCTTCAATTGTTTTCAATCTCAGCGCCCATACTAGATTGTTGGGTCCTTTTTCCGTTATACATATATATATATATATGTATATATATATATATACATATACATATATGTATATATATATAACATATGAAAATAACAACAACGTACGCTTTTTGTCCAGTTTGCGATTCACAGTTTTTGAAAGTTTTTCAGTTTTTTAGGGGGAGGAAAGTTGGACGCCGCAGCGTACCGATGCACACGTCCGTCACTGACATCGATCATGAGCCATAGCTTCCAAGATCTTCAATCAGCAAATATCCGCGTCTCTCGGACCTCAACTAGGTAGTCGACAACAACCGGCAGAGGCCAACTGTTTCGTCAGCTTTTTCATGCAACGATTCGTGCGTTGGGGATAGCCTGCGAACTATGATGAACACCAGCAGTTTGCAAACAGACCAAGCTTATGCCTCTGTAGTTGACGCAGATTGTGCGCAGGTCCTTTCTGAAAATGGGGACCACTATCAATTTACCCCAAAATGATGTAACTTTCTCTTTCCACCAAACTTTCCAGAACAATGCAGTGAGTTTTTGAACCAGCGAAGCGCCACCATCTTTAGATAACACTGAAGGAAGACCATCAGATCCGGGAGCTTCATTTGGCGGAGCTTCTGCTCGGTTTCCTGGTAAGAGGGAGGATCTGTGGGGTTAGATCACTCGGCCCCAGTGCGAGCGCCAGACGTCGCAGATGTAACTGGGGGCCAACAAAACTGCGAGCCAAAATCTTCGGACCATCGCTCCAACCGTCGTTGAAGATTGGTGATTAAGGTGCCATCCTCTTCGCATATTGTTTCACTTATACCAGATCGAACACTCGGTGATTCGAATGAGATGGAAAAGTTTTCTGGTATTACCAGAGAGATTAGCAAGCTCCATCTCCCTAGCACGTTCACACCACCAAGCTTCGCGGTGCATTTTCAGACTTCTGCGCAACTCTCAACCCAGGGGTTGGCATACTTCACTGTGTCTGGAATCTGACGGGATCAAGCGGCTTTTGTCTATCAACGACAAGGAGACGGCGGAAATCCAATGCTTCGGTGCGTGACGGGCAACTCCACAAGTGTCGATACTGGCGGAAACTAAGGCATCTTTGATCTGTGCCCACTGCGAATCGAGATCACCGACAATAGTTAAGCCAAGGAAGGTTGACAGTGAGGCTCGTTACCTGGTTACAATCGCAGGGTTTTGTAGATTTGCGACGTCCGGTCGGTAGTGAGCGCGCTTGGGTGATCCTCCGAAACGCATGCAAATCTTACTACGAACCAATGCGTGATCAGAGTCTAGATAACTTGAGCAGTACGATCGGCAATCCGTTACGCTTCTGCGCCATCTGTAGCTGATTACTATGTGATTAAGCTGGGAGCACTCTTGCGTTTGTGAGGGCGGGCGCCAGGTAGCAGTGTGTCTCCTCGAGTGCCGAAAACTAGTGCTCGAAAGAAGCAAGCGATTATCAGAGCAAGCAGTCTGTCTGCATTGTCTGATCGACTGCCACCGAAGCCAAAACTACCCCCAAGGTGGTGCTCGCTTGTTGGAAGGCGTCCCATCTGTGGGTTAAAGTCCCCGATTATATCATTCCTTTTGGAGGAACGCAGAAGTTCATGTAGCTGCTGGTAAAACCTATCCTTGACTGCATCCGGACTGCAGTCTGTAAGGGTGTAGGCGGATGACAAACAAGGCACGCTTAACATCTCGACGCCTGCTTACATTACATGAACCTCGTAATCTGACTGCACATAGCCGACTGTTGACTGGGATCCAGTCAAGCAGAACTGATTCAGCCCTGGCACTCAGTGCAACTCCAACCTCAGCTTGGCCAGAGGCGGCAGCTTCTTGGTCTCAGGAAAGCCACAAGTGGTATCCAGCGTCAGGGTTTACCGGAGAGACCATTCTGATGACGGCGTTTGAGTCTTGTAATCTAGTCTCTGAAAGGCAACAGGTGTCTACCGAGAGCGTTTCAAGAGTACGGGCCAGACATGCTTGTCGTCCGATCTGCATCAAAATTCGAACATTAAACGCTGCGAGGATGAATGGAGAACCAGGTTGAAGAAGAGCTGGAGCTTCGATGGAGTGAGAGACGGTTGCGATCGCAGGACATTGAAAACCGGGAGTTTGACTGTTACTTCCATCAGTTGTGAGACGTGGGTCGTTTATGACGGTGACCGAGGAAAACAGAAGAGTACATATAAATGAAGGACGGGGGTGGAGTGATCTGTGAGTGGTGGTTGAGCAGTTACGTTAGCAAAGATGATAGGTATAGCCAGAGCAGAGCTAAACAGTGTGGTCCATGATTCGTCAGTGGGCGTGATACTACCCAGTTGCCCAGGCTGAAGTCATCCTTTATCCTGAGACTCGAAATTGCTCTCCTCATTGATTCCTTGATTTTGTCACTAACCCTCTGATTTCACTAATCTGCAATCTCTCTCATAGGGCTAAAGCGCCGACGTGTTGGTTTGACCGCATTGAACCCAGAGTCAAGCCGAAGTCATTGCGTTTTCACGATCCGTTTGGTGCGCACCGGTTTTGACGAGAGGTACAATGAGGCGATTGAGGTGAGTTTCCCGCAATGTGCACCCGTTTCCCTTAGCTAATTCCGCTATATGTGACATTCCAAATGGTTGCTTTGATGCATGTTTTCGATTTACTCACGGCTGAGCGCTTTTATAGTGACTCAAGCATTTTCTGTCGTTCCTCATCCACATCTCTCCCATGTGGGATTTTCCCCGCTAGGTAACTAGAGCGTTGTATTCAGGAGTGGGTGGGTACTCATTGGTTTTAGTATGTGCGCACGGCACAGAGTTACTATCATCTCACACAAAGGAAGCTCGGCTTGCACAATTGGTAACTATTGAGCAGTAATGTTACAGCTATTGGTACTGGACTTGGGGCTATACGCTACCTATATTTGCTCTTATATTGTTATCTTAAGTTACGTTTTTCCTCCCTAATCTCTGGTCTACTTACTCATTCATCCGATTCTATATATCACATTTTCACTCTAGCTATTCATCACCGCCGTTTCGTCTAGTAACCGTGATTTGTAAATTCAACTATACATTCAATCTGTACATTCAATACTAAGTTCTACATTTCACATTCGTGTTATTGTAGATATTAATTGATTAGGAAGTAGGTGAAATGAATATAGAACGTGAATAAGACTAAGGTGTACTTGTTAACGTTTTGTTCTGCGTTACGTATATGCCCGGTCAACTCCTTTGATAGTAACGAGAACCGCTCACAAAGCTACGTGACCCATCCGGAACACATTCTTTTCAGCTAACATCATTCTCACTTTCTGCAGAGACTTGTATAGTGACGCTTTTTCCTTTTGTCGGCATCTATTTGGGATTGCATTTCGTGTTTAGCGGTCGGGCCTCACAAGATTGTTGCCACTCCTCTTTTCACTCATAGCCTATTACATTTTCATTCTTGTTATTGCTAGTGTTTTATCTTCCTCTTCTGTGCGCTTGCGGTTGTTATGATCACGTTCTCCCCTCCTCCCGCAATCTCCCAATCCCATTCAAAATCGGAAAGCTGGACCTCAAAATTGTGCATTGAATAACCAGCTACCGAAAAGAGTATAAGTAGTGTGTAAACTAACGGATACTTAGCTATTCAAGTTCCATAGCCTGTCAGCTGTCGGAAATAACAGTTTAGTTCCGCTCGACGAATGTGTCGGTAGGTACGTGTTGGAATTAAGCGTTCTTGAAACTACTTGATGCCTGGGCTGTGCAGTTTTGACGCAAATTGTTTTCTCATCGAATTAATGAGTTCTATTTTTAGGTGCGCCTTCAAATTCGGCCGTTGCTGTTGGAATGTTGCTCTGCGCTACTCACAGCGGATATTTTCCCTATCTATTTCTACAACTTCTTTTGCATTTGTTTAAGTGAACCAATTAAAGTTAGTAATGTTGGCTTACTTTGTTATCCGTTTGATTTCGCCCCGCAAAGTTGTCCGAAGTTCACCTCTAGTCAAATATGGCCACAAAATCAGCAATACTTTCAAAACGATTATCAATAAAAATTGGGGGTATAGAAAAACACCGTGCTGGTTGGCAAGCTGGACTCAGACGCTATCCTGCCAAGAATACACAAACTCCACTTATCCTGTCCACTAACGTCGAGAAAACTGATGATCTCACGAACCTTTTGCAACGAATAGAATACTCGAACGCAGGTATAATAATGTTACGAGAAAGTTGGTTACATCTAGACATTGCATATCTAGGCATGAACTCTGTGGCTATCGAAGCATCAGATCCGACCGCCCAGGAAAGCCCCAGCACCCAGCACCGCAGATGAGCTGTGACCACCTACATTATCGAAGATTGGTGCACATCGGTTTCACAGCCGTCCGCTAACTCCACGACTTCAATAACTTACCACATGTTGGAATGCAAACCAAGCTTCCTCTGTGGTTTTCTGTTTGTTGTGGTTGGGAACGTTTACGTGACGTCTAACGCAGCTTTGTCAGAGATCAAAATGTTCGCAGATCACCTTGTTTAGGAATTGCATCCGAAGTTATGATGTTCCCTCTGCATGATTGCTGGTGACTTCGATATGCGTGACACAATCTTCATTAAAGTGCTGAGTTAACCAACTTGGTAAAATTCCCCACCAGACTTGACGCACCTTTGGGTTTAGTTTTTACTAACAAACATAATACTTTCCACACAAAGACGCGTCTCGCTTGGCATCGTGAAGATATGCCCAAGGATTTACTGTAAAACCATTTATGTTGCGATGATAAGAAGGCCATCCAGAACTGCTAAGCGGCAAAAATGCACAACGAAAAACATTGCAAAGCTCAAATCGATGTTCCAGTTAACCGACTTCTCAGTTTTAGCCAATGAGGGTCTGTCAGCTCGGTGCAAATAGTTCACAGACTATACAATTTCTGCTTCAATCTTTATTGCCCCATTGAGATCATCTATCTTCGGATTGATAGATTTTCATCTCCATTACTTAATCAACTGCGTAGAAAAAACAGCAGGCTTACAAATATAAGCTAGCAGTCCGTGTTACACGTCTGTCTGTGGCTATAAAAGCCGAGACTAAAAGGTTAAATAACCTATACATTGAAGCCGTTTTAGGAAACCGCATTTTCTGTGACCTGTGAAAGCTCTTGAAGCAACCCACTGGCAAAAATCCCCCTAACCTGCCTGGTACTATGGATGTAGACAAACGTAACGCAGAATTTAACCCATCATTACCAAACACCTTCCTTCTACCTTCTTTCCCCATCAATAACCCTCCCATCTTATTTGTTCACTTCACAAGACTGAAGCCAAACAAGGCTAGTGACCCTGATTCCCTTTCCCCAATCGCTTTGACAGAGTGTGCGGATGCATTACAGCTACATCCGGCAGAGATTTTCAACCGATGTTTAATGACTCTCACTATCTCCGATATAGGTGAAAATAAGCCAGTACACCTGTGCTTAAGTAGGAAGCATAGAAGTATCGGCCAATGGTACGCACCTCTATGCTGCTAATCGTGCTCGAAAAACTACTGACTTCCCAATCATACTAATGATATCGAACAGTATGCATACAAGTCAGAGTGCTCTACATTGCATACCGTTTTCTCATATTGTGCATTCCTTTGCATCTATTTTGGATTAAAGAAAATGCAAGACTGCGTGGCTCCTGTTTCCTGATTACACTAATTCCTTTGGCAGTCTTGACACGTCGTTCCTCCTAAATCTTTTGTTCGAAAACAGCGTCCTTTCATACACATGTACTGTAATGCGTGACTTTTTTACGAATCGCGCACACTTCACGCAGTTACGCGGTAGAAAATCTTCCGCAATCCTAACCAATTGTAAGGTCCTACAAAGAGCCATCCTATCCCGCTTTTTGTTTTCCTCTACGTTGAGTGTCTGTCTTTACCAACTACTACGCTGACGACGTCATCCTAGAGTGTACAACCCCAATGATTGAGGAATCTTCGAAACTCCAACGAGGATTGGACAAACTCTTGACTTGGTTAAACTACCGCTCCCTCTTCCTTAACCCTTCTAAGTGTTGTGATTTCACATTCCCTTTTCTCCGCTACGATAAACTGCGTTCTTTTTTAAACGCCTCTCCTCCTTTGGTCGTGAATGACCAAGGCATCCCTCATTTATATTCCGTAGCGTACCTCGGTGTATTTTCTCCTACAACTTATCTGATCTACTCATATTCTTGAAACTTTTCAAAAAATCAGTAGGCTATCTTTTTAATCGCTTAGGCTCGGAACGCTGTCCGTACCGGGTGCTCTTGTTTTAAGTTTTGTACATAAATGTACTCTCCCACGTTGGCTGTACTGCTCCGGTTACTTTCCAGGACTTCTTCAAAAGGATTATACTTTTCTTGTGTGATCACTAATTTTCTTTCCCGGTGGTCTGGATTAAGCAGAGCGTCCCTCCTTGATTTTGTTAGCAATCATTTTAACGCAAGCTTTAACTTTTCATTCAGTAATCTAAACGACTCCTTTCACCTGCACACTGTTTTAGCAACTACGGCATTCGTTTCTTCCATGTGGTCAAAATTTAAAGTTTCATTTTCCCCGTATCTCTTCGTATCTCAACTCCATAGCGCCTTATCTGTCTCGCCTATTAATCGATCCAAAAGTGATAATGCAACAATTGTTCACGCATTTGCATATTTGAATACGGGCTATTTTTATTATTCGTGTCATTTCACATCATTTTCTCACCAGTTCTATGTTGTAGTATGTCCGCAGTGTTAGCGTAAATCGCTGAAAATGCCCCCACATGGGTGTATAAGGCTTGACTTAACTTGAGTTCAGCTGGAATTATATTCCCTTCAGAACATTTATGCCGCCCCCTGAACTCACTAAGTGCAAGGTCCCAATTGACTTGTTCATTGTTTTATTATTTGGGTTTCCTACCCACTGATGAAGGTAATCTCGGCGTCCCTGCCAATTAGAGAAAACTCGCCAATCCCACTTACTTTTCCGATATGTCCGGTCATCACGTTCGTGTAATTGCATGCTTACCCTGAATATCCGATGAACTGGGCGGTGTCAGCAGTACGCCGGCACATGGTACTGATGCTTTGCTGACATACCACCACCACCAGTCGCACGTGGACTGGCTATACCGCGAGATTGCCCGCGCTCATGCGGGTCCTAATCACTGACCTCCGGATTACTAGGTATGCACGTAATCCTTTGGGCCATCGGATGACTTACAGTCATCATCATCACACAACACATTTGTTAGCGGTGAGAAACATCAACTCTTGTACCGCAATATAATGTAACCGATATCGGTAAAAAATGAAGCCTGTTGGCTAGTAGGCGCATTGTTTCACTAAATCATAGGTCCCGAAACAACCGATGTGTACCATTCCGTACCAAGCATTCACCAGCTTCCGCTTTGTTTTCTTCGGAATCACGGGCACTGCGACCCTGCTACCTCATGACATTCACATCAGAATTCCCGCCTCATTTACTTGTAGCCTTCTTAATTTCCTTGCAAACGGTCTGAGCCGCTCGTATGCACTTCTGTGTAGGACCGATTGACAGGTTGTTCGTGCAGTGAGCACTTTATACCATAGGTTGTCACTACCTTGATCACTCACCACTTGTCCCAAATCCTGCTCCAGCAGTGTACCATTGATGCCGAAAGCCTCGCTCAATGCGTCATCTTCATGCGTGATAAAACTGTAGTTTGGTTCCTCTTCTCCGGCACGTAGTTTATCATAAAATCTTATTTCTGAAGGCACAACGCCCATCGCACTAGCTTTCTCCTGGGGTCTTCGGCGAACTTAATCCATTCTAGAGGGTTGCAGTCTGTTTCGACATACAATCACTGACCTAGCAAGTACGACCGCTATTTCCCCAATGCCCAAACGATTGCGAAACCTTCCTTCTTGGCAGTCCAGTATTTGTGTACCGCCAGTGTCAAAATTCTTCTGGCATACTCAATCGTCCCGTGGCTTTGTTTCAATGCTTCTCCAACTTCACTGAGCATCAGTGACCACCATGAACACCTCACCGGCAGCGGGCGACCTCAGGATCAGCTCCTGTTCTCCCATTTCTTGCTTAATGCTGCCAAAACCCGTTGAGCTTCCGCAGTCCAAGTAAATTACTTATACTGTTTCAGCAGTTCGTACAATGTGGGTCAGCGTGTTGAATTCCCTGATGAATATGCTGTAGGACCCTGCCCTGAGGGTATGCTTTGAGGTTCGGACTGGGGTACCTTGTATTGTCAATATTTTCTCAGGCAGCGGCTTCAATTTACCTTGCCTTGTGTTAGGCCGACTAATGTCAGATTTCTTTCCAGTCTGGGATTTCGGCCCGTTTATACTTAGTCCAGACTGCTGAATCCGTTCCAAGATTGCTTCGAAATGGCCGCTGTGCTCTCTTTCTGACCATACACAATGATATCCCCGTATATTGCCACCTCTAAGCTATCGAGTAAACGCTGATCCCGATACTCCTAAAGGCATCCTTCTAAATTTGTATTGCTTCTCTCTGATCGTAAACACCGATTTTCCCCGTCACCTCGTTTGATCGCTAGCTGCCAGTATTCAGAGCTCAGATCCAGTGCCGTGACTATATTTGCCTGCTGCGATCTATCAAAAAATCCTTACAATTGATGGCGCTAGGATGAACTGACTCACGGAGATTTCATTCGCCCTTTAGAAATCCGCACAGAGACGGTGGCTTCCCGTTAGTCTTCTTCACCAAAACAACTGGGGAATTGTGTGGGCTCTGCACCTCTTCGATCACATCCGCATCCAGCATCTCCTATACTTTCTTTTTCAGCTCAGCTTCTAGATGGATTGGTATCCTTTGAGGGCCCAGTGTGGCCGATACTTCTGGCGGAGTAGCCGGATGGTGTGCTCGATCCAGTCACAAAATCCATACGGGTTGCCTTCATCCGTGAGCAGGTCGTAAAATAAAATAAATCGCCAGCTGTACGCCACAACGGCGCTTCGCTGCCACTCGACCACTACCAGTCGCTCGTGGGCTGAGTATACCGCGAGGGAGCCCACCCCTAAACGGATTCGAACCGGTGACCTTCTGGTTGCGAACCAGGCGCGCAGGCCACTTTGACACCGATCGACTTGCTGATGAAGGACTTTAAAGCTGTGCTCACGTGTAAAACGGCAACATCCGAGTGCAATGGAACAGTTCTTACATGGACAGTAAATGGTAAAAACCCGTATTCAGTCAACGATTCCAAACAATTTCCCCCCAATATTATCTACTTCGCGTCTGGTGATACGATGAAGTTGTGTCTTAGATTCCACACTACACTTCCCACGATATGTTCTGCCATACCTTCAATACATACTAACTACCAACGTTTCTCACCTTCATGGAGTATAACAGAAGTTTTCCGCCCCATCAATGGCCTTACGGACACTGCGGCACCTGCATCAATCGGACACCGTTCCATCGTATCGTCTACTTCCACCATCATTTCCATCCCCCTTGTTCAGCTCCCCGAGTACACATTCCTCAACCCGAGAAAATGAAAAACTGATCATGCTGACTTGGTACATGGGACGCAGCGCTCGTCGCCGGCCATCGTCGCGTCTAGTGTCCCTGTTTTCCGAAAAGGAAGCAGCATTTTCTTGGTCACTCCGTGCGCTGTGCTCCAAGGCCACTTACATCTTACTCGAGCTGTTCCATCACCTGCTCCAATCTATCCAACTGCTCCACTGTGTTTCGCTTCCAACACATCAAGTGGCGCGTCGCTCAGCTCACGGCTCACCTGCGCAAGCTCCTTCGGTTGTATCCCCCGGGTTGCATTTGCAATCCGGATGCGTTCCGCGATCGACTGCGGGAGACTGCTCAGGAACTGATCCGGCAATCCCCGGATGTAAACCGCAAGCACAAGGGGATGCGCCCCTGCTCCAAACAGGGCACTCGAGGAATCTCGGCAAGCGCAGTCGGTCTTCACTCCAACCGCCTCCTCCACATCCTCGAACCTCTCCCAGAACGTCTGCATATGCGCCACTTCAAATGGCTCCGGCCAACGGACCCTCATGATCTACCTTAGCAGGTCATGGCGTTTTACGGTCCGCTGTTGATCAGCTAGCGTCTTTTTTCTTGGTACTTATTCACTACTGACTATGCAGTAGTACCTACTTTTAGCTGCCCACGGACTGGTGGTTTTTCTTGTCAAAGCTGCGTTCGACTCTGTCGATTTTGCCAGCTTGTTGCATTGTCTATCCGCGAAGGGACTACCTGGAAACCTCCGTTCCGTTCCGAAGTCTCTGTCGTGACTCCTGCGGCCGAGTATGGTTCCACGGGACGCTGTCTCCTGAGTTCCTCACGGCAAGTAGGGTTCGCCAGGTTTGTCCTGCATCACCTTTCCTTTTCAACTTTTTGCTCGGAATGGTCAGGAAAGACTCCGTTCTTTCAGTCTCTTCCTTAGTGAGACTTCTATCAAGTGATCGACTGACAAACCTTGAATATGCGAACGACGTAGTTCCCATTGGGTCTGACTCAGTGACTATGCAAACACTACTGAATCATCTAGTGCGTAGCGCTGCACGCTTCGGCGTGTACTTTTTCGTATTCAAATTGTAATTTGCTTTTGCGGGACTGGACCGATACGCCACAGGGTTTATCTTCCAGAGAACAGCCTTTAGATTTGTTGGATCTGTTTATTTACTTTAGTAGCTAGGTCACATTACTGCGAAGGTTACTTCGCGTTTCAGCGAGACCCGTGATGCATCCCAGAGGATCAAACATCTATGAAGACGGAGTGATACCACCTTGTCACTGAAAGATAGGGTATATAACGTTGCGATAAAGCCTGGGTTACTGCATGGATCTGAGGCCTGGCCAGTTCTCAGTGATGACACTGAACGTTTGGCCGTGTCTTATCACCGCTGATTGCTGAGTATTATTCACATTGGATAAAAACCCCGCGTTAGCAATGGTGAGGTCAGCTAGATGAGTTTTGGCGAGAAACCGTCTGGTGTCTGTTGTATCCTAACCGCTTGCGTTGGTTGTGCTATGTTTTCAATATACCCTTGGATTGTCTCCATCGACGTGTATCATACTCCATGCTACGTCATCTTGGTGGAAAGCGCGAGGTGGCCAATGGATGACGGGGTACAAATGCGTAAGCAAATTGTCTGAGAGGCTTGGCCAGGCTGGTGCGGATAGCCTTTGTAGACAGGTCCCGCGGGATGGTCCACATCAGCGACTGGAGACTGTCAAACACATTTGTTGAGGTGTGTTTCTCACCCTCGGCTAACGTATATTGATGATGATGTCAAAGCTAGAGCAGTCGCGCGGTCACTGGCGTTCCTGTATTCGGTTTCTTGTATCTCTGTTATTTTCATTCCATGCTGATTAGTTTAACGCACTTCTTTCTTGTCTCCTTTTTATTTTAATTGCTTGCAATCCGCTTTTTCTTGCTTTCGTTATCTATTAATCTGGCAACGTGAATCGTAGCAGCTGAATTTACCACACTTCGGTACCTTGATCATAGTTTTTCAACAGAACTATACTCAACTATTCTTACTTTCGCTATCTTTTACTCTTCGTGATTCCGTTTTGTTTGTTTGCGGTATGTGGTCCCCTACAGAGGCGTGACGGTTCTTTTGATGAGCATTTCTTAGAATCTTGACCATCTTTGTCTTTTCTAGTTTACCAGTTATATTACTTCAATTTGTGCCACCCACAGGCACACTAGCAACTTCGCTGCTTAAAGCATGCGAATGCTTCTGTGGTCAACTTTGCATTTCCGATTATACGTCAAGATACCGGGTTTACGGAACCAAGCTGATGACCTACCTCCGCAAAATTTTCCTATGTACCTCTTCTTTGTATCTGCACCCGTCTCGCTGGTCTGGTTTTTGTCGGTGTCACTACCGTTTATGTTGTCTCGCTGCATGTGTAACTTCTGTCCCACTACGGCGTTCTATTTTCCAAAGGACAAGAGTCTGCTCACTGTTAGTCAACTTTGCCTTGTCGATCTGGCCGGTTCCGAACGAGCAAGCCGTGCTGGAACTCATGGTGAACGTCTCAAGGAAGCCTGTGAGTCTTATTATTCGTCTCTTGTTCACTTGGTATCCCTTTACTACATACGTATCGTGTTACGATCTACTGGCCCCTTTTGATTAAAGTAGGCTCTCCAACTGTTCATCAAAGATACGGTCCCAATATAAAATTTGATTCCCTCCTTTATTACCCCGGTATACTGAGCCCGCTTACCGATTCTCTTTCTTCCTCCACCGTTGTACTTCCTGACACACTGATCATTTTCTATTTGTATCGTAACATGAACTGATAGTCGCTCCGTTTACTTCGAATTCGCGGTATTTGTCGTCCATTTTGATTCTCTTTGTTCTGTCGCATCTAGCGCCAACTTTCCGGGATCGGTCTGTTAGATCTTGTACCCCTTTATCATAGCGTTTGCACTCATCCATATGATGGTACTTTGCATTTGGTCTACTAGACTAGTTTTATTAGTTAATCCGTTGTGCTACTGTTGGTTCGTAAGATCATCTTAACATCCGCTTTAACTTCACTAAAAACTGATATTGCAACCAACCTGACAGTTCAGTAACGTATGGGTCATGCTCAGTAACTACTTCAATTTATTCCACCGTGGTGGTTACTTTTCCCCTTCGGAGCACAATATTTGCATCGTTATCACTCCTCCGTAAATAGTGCCTGGCAAGTGACACGCGTGCTACCAACACTAGGTTGAGCAGCTTCATTTGCCATGGTGCACTTGAACAGGTTCAGCGGACAGCGATGGTTTTTCAAACCACGATCTTTGGGCTGGCGAATCAAACGTAAACCGGTGTCCAAGTACAGTGGTCTCTATTACTTGCGCTATAGCGGGCCACCTCTGGTTACGATTTGAGGGTGAGCGATATACTGTCAGTTAAGAGATCTGTCTCTCGACCACCAGTTACCGATATTCCGGCGCTACTGGTACAACTAGGTGTCCACTCTTCTCATCATATTCGTCTCGTTACTTCACTGACAACTGTCTCGCACCGAGTCCGAACCACCAATAACCTTCACTGCCCTGTGTGTTCTGCTTCCCTAGCTGTGTTTCTCTGTTTTTGACTCAAAAATGAGATATTCTTATGACTTTGAAAGGCTAAGCGGCCTCTCCTTGTGTTTGCTTTTGTTATCATGTATTCCTCTGCAGTTTAATTCCACAGTCCAAATATAAGCATCGGCCTTCTCGTTTCAGCTAGCATAAACAACTGTCTGATGAATCTTCGAAAGTGTCTGCAGGTTTTACGTGAAATACAGTCTGCCCAAGGTCCACTGGGTGCTGCCACACCTGGCGGGACAACACGTGTGGTCCCTTATCGCGACAGACGTCTCACCCATCTATTCAAAAACTACTTCGAGGGAAACGGTCGTGTGGTCATACTCGTGTGCATTCGGCAGTCACTTGATGACTATGATGAGACGATGGTAAGTACTCAAGACGTGTTCCATATTCTTCCGTCTTTTTCAATCTGGTATTGAAAACAATATATGTTTGTGGCTTAGTAGTGTGTCCACGGGAGCAAGTGTTCCGCCACCGTTGGTGCATTGATTCATGGTTTGTTGTTGGCACTCAGCCATACTTGTCATCAGTTACATTTGTGGGCTGACTGCCACACGACGCTTCCACTTGCTGTCTGCTTTAATTACTTCCAATCTAAAAGTAACGTGTTTTCATTATGCATTTGTATTCCAGCTGGTACTCCGGTCTGATCAGTCATCGCCAATACACCTTAAGGTTTTTTTTGTCGCTGCCACCGCTACATTCTCCTTAGACGTTATCTTTTCTATTTTACTCGATATCTTTCCGGCGTTTTTGAAATCGCGCGTTTACTCTTAATCACCATGGCCAATGAACGCAGTTCCTACACCACTTCAGATTGGCTGACATAGTTTTGTTCACCTTTACTTCCTCAACCTACGTGTTTCCAGCTTGTTTACTGAAATCAGTCGAGTTATTTCTCGGTTTCCTGACTCTTCTTTGTGTGTAAGATATGACACCCTGCCTTAGCCTTCTTACAGATAAAAGCTAGAGGATACCAGGTGTTTCTGTCCGTTCACATTCCATTCACAACAGAAGGAGAAGGAAGAAAATTCGCCACCCTGAGGGCTGTAAATTCGATTTGTGTTAATTGTGTCACCGCTTGCGATTGAGGTCATCATACTAGTGCTGGCATCCGTTGTGCCATATACTGTCATGTGAAACGGTGGCTGTCGAGACACCCGGCTGTTCATTGTTCAGCTAAGGGATGGACTGGTGCTAACCTCACCTGGTTGTCGCATCTTCTAGAGGCGTGAATAAGCCTGGTAGTCCGCGCTATGAAATCCGTAACAAACCATGTGTTTAGAGTATCATCTTTGTGGCCACAATTGCTGCGCCTTGCCAAGATCAAATGAGTGTTCAACTCAGTATATGACACATATTGAGAAATGGCCTCATGTGCGACATTATGTTGCTGATCATTGCTGCAGCCGCGGAGTCAACCGCTCCTTACTGTTCCTCATTTTGTTCAGTGTTTGCATCTTCTTCTCCCACTCTCTTATCTGATAGAATTACGCCAGTTTGTTTGCTTGTGCATGGCACTGATACATTTGGTTGCGACATTGTAGATCTCCACTCCAATTGACACCACCACTTCTAATGCAACCCAATTGTTGAACCCCTCAGCGTCTTACCTATGCATGCTCGTTTGTTGCTGCCCTTGAGCCGAACTGTGCAGCAGTCTAGAAAGGATATCAACTGTACCGATGCTTCAGTGCCCACAACCACCAGTAGATGCACGTAGGATAAGGGTACTGCGAGATTCGCCCTGTCCCTACGCAAGCTCGGACCCGCGCCATCAGATTACAGGGCAGGCTTGTGATCCTTAGGGCTACGGGCCTGCTGCAGTAGCCTTCTGGCTGTTAAACTAGATCATCCCCTGAGTTAAAACCGTTTTGCACTGCATGTGGCTTTCTAACCTCCTCCATCAAATATGTTATACCTATGTTTTTACGGTGAAGTTGTCTCCCAGGCAACCTACCGATTCAGTGATTCTTCTGGCGTTGTTCTCTCATCTTGTCCGACCAAATCCGTCTAATTCAATTTAATGGTTTCACTTGATCCGATAGGCGGTGTTGTCAGCTGTCTGCTCACGATTTGCTGTGCTCTTTGCAGTCCCTTCCTTCTATTGCTGTTCAAAAGACCCTGGTACTGCATTGGCCATACTAATCACCAAGGAGCACTATCTATTTTAACAAAGCTGATGGCTTATCTTACTTCGCTATCTTGCGACCAACTGCGTTTCTCAGTTGGGTTCATCCAGATAAATTTTGTGCCAGAAATACGTTGGATCAAGTGTAATTTTGACTCGAGCCTTCCGATCGCACCGCGCTTGGATGTTGTTCCGTGTTTGTGCCTTATGGAATCTTGCAAATCCCTCTCGATTTGTCAAAGCTTGCCAGTTCATTACAACATGGTGTTCGCCGAAAGCGCTCCTTGTGCGTTTTTCTCTGACAGCCCAATGCATTGGGCTCTGTTGCCACACCGATTGCGATTACATCGGCGAGACTTACGACAGACCATTCTTACCAGTTCTTGATTTCAGTGTGCTTTGCGTCATTTGTCTACGTCTCCGCCGCATGACCACTTATCTCCATTTCTTAATGTGGTCAAGCCACGGGTAGCCGACGACTCAGTTCAGTTTCCTTCACTGCAGTGGTGACGAACTGCTGATCACTGAACCTGCTCCGTGTTTGTTGAACACTAGAATGTCCCTTAAAACTGTTCAAATCTCACTTACCCTGCATGTTAGCTCATAAGGCATCGTAAAGCCCGTAACTTTTACGCTCGCGAGACCTGGCTCGTTCCGTCTTTGGTGCCCGGCTATCCAAAGACGACCGGTCGTATGTGATACCTGAGACGTATTTACAGCAATCGGTTATTTGTAAGACTGTTGGGTACCAGTGTCCACTTCGATCTGTTTACTCATTGATTGACCGAGATCATCCTGGCGTCACTTTGTACCCCTACGTTGGTTGACCATGGACGGAAAGTTCACATGATAGCTTGAGCTGTAAGCGGTGTTCTGTACGATGAAGATCGAGCGGTGTGTACTCCTATGGTATTACCTCCGAGGCCACTTATGAGCGTAGCTCTGGCGCCATATCAGCCGACTCGTTACCTTCATTCTTGACCTGCGTCCTTTCACCTAGCAACCTGCTTTGCCTAAGCTACTTGTCAGTTTCCTGAGTTATGAGTGACCGTGTCGCTTAAGAAAAGTCGCACTGAAGATCCGAAGCTCTCGAAGCTATTCAGACCCCTGTCTCGATCTCCTGTCCAAGCACACTCGTAACGCTCTGTGTCTTGCTCGTATGCACTATCGCTTCGTCGCTACTACGCTTTCTAATCTTTGCTCTCCATCACCGACCGTTAGCTGTCATCATCATTATACGTTAGTTAAAGGCGGGGCATTAACTGTTCTGCTGCAACACAAAAAATCTATGAAAAAGTGAGGTACTGAACATAATAGAACACAAAACAAAAACCAAAAACAAGTAATTTAGTGCATAGCATCATCTTATACATCCAGTGTGAGATCATGGTTCGAGGTTGATGCTAAGTGGTAGGAGGGATAAAGAACCTCACATTGCCCTTAGCGGTATTCTTAGCATACAACCATATCATCCATGTCCGAAAATTTCAGCTGTCTATTCGTTTGCCTAGCAATGTACGTCATTCCTACTGTGCAGACTCGTGTTCCACGCTTGTTCAACAACGCATGTTTGACCTTTAGTCCTTTATTATATTTGGCCACTGTACTTTGCTTATTGATGAGTATCCGAGCTTTTTCTTTTTCTTATTCCAACTTCGTCATCCTAATCTCTATCTCTTTGTAGAACGTGCTGAAATTCGCAGAAACAAGTCAGGAAGTGGCCACTTTTCGTACCCCCTCCCGTCCCCCTCTTCGTTCCCCTGCACCTTCCCATCTGCGGCCGCATTACATGCTTCCCATACGTGACTCCGATCGCTCCACTGAGTCCAGAGATACAACCATGTCTTCCACGGTAACTTGCCGTTTTTATTTACTCTTTACGTTTTTTATGTTGACTGCTCTTTGCTACAGGGTCTCAACACAGCCGGTTGGGCTTTAGCTTTACCAGTAATGTATTCTCAACGAATACTTCTTAATTCTTACGTACACGATTGCAATTTTGGGCACTCTTATCTCCCGTATTCACTTCGCATACATCCTTTCATGAGGTGACATGATAGTCTTTCCTGCTGCAATTTTTTGTTTCTCTATCTGTGTTGTGTTCGGGTCCACAGGGTTAAATAGCTCATTTCATCCGTCATCTGTCTGCTCGTTCATCAATATTACGTCCATCCGGGGAGATATGCACTGATAACCTTCGCATCCATATCTGACTCGTTTCCTGCTTCTCTGAGCTAAGATCACGTATACTATCTTTTCTTTGCATTGCGGTCTCTCCACCGGTCTCTGAACTGAGCCCGGTGAGATTGCACATGTTGTTATTGGTCGGACGGTTGTCATGAGCTCAATCAACCTCGTCCACAAGCCAGCCCGGTGTTGCATTATCACGATGCTTAGCCAACGATCCGAAATGCGGCAGAGTGGTTAAAGCGTTAGACTTGTAGTCCACTGGTTCGAATCTGCTTATGTACATGCTCTTTTTCAGCATCTCAACTCACATGCAACCGCTGATGGTTGGCCTGTAGTCTAAAGCTAACGAGATTATCTCGTAATCTTGCGGCGCGGGTTCGAATCCGCTTAGAGGTGGATATCCTCGCGGTATTCTCGGCCCGCGTACGATCAGTGGTGGTCGCACGGCAGCGAAGCTCCGTTACAGCGTACAGCTGACACATTATTATTTTTTTGTTGGTTGCGTGGCAGCCATGGGCCCCAACCTACCGCTGATAATTTCTCCTTTATCCATATATAAAGGGATTTGAACTTTCGCAGTTAATCTCACACACACTGCTGCTCCTTGACCTCGATACACTGCAGCTGCACATTTTGGTTTGCGCCTTCAACATTGATCATATCCATGCATTCGCTATTTTCCTACTCACCACATCACCTTTTCTCACGTCCACCCTCGCTTGTTACTTCTGTCTATTCTCATTATGCTTCCACCGTTTGTCTCCCATCTTGATGCATGCATGCAAACGGTTCGATATGTTGCCCATCGTTTTACTGCGCATCTTCAGGGAAACGATGCATTCGATTTCAATAAGAACCAAAATCTAAAACGTAGCACCACTGTCATCGTAGATTCCACAATCTTCCGATGGATTTTCTCATTTTGGCGACTATGGTAGGTCCATCATGACGTTTCCCACTTGCCCTTATACCCGGGGCCGTTGGCTTTATCTTCAAAGCTAGTAACACTTGCTCTCTCCAAAGTTGTGACCAAGACATTTGACTCGGGTGGCCACCAAACGTTCCAAGTGACCGGATGTGCCACTGAGATGTCTAAACTGCTGTGTTCTGCCATTGCCTCAGGTGGACTTGGTTGGCACTCCACAGCTGAAACTATGCCATTCTATCGGTGACTTTTTCGTAAAGTAAAGGTTGACATCGTACTGACGTCGCGATGTCACCGTCGTTTATATATCGACCAGCTAGGTGAACGATCTACAGGCTCATACTCGAACGTAACCGGTCAATTTCGGCCTGTTCCCGATTATCAGGTAGTCCAGCGCGATGTCGGATAGTTGGTTGCCTACAGTCAGCTGGTAGACCTAACGATCATTTGCTGGCCTCGCGTGAGAGATGTTCCATAGCCGCTAGGGGTTAGTATGTACTTTTATCATGTATCGTTAGCGTTTAACGGCCAATTCTCTAGTACATGTATTGCAACTTGTAGTATAGCACCTTTTCCCTTAGGCTAACAAGGTGACGTTACCACCCCACAGGTACTCTTGGTTTTAAGTCATCTTGATAACTTTTGGTTCACAGAACTTCCTCTCTGGTTTTCCGGCCACGAAACGCGATACAGCGATCCGCCTGCTTTGATCTGGCAGCTAATCTTGATGTTTATTTGTACGCTTTTTATCCTTACTAGGCTCTTCGTCTCAGCTTGACCTTCGCATCTGGTGTGTCCATCAAGATACAGTCCACTAGAGCATCCCGCTGTTGTGTTTCATTTTGGGTGCAGAATTAACAACTTCGCAGCGCTCTCTCTTTTTCTTCCATTTTATACACACCTAAACCCCTGGCGATCGCGTCTGCGCAAAATTGGCCTTAAGGATTCATACTTGCGCTGGTCGTGTGCACTCAGGGTGTGATTTAATATCCTTTGTTCCCAAACCTTGAACAATCACCATCCCCTGCTTCCTCACCTTTCTTATCCTATTGATTCAACTTGTTGCATAAACTGCTTTCTCGACATCGCTAGGTTTTGAATGACGAGAGCCGGTATTCGGAACGTAGTCGAATCTGTATGTCCCAATGCGATTGTGTGCAGCGTATGGTAAGAATAATAATATCTATTGGCTGCTAAACTTCCCCAGCGTATGTTACTTGAAGCGCTGACAGGGGATTTTGGTCTTGTCCGCGCGGTACTTTTGAGTTTGCTATCTTTAAACCATTTCATTACTCTGCTGTTTCACGCTAGATCAACTGGTTGAAAACCACTTTCGTTAATCATCTCGATAGTGTACCCTACGGTCACATTGCGTACGATACCACTTTCAATGTCGACAGCGCATTCCAGACCAATTATTTGTGAGGCACAGTACTTAATTGGGGCTCATTGACTAAGGGACGAATTGTTCGCTGTAGCCCTATCCCACTGGGTACAGAGCAATCGCTTGCTAACTTTGGGGGCTACCAACCTACCCTTCCGTCCACTGGGCGGAGGCCGCCCCGTTAAATCCTAGTGAACCTCTCTTTAATTGCAAACGGATAAACTTGCTCTCCCACTCAATCCATCTCTTCTACTAACAATACTATCAATAAATAAATGAAGCCTTATTCCAGATCATGCGAGACACCATTAATCGATGCGCAGATCTTATCAATCTGACGGCGACTCATTTCAACCGCTCCACACGTTCTCCATTAACGTAGCTGCTTTGAATTTGGCACCATCGGTTGGGAACTCTTCACCGACAGGCTATTCACTCCCGTCATTTATCTTCCATACAGTCTTTGTACCGAGAAAAAGAACCAAATCTAATAAGTTGCATTTCACTCTCTGAACGAAGCTTCCAGTTATAGACAACTCACAACCCGACGCTCCAGTTGTGCTTACTTAAACCTGGCTTTACGGTACGGATTCTGTGGTCTCACACCTCTTCTAAGCGATCAAACCAAGCTATGTCGATCGTCCAGTCTCCGTCGACCTCACCATATTTGCTGTTGCACCTCTTTGTTCTAATTGCGATACCAGTAAAATTCAATAGTATTGACATTGTTCCTTCGTCGGAGCTCGGCTGTCATTCTTCCTGACCTTATTGCGTGCGCTTCAAAACAACACTTTCTGTGCTCTTATGCGCCCATAGAAACCATATGAGTGGATCCAAGACCATGAGCAGTGTTCATCCGTCCTGCAACTTATGGTTTCCCGGTGACCCTAGCATACATAAACATAGCATGCACCACTGCATTCTAATCTTTCAGACGTATTGTCTCCTCCAGTCACCTTCTGCCCCGATGGCTGATCACCGCTCAGAAATCTGACTATCTGATCTGCACTTCCACTGTGAGGTTCATTAGTCCACCTGATTTTGCGCGTCGCCCATCACAAATGGTAAGCTCCAAATGTTCCTCTCTTCGCGTTCTAAGCCTGTTTCCGTTATACAACCACCGCTGATTTAGCTTCCGCTACCTTCGGTCGCTCACTCCTGATGTGTCAGCTGAGTGCTCCATCTAGGCGATTTCAACCACTCGTCTGCGTACAATAATGGTTTGGCCTTCATATTCAACAATTGGCGGGCGTTATTCCTCGCTTCTGACGAGGGTTTCCGTCCACGTTATTTTTTACTACTTATGAACCAATGTTTCGTAGAGCATTCACTCTGGGTTCTCCAAAAGCCGCCACTGCATGCTACTTGTTTTCATCGGATCTTATCCAGTGATCTCTCCCGGCAGTTGTCTGAACATCGTCCCGATTTCTTTACTTTCTTATACATGTATATGATTGACGGTGTCCAGTTCCGAATTTGCTTGTCAGTGTGGCCTCCATAGGACCGTCCCAGAATGCCTGCGCCTACAGACCAACCATAGGTGGCTTGCGCTGTACCACTCACTCCCATCCGCACATCCTCTATCCAGTGTAAACCCGAAGACTGGGAGGCGACGTTTTATCAACGGAGCCGGCCCATTCTGCTTCAACATGTACAGCAGCCGCATTCCCGTCAATCTCATTTGCGAATTATGTCTACCAGTCGCACACAAAGCCGTGGCTGCGCCTTAGTCCGCTCCCCACTGGATGCATGGAAACACTCTTTGAGCCTAACACCATCACGATGACCGGGCACCCTGTTCCCTCCAGCAACGACCACTTGCCCCCTGGAGCCAGTATGATCGAGGTAGTGGTTATTCGACAGGTAGGCGCCCTGTCAGCATTCACATTAAGCGTAGCCACACCGATGTTATCAACCAAACAAACGCAACATTTGGAGCGAAATAGGCACTCAAAAATGACACGGAATATACAGCAGAATAACAGAACTAAAGAAATCAAATAAAGTAGGAAATTTTTAAATCCATGTTTGGAAGATCTAGTTTAAGTGTAAGTCGGTGCAGCCTAACAGCGATGAAGCGTGATGTATGGCGGTCGTTCTGTGGTTGTCCTCTATGGAGGTCACAGCGACAGGCAAATTCGGAACCAATTGTCCCCAACCGTATATATTCAGCAGCCTGTGAATAGACGTGGATCAATCAACAACCACAAAAATCACAAAGGTGCGGTTATATTAAAAAGAAAATGTTAAGTAACAAAACATTTCAATCCATGCTTTTATCGGAGCCCGCGATACTACTGGTCCCCAAAGCCGAAGTACGGAGTTGACTTACGGGACACCACCCCGACCCTCTTTAGCTGATAAGCAGACCGAAGTCAGGGAATCACATCTATTGTGAACTGGTGGCTGATTACTTAGTTCATAGGTTTGCACGACAGGCCGAAATACGATGGTTCACCAAGTTGAAGCAAAGAGCAGTGACTGCAGTTAGTGGCGAGACACAGCCATATTGCAATACTCTTAAACAGTCATTTTTGGTTGTATACGGCGAACTCTTATCTGGCCCAAACACACCATGTACTGGGACACTGCCGCGAAATCACGAAGCCGGCAAGCCAGCCTAGTGCCGTACGCAAGCTTTCATGGCATTTGTAGTCCTCTTAGTAGTAGTAGTAGTAGTAGTCCTCGTCTGCTTCAGTCATCTTACACATTTAGTACTTTTTGTCACTTTGTTTTCGTCTCTTACTACTCATACTATGCACACAGTTTGTACCCCTTTTATCATTTTCCAGACCGGTGAACAAACGAAGTCCGTGTTACTGGAGCTTAGCAATTACGATGCAGAAATCGATCGTTACCTTTCTCGGTTTCTTGATGAGATTAAATCCCAGGAGTTGGGACAGGATCGACTTGCGAGTGAACCTGGAAACGACGAAAATTGTCTCTCGGATGAAAGCACACAAGATTCAGCTCCCGAGCAAGACAGATACATTGGTGGAGTGCGTGGGAAAAATTTTGTCTTGCGGAAAGTTGATACGGAACCTCTTCGTGCTCTGCTCACTCAACGAATGGAGACCAGAAAACGAGCCTTTAGTGCATTGGAGTGTGAGATGGCCACCTTCCGAATTCATCTGACCGATGTCATGAACACCGATTCGCCACAAATTACTCCAAATCACTCTACTTGCGATTTTTCAGACCGCTCAAAACTGGAAGCCCACATACGTTGGCTCGAGGTAAATGTGCCTATCACTATATAGCTATTAAAAACATCGTTCGGGCGCGAATCGCGCTTCATATCACTAAACATTTTCATCGTGCACATGATGCACCATTCGGCTGATATAACTTCCTACTTTGCCACTATTATGTCACAAAATAGGCGGGAAATCATGAACTTCTGCACTCGTCCCCGTGTGATACGTTCTTAGCAAGACCATTTTTCTTATCTTCCATTTGGCCTCTGGCACTGCGAACTATAACTATATGCGCCTTGATGTGCGCTGCTCTATCTAACTGTCTTCTGTGACTGTGTGCCTGCAAAAATCGTTTCTCGCTACACTTCATTACTTTTGGAGTCAGCATAAAACGCAGAATGTGCACACACGCAGTTCGCTTTTCACAAAATATGCTTTCCTTATCTATTAGGGCCAAATTGTTGAGAATGCTGAATCAGCCAGCCGAGAGCTGGATAACCAGATGCGCCAAATGGCGGAGTACCGATCGGAGATCGAATCACTTAGAGCCGAACTAGCCAATTCGAAGAAAGCTCGTTCATCTGGCGTCCACGATGACCAACGCGAGGGGCGCCTCAGGCCTTCTGTCTCCCAGTCTGTAAGTTGTTCTATTTGAATCTTTCCGTTGAAGCCCCACAATTGTTTCTTACCTACTGTTCACAACTTCACGGTGCTGTTGGTTATCACGCGTTAGCTGAGCCAACGGTCCACCAGCCAACACTGATGGTTTAACTGGGATAATGACTATCACTGGATGGACGGAACGTGCTTTTAGCTCATCTACAAAGTGCTGGGAATTCGCTTCTCCCTCTGCCTTGCACGCAGAATGCATGGATTTCATAGTCTTTGTACAATTGATATTATAGTTCAGAGTAGCAATATTTTGTGGTAACAACTAACTAGAGGCTTCGAGATTTCTAGAGCGCGCTGTTGAATGTCTAAGTTTTCCATAATCGTGATCTCTGCTTTTGGGATTGTCGGAGATCTGCTTCTGGTCCTGTTAGATCTGGACCTAACAAACACCTTAACCAACGAAACAGTGCAGCGAATAATCAACTTCCAATGTTGATCCATTTACACACCTACGGGACATGTCTCAGTAGTTCTGCGTTTGTCAGCCGAACACCCGCTCTCACTCGTGTCGTTGGCATTACAATTCCCGCTACCGAGGAGGTAATCACAGCTGTCTAACGGGTGACGCTAAAGTATTGAAAGTGCAGAGGGTTTATCCCTATTATTACACTTGAGCTGTTGTTTGTCCTTCAGTTGATTTACCATACTACTGTGAAGTTATCTATCTTTGGGAAATGTGTATGGGAAACTCTCTTTTGTTCTAGGTCTATATCTCAACTTCAGTGGTTTGGTATAGGTGCCCGTGATAACTGGGATAAAACTTCTTGTAGTTGACTTATTGGCAAATCTGAAGTATACAGATGACGTCGGTCTCCTGGGACCGGGACCCGACTATCATGACAACATTTTTGGATGACCCGAATCAAATTGCTTTACGTATTGTCCTGTGTTTCGCGTCCGCGAATTGCTTGATTTAATCGCAAAAATCAGTCAACATGCCACTGGTCTTTCCCCTTCTTAGTGTTCTGTTCGTCCACTTATAATAGTAACTTTGGTCTCCTCTGCTGACATGCCACCGAAGAGTTTACCGCGCCAATGGCTGCATCTTGTGTATACCTACTAAATTTCCCCCACTTGTAGGAAATGCGGAATCTAAGATTATCAGCCCACTTACGGGATGCAATGCTGCATCCAGTGTTCCTGTTATAGTGTTCGGTTACTCTCAGAGCTGAGTATTTTTCCTGCAAACTTGTCATCAGGTTTGCTAATAGCGCCAGTGCAGCTTCCCAAATCACGCACAGGGCTACCTTCTACGCTCATCACTCGATGCACACATCCAGACGCTGTCAGGCGAAGCATTATCAATAGGTGGACGGGCGCTTGAGTTAACCGAATGAAAACTTCGCAATGAGAAATGGATTCATCAATCCCTCTACTTTTCCCTTTCTATAGGGTTATTATCTGTCAGGTAGATGCACGTCGTTTGCATTGAACTGTTTGCGCGTTCCTTGATTCCCTTGTTTTATCTCTGCCAGTTTGTTTCATTGTTCCGTTTTTTAATCAATCTCTTTTGGTTGTGCTTCGGTTGTGTTTGTCTGAGCATCCTACAATCTCACAGGTCATGTTAACTGCCATGTCTTGCAATTGACTGGTACATTAAATCAACACTGTCTTTAGGGAAATACGTTGCTGATATTATCAATCCCCCCGCTTGAGACGCTATCCGGAATGATTTTGTTGAGAATTGACTTTATTTATTTAGTTACGCTTTTGTATAAACTGTGGAGTCGCCTTATTGCTGGTTGGCATGCGCACTCACCTCAAGGTACCCTTCTCCCCCCTTTGTCACGGCCTCGGATTGGCAACCCATAGCTATTTATTGACGACCTCTTTCACAATCTGCGTAACTTGGCCCTAACTTAATCGCACAGCCGGTTGTGGTCTAAAGGATCACAAGCCTGCCTTGTAATCCAAGAGCTCCGGTTCGAACCTGGGTAGTGGACCGGGTAACCATCGCAGTATCCTTAGCCTATGTGCGAGTGGTGGTGGTGGTTGCACGGTAGCGAAGCGTCGGTACTGCTTACCGGCGTACTGCTGATACCTTCTTTCACTCACATTAACGGCGTTACATACGACAGGAGTACCGGTCACGTTCTGTGAGCATTAACATTTGCTCTTACGGCGCATTGTATACCATGTTTATGTTGAGCTTTCACCCCGCCAACATTGAAGATTACCCCTGTCACTTAATTTCAGATTTTGTCTCGACTGAGGTTCGGTCTGTTCTATTCTCGAGAAGAGTTTCCTTTGGCAGTTAGGCGTCGTTGTTTTTGTTGATGCCTGTAATTTGGCCAGTTCCCTCTCTGACGTTAATCGCCCCCTCCACCCGATTCCGCTTCTCCTTTAGAACATCGTCAGCATTTTATCCCGTCAATGGGAACGTCGGTTGGCTGAGCAAAAGAATGCGGTGCAAGTGGATAAAGTTGGAACTCGTCGTCGTCAGGCAGTAGACACTGCCACAAATTCCTATGACAAACGTGTAGCTGCGTTTAACCCTAGGCACCGCAGGTCCCGCTCCATTGGCGGCGAAAACGGTCGCTGGTTGGAACATCAAGAGACCACATCAGTTCCTTTGGGGACGGTGTTCACCCCAAATCTAAGAAACCGCAAGTCTGTCACACAAGTGGAGCTGAAAGATACGCTGAAATCCTCAAATTATCTACTGCATCACCAAGAAGCCACTCCGGATGGAAATGTGAACACCAAACTGTACAAGGTGCGATATTTTGGGTGATTCAGCTTTTCGTACTTAACTGCATCAGCGTCGCATGATCGGGTTGCTTTCTTTCCCATTGTCTTTCATGTTCGTGCTGCTTGTGGCTACGCTTGCATTATCATCCACCCGTAGCGGCTATAGTTTGACACTTTCGGATGACGTAGCATATTATGTCGTAAAGTTCTCACTCGGAACCGTTAACGTCTTGGTGTAATGAATCCCGCGCCACCCAAGTAACCTGTGGGAGCCCACCATGTTCTAATTTCCTTGATACGGGTATTACATATTGCTCCAGCACGCTACCTTATTCTCTGTCCTGAGTGATGGCACGATTCGTTTACTATGCAATTGATACAAACCAGACAATTGGCATCCGTAATGTTCATTGGATTTAACCACATGCTGCGTATTTATCTGCGAACGTCCTCCTTGGTGCTGCGTGACGCACCCTTGTTCGCAGCGTTCATCGCATGCTGCTTACGCGTTCCTCCCTGACACCCTCCACTGATGTTCATCTTGTGTTATGCCGTTGGTTTTACCTGTCGCTGACTCGATTCGCTCATTCCATCCATGCTACTGATTTCTGATGCAGTAGTGCACACTTGGTGCATCACAAATTAATCGGATCTTCCGGTTGAAAAATTACCCGTTTCACTAATCATCTTCGAACTATGGATGCAACGACACATTCAGTCCCCGTCGTTTCATGCATTTTCCTCTATTTTAATCTTTTCACAGTATGTTCTTCACTTTTGTTTCCCCCAGGGTTCGATCATCCCGACTGCAGGTGGGGGCTCCGCAGTCATCTTAAATGATGTGGAGGAGTTGCGACAGACATCACCTCTCTCAGCCAAACGGTACGTTCTCCATTTCCGTCCGACCAGTTTTTCGTATCATAACGATATGCTCTATTAGTAGTTTGTGCGTGCATTTTTTTGTACTCACGAACAGATGATCGTTTTTTGGGAACAAATTGTACCGTTCATCTCTTCTTTTTTTACCGTTGCCCAAGGAACACTAACGGGTGAATGGTACTTGTGGATCTCGCGATCAGACTGTTGCTAATGATTTTCAAACAACCATGTGGCCAATTCAAGCCTCGAAATTAGCGTTCATCTGCACCGTATCTTAGATCGGCTTCGGCGTCCTTCCCTGCCACTTCTCGGTCTTACCGGGAGGTCATCCTCTCAACGAATCTAACTCAGAGTGATGTGTGATAGGTTTTAGTGCGACCTATCTCATACCCCACTTGTAGCACTAGTGTGTTTCTCCTCGTTGACGGACACCTCATCCCCTGCGGTTTAGTATCTTCAACCGGATAGGGATGTTGCCCATGTTTACTTGCACTTATCTTAAGTTTACATGTATCTAGGACACCCTCTTAGACATTTTTTCGAGACTCCTCTTCTAAGATGCGATTGCGTACTCGGCGTGGATGTCATAATTGCGCAAAGGATCACCACACCACGAAGTCGCGTCCATTTTCTATCACTTAGGAGACCAAAGACAATGCTGATACCCTCGTTCACAACAGACAGTACCGCCTGTTCCCATGAGCAGTTCAGTTAACACTAAATCCGCAATCCATTCTTTGCTCAGGTGGTGCTGATTGAATCAATTGACTTAGGGGCTCTACCCAAATGTGAATACGGTTACCGTTTCTCAACATGTTTCCGCGTTGTTGGTGTGGATTCTCACGTCTCTGCTATTCAGTATTGATGCTTTTAGTATATTACCAAGAATAGACTAGTTTATTTTGACAAGCATGGAAGTTGCTGCGTTCCAGGTCACTTAATGCGAGTGTGTATTGTAACGGCATTCTATAAGAGCAGCTTCAACTTTTGAGCCAGTCATGGTATTAGCTCAGCTTCGATAGTGATGAAGCCATCACTGACATCCGCTCTTCTCTCCCATGGAGCAAGAATCCCAGATGAGAAAGTAGCATATGAGTTCTAGCCTAGCGCTGCATTCTGCCTACGCTTTTTTCCATTACTGCAACTCATTAAACTCAGATGCTCACTTAGTTCATTTAATTAACTTACCCCTAAAGTTGTCCCTGAGAAATATTAGTGCGTTTCAAATGCCCTTGACCCGAATCATCATTATACACGTTAGCTAGAGTTGGAAAACACCTCACCTATTGTGCCGCAATACATTAGAAAGTAAAAAATGCAACAAGGGCACATCGGTTGAATCGCCAGTAACGGATGGACACCGTTCCGAAGAGCTAACAGCTGGCTGTTGTGCCACAAAAGGAAGTATTATCTTATGCGCATGAATTAATATCGTGGTTGGAGGGGGGACAAAGAAACTCACAGTACGAACACCATTGAGGTCTGCTCCTAGCCATATCAACAAGTGTATCCAACCAAGCGTGTTCATCGTCTTTCATACCCCAACCGGGGAGCCGAGATGCTCCAACTGAGGCCAGCTTCGAAGTGATGACCTTCATTCTTCTCAACCAACTCATCACTTGGCCACCTCTCCTCTTCTTCCATCCACACCCCCGGCGCGCAAACAACGCATCTCGCGGTAGTCGGTGGATTGGCATGCGCAACACGTGACCCAGCCATCGGAGCCTGGCGCTGAGCCTTGACCCGAATATCTTAGGTCACTTCCTTGTTTATGGCTGCTTGTAAAACGCTCTTTCGAAAGCAAATGGCGTTCACCAGTGTTCTATCGTTTTTCCGATCCCATTCAGTTTAATCATAGATTCCCTCATGGTGAGTTCTGTTTGACTCCCAATCCGATTAACTACCAGTTGTTCTGATGACCGCGCACTCTTCCCTGGACACCCGCTCTAGAAACAGCGCATCTCTCTTCGCGTCTTTCATCTTCAAATTCTTAAGTGTTGCTGTTTGTTTTTCGTTTCCTATCAACGATGAGTCTGAGTGGGTCCATTAATCCTCTTATGTTGGAAACTACATTCTTGGCGGCCTGCGCGGGGCTGCGAAAGTTAGTTCAAATACCGAAAAGCCAGAGCTCACGGAGTATACATCGCTTCTGGCACTACTAGGCGATTCGTTTCGGTCTTAAAGACCATGTTTCCAAGACCATAGCCGTTACACTTGTCGCCGACGAGGTTCAGTGCAGTTCAGTTGAACAGCTATGATCCGACCACCAAACTGCCGTGGATCCAGTTGCTACGACTCACATCGCAAGAATGACAATAAATAACCACGGTAAGATTGTGGGATTGAAGGCGAATAGGATGTAAAGCAAATGGTAGCAAGAAGGGCGTGGGTTAAACCAATCAGAATGGAGCATAAATTAACAACCAAATGCAAGAAATCGAATGCAAGAAGGCCACTGACTGCGACTGCGCCATGTCTGATACGGTCTCCAACCATTGGGGTAGACCATCTCGAGACACCCATCCACGCACCAGCCTGACCAAGTTTCCTCAGTCATTTTCTTCATGCCTCTATACCACATCATGGACTGGCCACCTTGTAGTTTCACTTAACTTGATGCATCCACGGCGTATAATGCACACTGAGGAAGCCGCTCAACGTGCATACAGAGGATATGGCCTAGCCAACGTAAGCGATTAAGATTCGCAAAACACTTGAGTGAGGCACCAGAAGGCTTCTTGCCAAAAACCAACTGGCGGACCTCAGCATTACTCACACGGTGTTCCCACCGGATATAAGCAATACTCCGCAAGCACCGGTGCTCAAATACTGACCTTATCGTAGCGTTATGCACCCTACCTTTCACTGACGAGCTGGTATCCCGCCGTCTCCATGGATGCTTGGGCCTCTGGAAAGCCGCGCATGCCTCGCTAATACGCGAAGTAATCTCTTCAGTGATGTGACCACCAGAGGTGACACAGCTACTAAGGTAGGTGAACCGATCCATCACTTCAAGTGGCTGTTCGGAAATAGCTAAAACGAGGTGTGTCGGCCTAATCCTGCAGCAGCACTTTACACTTTGGTGCATACTACATGCTGAAGCCTGCAGCGCTACGCACAAGTCTGTACAGTTGTGTTTGCATAGCCAAAGCATCAGACCCTAGAACCATGTCATCCGCATACTCCAGATTTGTCAACCGGTCACCTGGCAAAATTTCCACTCCAAAATAGTCTGAAAGAATCGAGTCATTCATAATCATTTCGATTACAAGGTTACAAAGGAAAGGAGATATAGGACAACCCTGGCGAATCTTACTTGTAGTGTGCAGCTCAAAAGACAGTTTCTCGTAGACCATTACATGGTCTCGGGAATCATGTTAGAGGGACTTCAGAATAGAATGGAGTTTAGCTGGCATGCCCTTCATGGATGGGCAGTGCCACAAGCTGTCTCAATCAACAGCGTCGAGGGCCGCTTTCAAGTCAAGGAAAACCACCATAGTCGGTCCTCTGTATGTCTGCTCTAACACTTGGCGAAGAATAAATATGTCGTCGCTAAAACCACGACTAGGGCGGAAGCCAGCCTGGCTTTCAGTGATTCGGTTCTCATGGGGACCAGTAAATCGTCGGAGAATGGTACCCGTGAGAAGCTTTGAAACAATGGAAATACGGCTAATGTCTTGATGATACACAAAGTGCGCTGATTCTTCTTGAAGATGGGCACGGCAGTTGACAGTCGCCAGTCAGTGTTCCAAATTGTGTTAAATAGCGAAGCAACTCCAGTCAATAAAAAGCCACCTCCACCTTTCAGCAAAGATGGAGTAAGGTCGTCGGGTCCAGAAGCCTTGTTCCGTTCCGGAAGGCTCATGTGGAATCACTTCCAAAGTAGGTATGACATCTGCTTCCCAAGCCTGGTTCAGGTGATTCGGCAACTGGCAGTACCGCAGCAGGTTTGCCGAACTGCTCTTCAAAATATTCCGTCCAGCTGGCTAGTCGACGACGCTGAGACTAGATCAACTGTCTATCTTTCTCAGCTATTGTCTTGCTAACTGCTAGCTTTCTCGAACCTGTGTTCCGGATGAGCTGGTATATCACTGGCTTTCTCCATCTCGCAGGCCCTTGCCATCCACCAACGTTCTCCTTCGATTTGAAGACTCTTTGTCAGGCCTCGTTTCATAGAGTTTCGGACACACTGAAACTCAGTGCCCGTTGGAACTTGTTTCAGCACTTCGATCAAGTTGCTCGATGCCTCAGATATACATTCACAGCTACGTCTCAGGTTAAGCGCACAGCATGCGTCAAAGGCATTCTTCATGGCACATTTGAGACGATCCCACTTAGCGTTCGGTTTACCAACCTCATTCATCGCTGACATTTGCCGGGCCAGTTCATCATGATATTGTTGAACCACAGACTGCGCGTTTCAGTTACAGGCGATGTTAGATGATAGGCGCTTCTTTGAAGCGGAAAGCGTGAGCGCCAAGCGTGCGCGCACCAGAGCATGATCGGAATCCAGGCACATGCTCCAAGTTAACCGACAGCCTTGGATTGACCTGCGCCATCTGTAGCTGATGGCAATATGGTCAATTTGGGTCCAGGTCATTGAAGAATTCGGTAGGTGCCAGGTGCCGCGGCGTGAATGGCTGTGCTGGAATGCAGTGCTGCTAAGGCTGTGATCGGCTTTCAGTTGCAGGACTGGATCACGATTGTCTGTTTGGCGTGCATCGTCTCCGAAGCGGCCGCCCAGGTGGTATTCAGAGTTTGAGGAACGACCCACTTGGGCATTCATGTCACCAACAGCAATCACGAGGTCGATATTCTCCTCCATGCGAAGAAAAGATGAAAGCTGTCGATAGAAATCATATTTGATACCTTCTTAACTCCCTTCATTAGGAGCATAACCTGAGGCGGTAACAAGCCACCTTGTCTTCACATGCTGCTTATTAATTCCAGTAGGTTCGAAGTCGAACTACACACGTGCGGCTGTCCACCGGTATCAAATCGAGCAGATGGACTTCTGCATGTTTGTTGATGGCAATACCAACGCCGTAAATGCTTTGGGCCTTTGACTCAGTATCACCAGAGACGCGAAGAGTAGCCATCGTCGTCAGAATCCGAACAAAGGAGTCGAAGATTTGTCACGACACTGTTATCTTGTATGCGTGTTTCGGAGACTGCACAAATCAATACCAAGCGAGTGAATGGTGAGAGTCAGTGCTGCTTGCTGGCCGATCTGACCTAGAGTGCGGACCTTAAATGAGCCAATGGGAAATGAAACTCCAGGTTTGTTGGAAGAGCTGTGTGTATCGATGACAGCAGTTTCGAGGTCAGCGGCAGTCTTTTGCTGATTAGACGGTGAAGAAGAGAATTGAGAGGACAGAAAAAACAAGATGAGCCAGTATTGTCAACCTGATCGAAAGGACTGATGATACTAGCCGGCTGCTCATTCCGAGAGTGAGGTTTTGTTCGAGGGGCCTTATATATATATATATATATATATATATATATATCATGTATGGCGGCATCCGGTTCCAAATGTTCTTGTTACTGCGACCCCTACAGGACGCCTGCGCATACAGGAGGGACCATGGGTGGCTTGCGCTACACCACCCGCAGCTCCATCCACACACCTGCTATCCAGTGTAAATCCGAAGGAATAAGACCCGGAGGCATGTGGATGGGAGCCGCGTTTCTTCAACGGAGCCGGCCCCCAATCCTTCAGCATGCACAATAGCAACATTCTTGTCTGATTGGAAGTCATGCGTACCCGACGTACACAAGTCGTTGGCTGGGCCTTATTCCGTTCCGCATTGAATGCATGTAACCACTCTTGGAGCCTAGCATGGTCACAAGGAGCGCGCATTCCATCTCCCCAAGAAACTACCAACCGTCTTCTGGAGCCAGTGTAATCGATGCCACTGTTTTTCGACAAGTAGGCACATTATCAACATTCACATCAAGCGCAGCTACACTGGGGATATCAATCAGCATCCAAAATCTAAAATGCAAGAATCCCAACACGCTGGCACACATACAGGCCAACTGCAGCGGTGATATTGCACGCGTACCACATCGACCGCATTATTGGTCTGGCTTATTAAATTGGATCGAATGCAGCGTCCTTATCAAGTACTGCGGTGATGATGATTACCTAGTCCTTGCTTCTTAGATGTTGGACTTGTGTGGCCACGCTGATGGCTTACCAAGCCGGTTGGCTGAGTCACTCGCGACCTCATGTGCTTCAGCACACCAATTGTGAGGTCCTACAAGGAGCTGGCCCATCCCGCTTTTTGTTTTCTTTTATTTTGTATGTCTGTCTATGTTTCAGTGAGTGTAACTACGCTGACGACGTTGTCCTAGAGTGTACAACCTCAATAATTGAGGAATCTTCGAAACTCCAACGAGGATTGGACGAACTCTTGACTTGGTTAAACTACCGCTCCCTCTTCCTTAACCCTTCTAAGTGTTATGCTATCACATTCCCTCTTCTCCGCCATGATAGAGTGCGTTCGTTTTTAAACACCTTTCCTCTTTTGGTCGTGAGTGACCAAGGCATCTTATTTCGTAAAACATCTCGATGTTTTTTGTTCTACAATATCTCTGGTCGACGCATTTGCAACTTTCAATAAGTCCGAAGATAATCCTTTTACTTCCTCATGCTCGAATTGCTCTCCCTACCGCGCACTCTAATTCTAAAGTTTGTAAGTACGTTTTTTTCCTCGTTAACTGTGCTGTTCCCGTTATTTTCCACGGACTTCTTGTGCGATCACTGAAATTTGGTTCCTGATACTCTGGACTGAGCAAAGAACCCCTCTCTGCTTTCATAGTTAGAAAGCATTTTGACGCACGTTTAACTTCGCATCCAAGGTTTTAAACGACACCTCCCATCCCACACACACTGTTTTAGCAAGTACAGTATCCATTTCTTCCACGCGGTCGTAATCTAAAGTTTTTCCTTGTATCTCTTCGTGTCACAACTCCATCTTGCCTTACATGTCTCGCTTGTTAGTCGACAAAAAGTGATGATGCAACAATCGCGAGAATGTTTGCTTGCTTGAGAATGAACTATTTTTGTTCGTATCACTTCACATTATTCCCCCTGATTTTAGGTTGTAGCCTCTCCGCAGTGTTCCCACACGGGTGTATTAAGCTTTTCTTGACTTGTCCTGCTCTCTTTGATCTTCGTTGCTTACGGAGCACTTCCTGTATCCAGAGTCACTAGTCTGTCAACTTCGTTGGGGTGCGCAAATTTGGACCAGGCATGAGAGAGACCAGTTCATTAGGTCAGCAAATCCGGCTGAACAAGTTGCGTCTATGTTTGGCACTTACTACGTATACCTATCTACCGCTTACTAAGGATGGTCTTGTCTGCCTGATCCAGAATCGCATGGAGCTTGCGTTTGGAACTCGTTTATTTGGTGGCGAAAAATAAATTTTGGGTTCTGTTGGTCTCTCTTCTTTGATTTCTTGGTTAATGAGACACTCGTTCCTTCACACTCAACATGGCCCGCAACCTTCACCATGTGTACTACCTATTTAATGTGTCTATGGTGCGTTTCTCATAAGTTTATTCTCCCTCAGTATTTTGGCCATTATGGTTGCATGACAACGGGGCGGCAGTGCAAAATACTGATGTTTCGCTGTTTTTCTTTCCACAGATGTCGATGTTGCCATTAATGACTCTTATCATTACTGTCGTTTTTGTATTCATGCAGCCCCTCTCGTTGCGAGGATTCGACACCGTTTTCGAAAAGTGCTTCTCCAGACCTCAAGGACCAGTACGGCCGAAAACGAATGAAACGAACAGGTTCCTCATCCAACAATCTTGAGACCAGGCGATCTTCCACCAGTGCAGACATCTCTGAAGAATCGATAAAGACCACTGGGTCATCAAATTACCAACCGATTACCCCCTTACTGCCACCCCCCATGATGCCGAACCATTTGGGCAGCGAAGTTCTCCGAGCAAGATGTCGCGTGGGCATATCCAGCTCTGGGGGTATGGGCACCTCACGAGCTATGTACAGCTAGGACTCTTCGTCTAAAAATTGATTGTATAGTGTTGACCTCCAACTACCATATGCGTTGCAATATCGCCGTTATATTTATAATATTACGCTATTGTCTTGCTTTGTACCGGAATGGGAATGAGTTGCTAAACTTGGCTTGCGGTTATCTTAGCGGATTTAGGCAACTGATCAGGTCCGAAGAGTGGAGAATGTGAGCTGAACCAAGTCACTTTGATACGCTGTCTTCGCATGTGCGGGTGGCAGTATTCGAGGGATGTGTCTATGAAATGTTGGACGAATCATTTGGAGAATGCCGTTGCCCCACTCGGCATGGGCCACCATCCATTGGTTAGATAAATAACTTTCACACCTCTGTAACAATCTAAACGGCTCTTTTTTTAGCCAATACCTGCACCTGCGTCCTTTGTTCCTTTTTGTTTAGTTTGCCGACTGAGCTCGCTCCACAACTATCTACGTATCGGATAAAGTGCGGAATACTGCTAATGAACTACTTTTAAGGAGAATTACTGTGCGTTTCTAATCCGAACTTTAGCTGCATGGCCTGGCTACTTGCCGGTTTGTGGCCTTAATGATCTCATAAACCTGCCTTGTAATCTGAGATTGCAGGTTTGATCCTACGTAGGGGACCGAGTGACCCTCGCAGCATCTTTGGCCCACGCACCACTATTGGTTGTTGTGCGGCAGTGTGGTGCCGGTACTTCTGATGCGTATCTTTGCCAGTCCATTTCCCGCGAACCCTCTGCTCCTCATTGTGTGCTTTTTAACTGAACAACCCACATGTTTTGCGCTTCCTACAAGCGACTATTGCTCCATGGTGTTGGGTCGTTGAATTTTCCTCGCAGTAGTAAGCGAAGGCCGATTGCGCTCTGTCCTCAAAACCCAAGCTTGGGATAAGCATTATACGGGTTGTGAACTCACTTCGATTGGTGTATAAAGTAAGCATCACGGTTTGACTGGGATCACGAGGCAGCACAGATAATGCTCGTCGTCTTACCGTCGCCCATTTCAATTTGTGTAACCGCCTGTCAACAAAACATTAACTCACTAAAATTTGCTCACAAGAGTATCACCTATCACTGCCGAAAACACGGTGACTTTAGGAATCTTTCGGATCTGTATGCAAATTACCTCACACAGGATTCTGCAATCACGCCATTGGATTAAACATGCTCCGTATTGATTTACTAGTCGGATAATTGGGTGAAGACCACCATGTGGTTCTCTCCAGGTAAACATCCACTTAATCCACTGTCTAGCAGTGTGAACACTCGAATAAAACTTTTCTAGGAGTGATAAGCCGAAAATTTTATCCGCCCACAGTACTCTCCATTAGTGTTCGTTTCTCTCGTGCCTTACCAGTCTCCTACTTTCAGGTCAACGGACAACTTCACACTGAGCCTTTTGACGACCGTACCGTGCGTTAGATTGTTCGGCGAGCAGCATTGTCTTTTCCTACCCTTAGAATTGACGTGGGACGGGTCTCGGCAATGCACATACCGAATTGCAATGTCGTAGCACACTTATGGTCTATACCATGACGATGACTATGGCTCATCCCAAGTTTGCTGGGTATGTCGTACGAGGACCGATGTAGGAGACTAGGGCTGGATACCTTGTCATATCGTCGGCTTCGAGTTGATCTCATAATGACGCACCGGAAATTACCCCTAGGCCACTTCCCCTCGCTGAGGCCGGTGCTGCACCTTCGCGCACCAAGCCACACACACGGACACCGGTACAAATTGTTGGTACCGGATTTGAAGTGTATCGCTCATCTTCGAGCGACGAGTAGTAAAATATTGGAACAAGTTACCTGAGACCATAGTCGACGCGAAATCGCCGTCGGAATTTAAGAGAATCCTCGACCCATCACTTTGCGGATTACAGGTATAGGGAGCGTATCGCACCCCAATAAGATGTAGTGCAGGTGTAATATACTGCCACTGCGCAGGATCAGCGATGTGATTCCGTGTAGGTGCCCGATCTAATTACGACAGAACAACACAGTTTTATATCTTCTCGCTTTCTAATTTCAGTGCTCAGTCAATGATACGAAACATTTGAAGTGATGAATCTACATTAGTTAGAAAAACCGAATGCACTAAACTCTAGTGGATTCCAGAGAGCAGTCACCTGTTTGCTGGTCGACTTCTCATTAGAACTGGTAGACGGAGCCTGATGACCGGATAAGTTTTTTATTTCGGTGCCTTCCGCCGATTGGTTAGAAGGCTACTAAGGTCACACTCTCATCCCACAATAGGGCATTGTGCTATCTGCTTGTTATTTGATTACCCGCATGAACGATTACTCGAAAGCGACCAACCTCCAGGCGACTAGTGTGTGTTCAACGCCCATCGTACTCTTGATAGCCATCGGTTTCTCCGTGTATGTGTCGATCACAGTCGTTATATACACTGCACCGCCTTTCAACACAGGCAGCTGCATTGCGTCACCAGACACTTACCGAGTGATGCATTGGCTCCTTCCTAGACTTACATCAACTATACCTGACCCTACCTGACGACAGTCTGCTCCATCAGATGGATATTTGGTGTTGCCTGTCCGAAAACTGCACACCATTACGCGTTTCGATCTTGTTTGATCTTATCAGATGGAGATATTTCTTTTGAACATAGCACTGCCACTTAAGTCATTCTAACACTATCTACCGATCATTCAGTCACTGGTGCTCACCATATCCTCGTGCGTGTGGCACAACGCTTACTCTTCCTGCTTCGGCCAATTACCGAACATGGTATGGCCACTAGTTGGGTCCGCAATCGTTAAATTAGAAGCAATCTGTGACTTGGATCGCGGACTGCCAGTGGCGAATCAAGTTGAAGAACCCATTGCGGATTGGAATCCCCATCAATACGCTATGCAAACGGCCTGCCCACTCAAACTGCTACGCCTCATTATTGGAGAGCTTTTCTCAACATGTAAAATGCTTGTATGTGGGTTTCACTTTCAAGTTTCTTCGTATCGCCACGCATATCGACTTACTGAGGGTCTGAGAATCGTTTATGAACATTGGTGAATTGCGAGGGCCAAATTTTTTTCAACAACCATGTTTTCATGTGGCAAATCAAACGGCCGACCTAAACATCGTGTCTCTACACAGTCTTTGGATGCTCGCGGGCTCAATCCGGTTTGGGGCGAACATAACGAGATTAACAAAAGCCTCAGGGCAAAACCGCATGCTAACCTGTAAAGAATCCGCGAAGCCTGGTGGTTTCACCCTGCTTCGGTGATGGAAATGCCCGCTGCCCTTGGTAACCATCGGAAATTATTCTGCCTTATACACGGAACGGGCAGAAGGAGACGAGAGCGCACAGCCGATGCACAACTTGTCGAAATGCTCTTAGCGTTTGACCGAACACTTTGAAGAGCAGCTTAATTAACTATAGTTGCCAGCTTCTCTATCAGCCATTGATCGCCCTTCTTTCTAGGCCGTCCTCTTGGATGCGCCTTCACGCGCATGTTGTCGAAATTGAATAGGGCCGCAGGACTATATCGATTTTCTCCAGTTCTCTTTAAATTCCGGGAATCTGCTCTTGTAGCAGGAAACTGTCCCAACAGACTGCAGTCGCTCCGTTATGGTCCCAATTTCTAAGGGATGCTCACATTTGGAAGCGACAATCATCGAGGGATCTATTTGTTCTCAGTTGCTAAACACCTGCGTGCGGCCTCATGTTGAATACGCGATCCAAGTGTGGCAGCCTTGGCACCAACACGACCTTGCAGCGCTCGAGACTCCACAGCGACGAGGCACGTCAAAGGATTGCTCAACGTTCCTTATCAACTTAGACTGAGGACTCTAAAATTATATAGTGGCCGGTACCGGCACGTACGTGGCGACCTTATTATGGCCTACCAGATTCTAAGAAACCCCAACAACGTCTGCCGTTACCTTATGCAACTGAGCTACAACATGAATTTGAGAGACCACCAGTTCAAGTTAGCCACGCAATACAGTCGACTAGAATGTCGACGGAACTTTTATTCTCTTCGTGTGTGTCAACCTTGGAACGCTTTCCCAAATTACGTTGTTCCCGCGCCCAGTTTATCTGTGTTTAAAAAACGCCTTGAACTTCCCCTAACCCATTTACACTACGAGATATAGCCTGTGTGTCTCGACAGACGATCTAATGCGGCGAATGCCGCACAACCAGAATTAACCTAAACAACTGTGGTTGGCTCTTTTTGTGTGCCTCTGTGTTAACACTTTAACCCTTTGTTTTCCATTCACCATGTTGTGGTTCTCTTTTTGGCCATCTTACGGGACTTTCTAAGCATCTGCTTTTTTGCCCGTAATATACCATTGTTCCATTGTCATTCTCCATAAACTTGTTGGCTCGTGAAATCCAGATTGGTGAGACGCAAGCCGACTTTCGTCGAAGTCGCGGCTTCGGGTTACGTCGATGATTGGAGCACCGCCATATTTATTGACGAGCCACCGTAGTCGTGTTCCTCAATATCAAACACGCCTTCCATGCACTTGAACCATCTGCCCTTTTGGATTGTCTACTCAGGAAAAATGTGCCTAAAGACGCGTAAACATTATCAGAGCGCGGTTCAGGAAGAGTGAAGGTTTATGGCAAACTGTCACCGCAATCTAACATCTCTATCCGTGCGAGACAATGATGCACGCTGTCACCTTTCCTTCTTAATTTCTCCGTCAACAAAGTCATGGAAACCGCATTCACTGGACCCTACTTGCCAGCTGTGCAGCTGCTCCAAGATGATCGACTTCTTGACTTGGAGTATGCCGATGACATCACTCTTATCTGTCACAACTCCCGAACGTGCTAAACAGCATTGAACAAATTTGTATTCGCTGTCATTCATCTCAGACTGCGGTTTGAACCCTCGAAATTCAGAATTCTTCCAGATTGGCAGGGACCTATCCTTACGCTGCCCATTCGTGATGGTCGGCTAGAAGTCCTCAAGAAATTCAAGTATCTAGACAGCCGTATCAATGCCATTGGATTATGGGATGAGAACACAAGTCGTATGGCAAAGGCTCAATGCGTTTTTGCTGACTTTCGCCCTGAAGGGCAGCATTTACAATGCAGCCGTCCGTTCTATCCTGTACGGTTGTTAAACTTGGCCATCGGTGCCTTCGCAGCTTGGCTTGTGTTTGGTAGGAACATCGCGTAAGCAATCAGCATGCTCAGCCTCGTGCATTTGGTGCAGGAAGAGCGAGTAGACCGCGCACGCACCAGACTCCGATGGCTGCACCATGTGTTGCGCGTGCTAGCACACTGACTCCAGCGGCCTGCGTTGTTTGCGCTCCGGTGCTTGTGGACGGAAGAAGAGTGAGGTCAACCGATAATGTAGTCAAAAGGAATGGAGACCCTCACTTCGAAGTTGGCGTTGGTCGGTGTTTACCGACTGCGGAGTTGGGGTCCGAAGAATAATAAACCTGTCCGGTTGTATACACTAGTTGACCTAGCGAAGAGCTGACCTCAGTGGGGTTTGTGTTGTAAGTCTCTGTGTCCCTTCCCATTCTGCTTCTCATTCCACTCCAACCAGGATCTCAGTCTTGAAGTATAATAAGGTACTACGTGGTGGGTTGCCGGTTTTTTGTATTCCATAATGTTTCTTTATCTCTTTTTTCATATATCTTTTTGTGTTACCGTGCATTAGTTGAAGTGTTTCTCGTCTTCAGTTAATGGGTAATGAAGATGATGCTGGGCCACATTTACAAACAGCCTATGATCATAGTTTCTTTTGACTTGTACGGCGCCTTTGAGTCTGTTCACTGCTCCTGCTTATGGCAGTGCCTATCTTTGAAGGACTTCTGGTGATCTTTGCTCTGTTCTTACATGATCCTCATTCTGCACGTTTTTTGGGAATGAGAAGCGCTCCAGCTATTGTGTTGTAGTACAACTCAACTGTGGTAGTGAAAAAGTGTAGAACGAAACATATAATAGTATGGTACCGTACGAACGGTATTATTGCACGAGTTGGAGACAGGGCCACTCTGTTTTGAAAACCAAGTAACTCGTCATTTTCGTTTGTGCTCATGAATTGCGGCTCACATCTGGTGATAGTACCGAATGGCTTGTATTGCAGCTCACCACCAGGTAGTAGGACACCCTCCTTTCTGGGCCGCACTGGGGTGTTTGACTCAAATCGAATCCGGTTACTGGATCACCAACCTTCTATGGGGTGTGTCGTTTATTACGCATATTCTCGTGGAACCCATATGTATGACGCCGAATTATGTGTGAAGTGCGGTTGACTATGTTTTGGGGTGTTGAACACAGGAAGAAGGCTATTTCACCGATATCGCCTGACGTTCGCGTGCTATTCAGTTGTTTGTGACTGGGTGTCGGCATCAGTATCAGGAATGCTTGTTCAGGTTGTCTGTGCTTTACGTCCGGGTTGCCCTCTCTCCTTATTTCTCACTGGTGAGCGCATTGTGGTTGTATGACGGCTGGGCACCAGTGCATAGTACCGATGTTATCGCCCACAGTGCCGCGGTTTGTGTCGTTAATTATGGCGGCTACGATGATGCTACTGATGATCAACCGCGGCCACGAATCGACAGTTTGTCTTCCATTGGTGATTGTTAACCTCTGCATGTTCGAATTTGGAGCGCACACATACATCTACACAGTAAAACCAATTCGGGTCGATTGGCTCTAGAATTTTCTCCGTAAGTCTGGCCAACTACTCATTTCCGTCATGTATGCTCGTAACGCAATCACCCTAAACAGATTGTCGACGTTTGACTGCAGCAGTACTATTTCGCATCTGTGATTGAGAGACAACACACATCGATTCTATGATTGCATAGATCAAGAGTTGGTACTACTGTTCAGGTTATCCGGGCTGATTTTAGAACAATTATGTGGTCTCTCAATCTGAAGAACAGTCCGGGTACCTCGTTTGCACTACTTACGAAGTCGCTGGTAGGCCGCTTATAAATCTCCTGGAAATAAAAATGGTGGTGAAACTTAGAACAGTGTGGAAAAACTAATGGGGCTCCTGGGTGCTGCTGATACCCTCTTATTGCCTATTCATTCATTCATTATGCACGCTAACTACAGGTGGAAAAGCATCTCAGCTATTGCGCCGTAATACAAAAAAAAACATGCAAGAGAGGCATACCGGCTGAGTCACTAGTAACGGATGGACTTCGTTCCGGAGTGCTAACAACCGATTTTTGTGTCGCAAAAAGTTATATTATGCCAAATACATGAGATCCTGGATGGAGTGGGAGGTACAAAGAAGCTCACAACGCAAACGCCCCCAACCAGGCAGCCGAGAGGCTCCAACCGAGGCTAACTTCGAAGTAGCGTTCTTCACTCCTCTTGACCAAGTCATCGCTTGGCCACCTCTCTTCTTCCATCCGCACCCCCGCGCGTAAACAACGCACGTCGCGGGAGTCGATGGGCTAGCATGCGCAACACGTGGTCCAACCATCGGAGCCTGGTGCGTGAAATAACAATACTGAGCGGTTCGCTTCTTTCTGCGCCATAAACAAGGCGTCGAACACGCTCGTTGCTCACGCGGTGTTCTCACCGATTATGAGCCAAACTGCGAAGTTATTGCCCATTCCGAGAGAGGGGTTTTATTTCGCCGGTACCCAAACTTGTGCCCATTTGTCTGATCTACAGGACTGATAAAGATACTCAGTTCGGGAACGGGAATACCGATCCGCATTAAGCTCTGCTTCGGGTCGGCAGCACGTCAAACAATTAAAAACAGCTTAGCTGTGAGTTTAGATCGCGTCGGCTCTTGTTCCTCCCGCGAGCTTCGATGAGTTTGCACCTTTTTATCGAGCAGCTAACTGGTTTTAGGCAAGCAGTAACAAAATCATGAGTCTTACTTATTCACCGTCAGAGACAATCCCTGACGCTTGTGTTGTACACGAATCCAACTCGGTGTAAAACCTGTACACAGTTATCTCTTACAGTCGAACGTTATGGGAGAGTCTCCTCCACCTCTACCAAACCTCTAGTTGGGTGACTTTTGGAACTGAGTTTCTCGGACCTTCAACTATTGGTCTATCTAGTGTGAGTGACAGAAAGCATTTGCAAGGTGTCAGTTTGTGGGTTACGGAGGCGTGCAACTCATCACGCTGTGTTAATCTTCTGTATCGTCACAATAGATCAGAATACTCATATCTGCGTTCTACGCTCGTATCAAAATGCTGCTGTTTGCTGCGTTCCCTATCCATCTTTTCAGCATTCATGCAATTGGTTGCTAGGCCCTTATATCCCGATGCATCTGTGTGGAGCACCTCAACTCATGTTTTCGCTATGCGCGGCTAAGACTCCTTAACTGACATTGGCTATACGTCCACCATTGGGTAACGTTCAGTACGTCTATGCTTTAAATCTGCTGTATTACAGGCTTGGGAATTAAAGAAAATACTCATGACTGAGTATAGGCAACAGTAGGCAGGACAATAAGAGAAACGTACGCGAAGCATGGAATGTATCGAGAGTTTAAGAACTCAAATTTCCTTTGTATTCTGAACCACAGTGCTATCTGATTGTCGGCCCATAGCCTAGAGGTAACGAGCTTGCCTTGCGGCGCGGGTTCGAATCCGCGTGGGGGTGGGCGTCCTCGTGGTATAATTAGCCCGCATGCGACTGGTGGTGGTTGTACGACAGCGAAGCGCCGTACAGCTGACATACTACTACTACTGATTGGAGACAGCTACCTGAAGTACGCTTGTTTTGAGTCGATACATTCTGTATTAATCTAAATACTCACTTATCCTTACTCTCTGTGCTATATCTTATGTCTAGAGCTGATATTCATTGATTAGACAAGAAACTGGGCATCTGTAGAGGATCAGAACTGGCACCTTTCGTATGCCAAAGCTCCTGCTTGCAATGATGGATACTATGCATCAACCGATTGCCGAAACAACTACATTGCTCAAACGGTGGCAAGAATTCCACAGTTTAGCACATTCTCTATGCTGAGACAAAAACCTTATCGACCGGATACCACCGGACTGATGGAATGTGGCCTTTGCGAGCTAATTTCTGGGTGGGTGTGCCAAGACATAGTTGATTGGACCTGGTCTCTGACGAGACAGCGTGTGTGTATCTCTGTTCGTGACAGCAGGTTGGAGTTTGGCCTATTTTCTGGCTGGCCGGCCGGCAGAAATGCAGCAAATCGACACTATTAGGATAGCGAAACAGTCGCGATTATGGCTGTAGCCATGTGTCGTTTCTTGTGTGGATCCACTTAGCCAATGCGATTACGTTCGAAAAGAAAATGTGAGCGTTGTTGATGCCAGGCCTTTAAGCAGTCTGCAATGAAGTGCTTACCCCGTTTCTTCGGGCCAGTTAACCGCAGAGCTGTGCTTGAGCTGTTCAATTTGCTCACCAGTGCCCTCTGAGAATTCGTCTAGACCGTTCTTTAAATGCTTGACCCTGAATGGCTCCCGAACACTAGACTTCCAATCACATTGCACCGATTTCCTTCCGAAGCCTCAGGGCGAGCGTAACTACTAGGTAACCGAAAGCATTATCGTTCAGATGTGTTACCACTACTTTGCTCAGCCTATTTCCGCTTCGACGTACGATAACACACTGGTGTATTACGGGTAAAAGAAGCAATGCTTAGCAAATCCTGTGAGATGGAAACAACTAAGAAAAGGCCCATAGTATTCGCATTTAACCCTTTCGTAGAATAGCCGAGATATTCACATGATAATAAGTATAAATTCACCTGTGTGGTATTATGAAACACACCGCTTGGCTGCGTTATCTAGCTTCCCGGCTAACACAATTTATAAAACCAACTACAAATCGTTTTTTTCCATATCGTTAGGTTGGGAGCAGAGTTGGGAGGTCGCCTCACGGCTAACACAATCTAAGGGAGAGCAAATTTCGATGGTAGTTCAGCCAGCTATAGCATACTGTCAGCTTTTGCTGATGACTGAACAGGTTGGTGTCGTTCTTCAGTTCCAGCAGCGGGCGGCAAATGCGGCTTGGGTTCTTCAGGATCTGATCAACCATTATGATGTCCCACCGCAAGCACCGAGACCGACTGCTATATATCCATAGTGACTTCAATCTAAGCTAGTATGGCTGATGGAAGAAGTTCCTGACGTTCTTGGATTCCCTTCGTTGAGGAGTCTCGGGAGCAGCACAATGTTGCCTCTACTACGGGTGCCACGCCTGGATACCGTACTCCATGTGCGGTCGCACGTAAGCCTTTGTGTGAAAACCTAGGGGTCAAACCGACTGAACGCTCTGCGAAGAAAGTCGGCGTGTTGTTTACCGGTTCTCGATGCCCTATCGGATTTTCTCGAGCAGCCGAGCTCATTCTGGACCAATATCCCAAGCTCGCGCTCCTGGAAAACCTTCTACCAGGTGTGTGCTCCAAGCTTGATAATGACATCGGTGAATTAACTTGCACCTAGCCGTTTTAAGTGGAGTAGATTCTTTCTTGAACACTTCAACACTTACTAGGTCACTTTGTAGCAAATCCTGATCTCCACTGCTATTAATCGCTCACTGTATCTTAACGTCATTAGCGTAGAGCAGCAAATCAGGAGAGTTAACTTTTGCTGTTTCGTTGATAAACACCAGAAATAAGCGTGATCCCAGTACCGAACCCTGTGTAGCACCGCATTTCGCCTCAATCGGCTTGGAGAATGATCCCTTACCACGCACTTGAAGCCTCGATTGGTGAAGAAATTTGGTACTTTACCCAAGTACATTGTCACCGATTCCATAGCTCTGTTACCTGTGAAGGAGGATATAATGATTCAGATGGTTGAAAGCTTTGGAAATTTCAATTCTGTGAGGTTGTTTCACGTCCCACCGGCTGCTTCCATCCAACTCCCTCATGTCATCAGCAGACTCGTGGTGCATGACCGGTGTTGACGGACGCCATGCTGCTCCGATGCCAAGACGTTTACTTTTCCTACTTAGTCCACCAAAGTCTCATCGACGAATGCTTTCATCACTTTCGAAAGCACGTAGAGGAGTGTCACTGGACGTTAGTTTTCAGCATCTGAACGGCTACTGCCTTTAAAAATTGGAGTGATGTCATATTTCCACATGGTAGGAAATTGTTGTTCGTGGAAACATTTTCAGAAGAACCGCGACAGAGACGCAGTTGCCTTAGTGGCCGTAGCCTACAATGCCTTCGGGCGATTGTTGTGGGCTCCCAAGAACTATGATTGCTTACTGGAGAACAGCTTAGTACATTTGTTAGGTTGAAGCTTACCTGTGTAAACCCTGGAGTCGCTGAAGAGAATGAGGTTTGGTGTCAGGGACAGGTTGCGAATTCGAAAATCCGGGAATTTTGTAGCCGCAAGGCATATGCTACTTCGTCAGCGCTTTGTGCCCTGTTGTCTGTTGTAAAAAGTGTGGGGATGCCATGCTTAAGTTACAAAGGCTGTTGACGTGACTGTACAGTATTTTATTGTTTGCCAGAAACTGTTATCCTCATGAACAGGTGTGGTACAATGGTTGCTGTGCGTCAGGAAGTTCCTCTAAGTTTCTGGTTGGAGGTACGCCTTGTAGGCATGCCATGCTGCATCCCTTATTGCCATGCATTTTCGCGTCATGCTTTTACGAATTGACGACACTCTGGCGGAGCGAAGTGACTTGGTTTCCCATGTTCTGTTGACCATGTCGCCGTCAAGGGGACTGTTGTTCGCCAAATCCCAAGTGGGTGCTTCGACGAGTTATTTCACGACGTGGTGGCGCGTGACTGCGTGGGTTTATTCCGAATATTTGTATGAATACTAGGCATAGCAAATATAGTTAGATATTATGACTACATGGTCAGTGGGACTGCATGGACTCTCCATCAAATTCTGTTCTACCATGAGCTCTTCATGTGTGAGCACAGTGGTCAGTACAAACGGTTCGTTTCCTACCCGGAATTTTGTGCGCAAAGTGACATAATTGTATGAGGTAATGTAAGCGATAAATTCATTCAAGTCGGCTATGAACTGTTCGTTAGGAGATGTCAATGCATCCAGCCCATATACATTGTAGTCTGAGATGAGGGTATGGCTGTATCTATGGCATGTAACGCTGCTGATGGCGAGTATCAAGCTGGAATCCATTTCCGTTATGGATGTTGTGGGGTGTCGCGGTGTCTTAGTTGGAGGCGGCACTAGAGTGAGTCGGTACCAGGTTTCCGGATGGTTAACTATTTCACATTGCAGGTCACTGCAATAGTACAGAAAGACCCCACCTCTTCTGCTGTGACAGTCGTCCCGGATGGGTCACATTCCTGATATCTCGACCTCAACGTCAGAAACTTCTTGGTGCATCTAGGTTTCCGTAATGGAAACTAGGTCCCAATCCTTCACGACCTGATCTAGTCGAAGTTCATTAACTTTACTAAGAAGCCCTCGATGCTAGTGTACATATGTTAGGGCTCGGATTTTATTAATGCGTCGAAGATTGTGCAACTCAGAAGTAGCTGACCTTTACTGTATTGCATTACGGTGTGCACATTATTTAACCCGTCTCGGTCGGCTTTACAACAGACCCACTTTACTTGTCTCAAGAATCTTTTCCATCCCTATGTCCTAGGAACGTCATTGGAGTTTTTTATTTGCTGCTTCGTTGTTTGCATACTTGCACCGTAGTCTCCACCGGTTTTAAGTTTTAACTTATCCCAGTGATCGTCGACTAATTCCAGATTTCTTGTGATCTGCTTTTATTTTCTACATTTACTCGTTGGATTGTGCGCTCCGCTTTGCTCAAGTGTCCTAATTGCTTCGGCACCTATATTCCGCATTCTCACTTTCTTTTGATCAGATCTTTATTCTCGACTATTGCTCTTGACCTGTTAGGACTGCTAATATTTTGGCGGCGTACACCTAATTAACTCATCATCATCATTATACACGTTAGCTAGAGGTGTAAAACACCTCAGCTACTGTGCCGCAAAGTAACTAGATCAACCGCACCAAGATGCGCTGATGTTGCCTGTATCAATAACTGATCGTCAACTCCTCCATTAGTATGGGAGCTATGCGCTGCGAATCTAAAATAAACACAAAGCGCTTCGTTCGTATGTCCTTCGAGAATACGCGTTCACTCGAAAACGCATTTCCTTGTTCTACGAGTGCTCATCCCAGCGCCCTAGTGACTACTGATTGTCGTCCATTTGGCGCACTCAACAAACGGGAGAACGACATTTTACAAAACGGTACTGTTTTCTACTTGAACTCTTCTGGTAGCATGCGCAACACCACATTTCTCTTGAAGACAGGATTACTCTTCCATATTTCATTAAACTGGGAGTTGGTGCATTTCCTGTTGTCCTTACTGACTAGCAAGCGCGACTTTCCGAATTGATTTCTTATTCTTATTATTTCCTATTAGCCTAACTTTCCCCAACTCTTCCAGAAGCGATGTTCTTCGTTTGCGTCCATGGTTGAAATGATGTAGCTACATCAGGTATTAAATTATTTCGGTTACCGTAAGGCAAATGTCGCAACTAGTCACTATCAGGCGCACATCGAGCTAAACATTCCCAAGCGCTTAAGCTTCCTTCTTTATTTATGAGCCCACTGACACCATAACTGTCGATCGTTTAGATACGTACTGCTACAGTCACATTAGCTGAAGAAATACTATACAATCACTTTTATTGAACATGATCTAAAGTGTGCACATCGTCATCGACTACTCTTCAACTTTTGAATCTGTTGCAAAAAGTAGCCGCAGCACCGTTATATGCACTGAAATATATAAATTGCCGGTTCACTACTCGCCGTTATGTAGATTTTGTCAGCTTCAAGCTCCTCATCTTCTTTAATGGATCCCGGTGGATACGCCAGTTCCACTTTGACCTTCTTGCACAAGGCGGACAGTTCAATTACAACGCCCTGTTTTTTATCCGTTTCATCCACTTTCTTTTCCTCGAATACAATCACAAACGCTGGAAATCCTGGTGCTTTCTTTACATATAGTTGTGTTCTATTTCCCGTAACCTACAAAGAGAGTGTGGAAAGCGTTTGTGAAATACCGGCTCTAAGTCTGTCATCATATCAGCGAATCATCAATGTGGGTTGGACCATTCAGCTTATGGTCATTGTGAAACTGTGGTTACAAAATGCCGGTCATGTCTCTTTCCAAGGGTATAGTCAGTTCCCTGTCGACCGGCACATGTGCGTTTTAGGTTGGTTGATAGTTTAGCTCACGCTTGTACCTGCGTGTGTATGTTCTTGGTGTCTTTTGTACTGTACCCAGTGAGTTGGTCCAAGCGACAAATGACTCACCGCTACTCTACATACCAAATGAACATACTACGCAAATAATGATACTCACTTTTTCGTTCGTTTGTATGACTTCAAGGTTGCCCCACAGCATACTAGGTGATTGTCGAAGTTCGACCAATTTCTTCACCACACTAAAATAACTGGAACCACGAGCGGCCGCAGTAACTGACTGAAACAGAAATAATAATGGCATTCAGTTCATCTGACCTTTCCACCGTATCAGTGCTATCACACGTAACTTTTTATTAAGGGTGAAATCCTGCTCAGATGCACAACATGTATATTGCCTTCACGCATCTTGAAGACTCCATCCTTCTGACACCCGTCACTCATTTGTGACCATTGAAGGGTTGTGACTGTTTAGGTCAGCGACGAGACTTTGTGATGGTCATTTCACATCTACCACTGCGCTGTGATTCACATTGAGTCCCACATAATTAGCTGTCTGCTGACCTATGTGATTACAAGGTTGTTGCATAAGACGACGCGTGTTCAGTTCGTATGTCCAGTCGTCGTTTGATTCAACGCGTTCACGCAACGAGGGCATGACAGGCTAGAATATCAGAAAATAATGCTTTGGTTTGCCGATTGGTCACGCATTATGTGTTCGGAGTATTTTAGTGATAAACTCTGATTGGTGAATTGGAAAACCTCAGAATCACATTTCCTTCGACATTCTGTATTGCTGTAATATAGCGCTCTGGTCTGACCCTATGTTATCACATACTTTTAGCCTCCGATTTCCAAATCCGGTGTTGGTACTGAAATCGGTGCCTCTAGCTCGCCACTAGAGTAGTTGTTCTCTATTTTCCTGCAGCTGCAGTACACGACCTCTAAACATTGGGGGGAGCGTTAGACCGGAGATATATGGTGCGGCGAGTTACAATGGGACTGTGTAGAAAAAACTGGGTTAGGGTCTCTGAGACAGTTGCATTGGTCAAAGCAAATAAGTACCTGTGATTTTCGTCTACTACTGTGATCTCACTAATAATGTTGCGGTTTTAGTCTTAATTTTGATAGTGCTCCAGCCCTCACTTATCACGAGAAAATGGGTTTTATGGTATATGCTAGAGGCCGACACTTTCTTGTTAAAAAGCTTACCTCCATTGTTTCAGTTAATCCGTAAGAATCAAGGAATCGTGTGAAACGGTCAGGATCATCTCCTTTGGCAGAAAACTTATCTCCAGACCATGACCACGGCATCGGGAGTTGACAGGCGAGCGTCGATTCCGTCGGCGGTTGCTCAGTGTTCGGAACTTTTCCCATTGGATATACTTCTTTTGGGGAGTCCGATGTAATCTTGTAGTGGTTTCCAAGTTCCGAACCGTAATAAACTACCGGTGTTCCTGAAATGTAATGTGGCAATTTTCAATATGGAGACTTCCTCGGCGTTACTCGGTCTCAATACTCCACTACACGACCGATCATATCCTTGTTTTAGCTCTTCAGCCACTCGGAATAAACTGGATACTTATCAGTACACAAATAACTGTTTATTTCTCGAAATCTTTGTCTGTCTATTTGAGTCATGACTGCTGATCAGGTATGCTAGTTAGATATATTCAAGGGACTCAAATTCACAAATCGCGTAAAATTTGTTGGCAGCTTGGCTACCTATGATCGATGGACAAAGTACCTAGACTTTGAATTCCACTTATCGGTCCTTTCAATTAAGACACAGTGCTAGTTAGATGCACATGGTTCTTGTTCCGTCCAACTTGGATGCTATCCAAGTGGATTGTGCACGATAGAAATGCATAAAACAAATACAATTACTGTACGCATGAGTAGGGGATTTGGATAGCATTAATTGGGATTGGTCGCAGCCAGTTCCAAATCAGATGGTCGTCACCTACCCTGAAAAGCACTAGACTACAGTTTCAGCCTGTTCGGCTTCATCGGTAGTGCGCATCCGTCGGATCCATCAGGATTCGTACCTATGACCACCAGCAGCTTGAAGCGACTGTCAGCAACATGTGCCATTGGGGACAGCTTCGGACCGTCATGATTTACTAGCTGACTGCGATATAGCGCGTCTTATCCTCCACTGCCATGTAAGTGACGAACGTTGCAGACGACAGGGTTGGCCCCGAAAGACACTACATCCACCGACAGTAGCTATGTACGACATTGCATGTGGAAATTGTCGGGGCGGATATGTAGGTATGTGGACGACTGTCTGATTTGGAACTGGTTGCAACGAACCCTCAGTTAAATGCATTTGAACTAACCATCACCGTTATCGACCGTCTTAACAGTCCGTAGCCTAGTAGATCTAGCACCAATACGTCTTCATCTGGCTATTGATGTCAGTTTTACACACTCCAATGCCTCAGCACCGTGTTCGCTTTCCCCAATCTGTGCATTATCCGCTGGCACTTTTACTTACCTGTGGTGGTGTGCTATTACTGATTGTTGTTTTTTATGTTTGCTCTTCCCACTGGAGTTGTCTTAACCACGTCGCACTCCACCATAGTAATGTCCCTGGACTATAGTTGTACTATTGCGGTCGCAGGCTGGTGGACAGTGTTGGTCAACAAATCACCAGTCCTGTTTACACACTAGTTGTCGCGGGTCGCCGTTCAATGTAGAGAAGTCAACTACGGCGTCTTGATCCACTTGTTGGAGCCTATTTGCTGGTCGCGCTTGGCTTAGACCACTTCTGGCAGGCCAACAAACAAGTGTCTGGTACCGGCTTCCTCCAATGCTCAAACATCGTGGAAAAGCGGTTCTCATGTAGTGGTCGCCAGCCAATTTCTCGCATCGTCAACCCTGATTCGCGCCCTTGGTCGTCCGGCCTATCGGAAAAGATCTGCGTTTCACTTTTGTGTCTCGGTGTCGCAACGTTTTAGTTAACACTAAGGGTGAGCATTTTTATAACCCTCTCTTCTATCTGACATCATTATCGTTACCGAATCAGGACAGTTAGATTACTCTGGTATTTGTACTACTGTGTGAATCAATAAGTCGCGCCTCCGTGCTGATCGGCGGCGCTCACGACCACAATAGTCTGTTAAGATTAGCATTGTATCTAAACAGAGACGATAGATAATGTTGAGTCGGATCTCATTTTGTTTAACCAGATAGAATTAACAGTGTATTGTGCTGGAAAGGCAAAGACCCGACGGAAATTACGTGCATGTGAATTAACTGGACGAATACCATCACTCTCAGGTCTTTGTTCATAAATGGACTTAAGTCACTGAATCATACTCCAAAACCTCAGTTTGTTACTGCTCTTCAACCTATCCGCACCGTGCGTTTTGCTGTCTAATTCGGCAGTATCCAAGCACTCTCAGCTTAAATAGAGAAACGACCGATGTGCGTTGTGACTACTTTCCAATCTGCCAATGAAGTCTCGGTTCACAAGTTCTGTGGGTTGTATGCTGGCAGTTTGTCCTCCCTTGCTGAGATTGATGCCACGTACACCTCGATACTTCACTTTAACTGGGCTAAACAGCCTGCAATCAACTCCATGTGTAATTTCATTAGTCCACACTGATGGTTAGCAGCATTTTTTGCAGCTTTACTTTTCACCAACCTAGTCAACTTGACTGTACGTTGAGATCTGCAATTAGTATTGCTCATCTCTTATCCACAGGTTGACTTTCGACTTCTTTGGATACCCCATCTAGAAATAGGTATCCGAACCGGTCATCGTATCTTCAATGGACGGAGATTGGCGCATCTTTATTAGTGACGGTTGTGTCACTCGCTCAAACACTGGTGTGAGCATTTGTCATTGGGGAGTGTCGATTCAGCTGAACCCAGTCACACGCCCCTTGGCTCCACCGTACTGACCGCTTCTTGTAGGACAACGCCGATGTCTGGTAAGCGGTATCTTGTATGAGGTTGCCGATGTCACATGGTTCTGCCAAACTTGCGAAGAGCTCACCTCAGCAATACTTTCGCCATACAATGAGTCAAACCGCGCGTGTAACAGCTGTGATCTCCTCATTGAAACGATTGCTTTGTCGCAGACTGCAGACTCCATCTAAGCGCGCTCCACTTACGTTGCTATATCTGGTGGCTCAAGTTGAACTGACCTCAACTGAGCTATCCATAATTCACCACCACTACGTAGCAACTCAAATACCTACTGTCACTCACCTTCCTTTACATTTTATGTCTTCCATTGGTATGTCATTGAGTTAAAAGTACGAAGTTGTATAGAGGGTTTTCACCTTTAGCTGAGTCAGTAAACGATCCCTTGCTGTCGACCAGTCTTACTTTTCTGAATCTCTGTGCATTCGTGCGAGATTACGCGTTTTGTGCCCAGTCTCGGCTTGCATGTACAACGACTTGCGGCTGAGTCGCTTACATCGTACCGGCCAGAAGTCAATCGGCTACTTTGCGCTTGAAGTGCATCCGAACCATTCACTGCTCGGCGACAAGGCGATGTATGTTTGGCAGGTATTGTGTGTGTGTATTCTCAGTTCTCGTGAAAATGACTGACAGTTCTGTCAGCAAGTCCGTCCACTAGGCTCAACAACTTCATGAGGTTAGACCAACATAGGTAATTTAATCGGTGTGAATAGGCGCAGTAGCTAGCAAGTCTGCGCTCGTACTTTCGTTATGCGGGTGCTGGAGCTGGTGTTAAATATGTCTGCATTGTGTTTGAATGACTGACAGGACTGCAGGACGTCTATCCCCAGAGTGATCTACCGAGTCTGGTTAATGTCGACAAAGTGTCCTCCCATTCCGTCATCTCAATTACTGGTTCTCTGAAGCTTATGCTTTGCTTTCGGGGGAGAAGACGCGAAGTCTGTGATGTTGCTGGGCCCTAAGTGTGGTCCTTTCACAAAAGGAGTTTACGGCCAGGCCAGCACCATAAGTCTGGAATCAAGCTTCTTACCATTTCGCATCAGCGATATGCCTGTTGAACTAATACTAGGCTGCTACAAGCCATCCGTTACCCCATCCACATGCCACACACTGACTTTGGACGTGTGTGAGTCGAATTGTCTGGCGGTTCACAGTTACAGTGATATGGGGACTTCAAAACGGGTGCCGCTAACCGTATGTCAGCAGGTTACGCAACCGGATTGCGGCGACTTTTCTTGAAAGAAACAACGAACGGGAGTAAGTTACACTTAGTTTTGATGTTATTCTTAATGACTGGAGGCAAATGCGTGTCGCCTCGTTATGAGCATGACAAAATGTCATTGTTAAAAATATCACCGCTTTCCTCAACCGTTCGTTGGTACCCAAAGAGGCGGAGCACCGCTAGTATTCTAGTTGGGAAGCTTGTGTTGTGTTTCATTAGAACAAATCGTAGTCTGATATCGGTTTGAAAACATAATGCACTACGGCTATATACTGACGGCGTCAAATGCGTTTGCCGGACAACAATTAGTTACATGTAGCAAGCATGCCCGTGTTATGCGACCTGGATTTTCCAAGCTACTTGTTGAACCACCCATGGGGTCCTACTGGAGTACCAAAATCGAAGGGGAGTAACTGTCCTATTTCTTACCAGTTCCTACTTCTCCTAAAATTATTTACAGTATGATTGTTTCCGATCCCACATTGTGGGTCTTTATAAAGTACCTGGACACCAACGTTGGTGTGCTATAATGCCAAATTGTGGCGTTTCTATATCATCATCATGTCAACAGCATGATTCGTTTCAGGCTCTCATGTGGCGTAATATCAACCTTTGGGATTACTAGAGTTGCCTTATTTACCCACCGGATTTGCTTTCATGCTAGCGCCATCCTTTGCACATCCCCAGCCGATGGGAAATTCTCGATTAAATAATCCCGAAACATTCATTGGACATCCCTCTATCTTCGAGTGACTAGCATTCTAACACACATGAACGGTCCTGTATATAAAGGCGCACACATTTAATGGGTTTGGCTCAAAGGGACCCTACACTATCTGCCTGAGGAATCATGGTTTACCTTACGGCGCACATATCGTTTAGCGACTGTTCGATGTGAACCGCAACCGAAAGTTTGTTCTACTTTCAGTGAAATGAAAAACACTATTCTTCACCTCTAGTAAATGATGATCCCATTTTATGACATGATTGCCTACGAGGCCCAGATGGTGCACACAACGTATCCACACATGCATTTTGCTACAATGTTTTCTAGGCCTACTAGTCGGCCAAGTCGAATGGCTTCGAAAACGTGAGTCTATCGTTGGACTTACCGGGAAATAAAAATACAGCGACCAGTAGGAAGAGGTCGTTATGAATCAAGTCACTATCAGTAGCGGTAGGCAAGGCGAGGGACTTGGTTTTTTCATCCGATGAATTGTAATATGCCACCAAATGTGCTGAACTTTGACCTGTATTCATCGATGCTTCCTTTCTGAAAAAGTAAAGGATGGGTTTTACAATACACAGCGCAACTTACGAACCACTGTTGGTAACAAATTGACGCGAAACTACCAAATGGGCTCCGGGTTCTTTGTTGGTGCCAAGGAAACTTCCAATCATGGTCGACAGCTGCTGTGCACCGAAGCCCGTGTCGCCGGGATCAGCGATCAGAACTCTGCGGCACAATGTGTCACAATAGGTGCACTGAACCTACTTCTCTCTACCCTTTGAGGCACTGTAGTCGTCGAGAACTTTACGAACTCGCTGCACAACTGTCACGCTTCCGTTTTGAAATAGTTGAGCAGTAGGCAATTCGGCCAGCCATGGATTTTCCTTTTAGGCTGTCATTTAGCAAAACGGGAACTCACTATGTTTCTTGCCGCGGATGACGTGGGTTGATCTGATTCAACATAAAAGGCGCAGTTTTTGAGAAGAATACCATCGACACCCTCTTGAAGCCAAAATTTCACAACATCCTAATCGCTAAAATTTGTACAACTGTTATGCATCAATTACAATAATCATTTCCAAAATCTTCTCGTTTCCGAACTGTAGATCGAAAAGCTTATTATCCACTGAGTAATACTTTTTGCCATCATGTTCCATGAAAGGTGGTTTACCATTTCTAGACACCTGTTGTTCATTGTTTAAACAATCTTGAATCACTTACCCAATGTAGGCTCTCGTCGTATTCTTTTAAATGAGTCGTATCGTTAATCCATGGATGATCTTGGGATATTCCATTGAAATCCAAAGCAATAACCACCTCCAGTCCACTTTTGTGAAACGCTTTTAACATATGTCTGAAGTCGTTCATAGTGCCAAGAGCAGGGTCGACACTTTTGAAGTCGGTAACCTCGCCCAAACTTTTTCGATCCACTCTGTATTGTCCTTTCATGATGGAATTCATAATGACAAATCCAGCACCCAGAGTCTCTTGCAGGTACCCCATACTGCTTCGCAACCCTGAAGCACGTGGAACACTGATGTCAACTTACCCTGGAGATCACCGATCCAATCGCTACCAGAATCACTGAACGCAAATGGGTCGAGGTAATATGCAACTTTTGATTGCCAAAAACTCAGCGTTGGTCTTGGAGGGCATCGATCAGACAAAACCACTGTCAGCACAACTCCGAGTACTAGGCCAGCCCAAAGGACACAGAACAAAACAATTAAAACGATCCGAAGTCGCCGCCAAATCGGTTCATTTTCACGAACCAATTCAAGGTCTTCTATTGTTAGATAAACTTTATCGGAGTAATCGACGACACTGTCTTCCTCCACCGGGTTGCTCGGGGTAGCAGTGCGCTGTTCAACTTCATCTACTTGCTCTTCCAGCGCCTGTTCTGGGTCCCTCTTTCTTCGGCCCATTGGTTATGTGAGAACTAGATGTGACTTGATTACCTTGTTACAGCATCTTTTAAGGTGATGCAGGCACCATCCGTATGTGCAACAGCCAACCAGAATCCAGGTGCATTTTAGCCAATAGTACCAATTATTTATTTCAGTTATAATTGGATGGTTCAAACGCACAAACACATACCTGAAAGGTAACTGACATATTTGTGCGGAGAATGATGAAATGACTTGTCATGTGATTTCGTAACATTCTACAGCTTTGCTATACGACGATTTCACCATGGGCCCCACTTCCTGACTCTCATTCATTGTAGTACCAACCACCGCTGTTCTCCATCCTCCAATAAACTGACGACGCCGAACAGAAATTGCTCATTCCCAAAGTCAACAAGTTTGGTATCAGTGAAACTGGGACCGAAACTAGGAGTTATACAGCTTTGGCACTCTGCTTGTAACCCGATCTCCATATTTCTAAAATGTCGTCCAATAGCATATTGGTAACAAGTGGACTTACTTGACGCCCGTTCACGACCCTCCATTCCGAGCGTCGACATTGCGAGATGGGCATTTCATGTACCACAATGTAACGCCAGGCAATCCCACTTTAATGAGTAGCAAGCATGAAATATCCCGGGAAGGCATATTGCACTAAATGCAATCGAAGTTATTTCCCACTGGCGAGGTGGGCATAGTGCGCTGGACAATTTGACGGCAGGCAAATTACATAATTTAAGACCAACAAGTTAGGACTCAGTCGTTCGTATCCGAGAGAAACAAGTTCACAGACGGCGGTATTCCCGACAGGATGTGTTAGAATGCTGACAAATCACTGGAGGGTCATTCTGAAGCGCCCGTTGTGTGTATAAATTGCAACGCACAACCGCAATGTGATTGCATTTCGCATCGAAGGGAAACTTGGACAATTCGACCACTAGGACTGTAACTGATGAAACAGATGGAAATTGGGTGTTGTCCGCCTGAAATCACCGCACACTCTACGACCGGTTTCGACTTGGTTTGTCCTCATCTGGCAGAGATAGCTGGCATTCGCATCCAAATGTCTGTGGTTCATGTGCCTGATATCTCTGCCGCATGAGAGCAACCCAGCACGAAAATGGTCGCGGAGTGCGGTGTTTTCCGGAGGGCAACATTCATTTTCATCAGCACATTCTCTTTCCATCAAGTCAAAGGAGCGTTCCCTGTGTCAATCGTTCCAGTGACAGGTCTATCTAAATACGTACGACCAGACCTTCTTAGTAGATCTCAGCAGAGAGAATGGCTAGAAAATCAAACAAACATGAGATCGTCCATACGCAGTGGAGTGAAGACTCATGAAATGAATGATAAATAACTACACACTGTGCCAACACAGCTAATTGTCGTGCTACATAAATTCATTCTTACATAGGATTTGACTTGTGCAGTGATAAGTGATGTATCACGGGTAAAAGCGCATGTGCTGGACAAGTCTCGTAGGATGGGTTGTACTAACGGTCACATAATCTGGCACAGTGGTAGTACCGTGACTCACAGCATCAGCCGGTCATCCTAGAGAAGATACGTTGAATCACACCTCGGTCGGTTGAGTAAAGAGTTCTCGATTTATTATCATTCGAAGTAGTAGGGAAGTAGAAAACATCAAATCATTGAGTGGGTAGGGAAAGGTAGGTGTGAGAGTAAGAAATAATGCAGTCATGGCACGGATAATGTGGTGGAGACCAAAGCTGTGCTGATCTTCGGTGATGCGCACATCAACCTGGCAAGTTATGGGAATCCGGTAAAATTTGATCAACAAATGAACGTGGGGCGGAAGATTAATTATTTAGACCGTAAGTGCGTGGACGCCGGTGTACATAAGAGAGCCTAAGATATCATGACGTAGACTACATACGCATACACTGAGATTACATAGGTCGGAGTGCAGAATCCTACTTTCCTCGGCTAGTGATTTAAGCAGGCAATGCTATATGTATAAAAGAAACCATAAGCTGTACCCCGTAACGGCACTTCGCTGTCGCGTGACCGCCATCAGTCACGCGTTAGCTGATTATACTACGAGGACACCCGCCCCTACGGGGATTCAAACCGGTGACCTTATGAGTACAAGTCAGGCGTGCAGACCACTCGGCCACCGGCCGACATGCTGACAGGCCATCTATGCTGGACCGAATATTCACCAATGAAGAACTGATAGTCGAGAGAGTGATAACCGGTACTCCTTTTGGCCGCAGTGATCATGTGACACTAGTGTTTCATTACATGTGCTACGCGGATTATCCTAAAGAGCATGCCGAGGAATATCATGTCGTAACCAACTATGACGACCTGTCCGACCTAACTGATGCAACCAGCTGGTCGTTCTTAGCTGAATTAACCCCTGAGGTGGCCTGCGGTGAATTCGTCAACATATTTACCAAGCTCGTGGCAAGGACATCTGAAACCAAACTCTGCCGGCCTAAAAGGATAAAGTCTTTCGTAAGGAGCAGGACACGTAAATACATGGCATTGATGGACTTGACATGGCACACCTACATAGCCTCCCAGAACGACCATACCTGGAATGTCTACACAATACAAAGAAACCACTGTGTCAAACTCGTCCGGGAGGATAAACCGAAGAACCAACAAGGTCTGGTGGAAAAGTTTCGCTCCAATCCCAAACTGCTATACAGACAGGTAAACACTTTGCGCCGTGTTAAGCGCTGTGTTCCTGCTCTGCACACAGCATGCAGATTAGCCCAAACCGCACAAGAGGCGGCCAACGTCGTTGGAAAACAATTGGGCCGTACCTTCCATAGCGCACAATCATCATACATCCTGCCTAAGCAGATAATGCCGCCATCAGGGCTAAATCACATATCGTTCACCTCCGCAGCTGTACTGAAGAGACTGATGTCTCTGCGCGAGTTCAGCTCCCCAGGTGCGGACGGCATTCGCCCGATGGCGTTGAAAGTTGCTGCCATGAGTTTGGCAGGACCATTAGCAATTTTCTTTCAACGGTGCCTGAACGAGATGCACGTCCCCACGATGCGGAAGCACGGAATCATCACGCCTATCTACAAAAGTGGTAGCCGTGCTGAACCAGCAAATTATCGCCCGATAACACTACTTCCTGTGATCTCCAAGGTTATGGGGTCCATTGTAGCTGAAGCTTTGATGGGGTACCTGGAGAATAACAAAATTCTCGTTCCGGAGCAGCATGGATTTCGCCGAAATCACTCCTGTACCACTAATCTCTTGATTGCTAGTGCAAGCTGGACGGAATCCGTGGACGCTGGAGTAGGAGTTGACGCAGCCTACTTGGATTTCTCAAAGGCATTCGGCCGTATACACCATCGCATTCTCCTCCACAAACTCCAGAAATATGGAATCGGCGATCCTGTTCTGGGCTGGGTAGGGGACTTTCTCGTGCAACGTCACGTGAATGTGAGGGTTGGAAGCAACCTATCGGAATCGATCGTAGTTCAGTGCAGCGTACATCAGAGCTCGGTACCTGGACCCCGCCTGTTCCTGGTTTTCATAAATGATCTCGTGAGTGTGCTATCTTCTAACTGTTTGCTAGTTGCTGATGACATAAAGGTATGGCGCACTATAGCTGCAGTGGAGGATCACACAGTCTTACAGGAGGACCTGGACAAAGCGTACACATGGTCCATCAAGAACATGCTGTGTTTTAACGACAATAAATACAAATTTCTCAGCATACGACACAAGAGTATGCATAACTACCGCCTAGGACCACAAATTCTACAGCGGGCTTCTCACGAGTGCGATCTCGGCGTGCAAGTTCAAGATGACCTCGGTTGTTTGAGGCAGACTGTAAAGGCAGCTAAGAAAGCAAACCAGAGCTTTCGGGAAGTTTGACCCTTCAGTCTTTCCGAAAATGCTTAGTGCGTACGTGAGGCAACGCTTGGAATACGCTATTCAAGCGTGGCAACCCTGGTTCAATCACCATCTCACCGCACTCGATACTGCACAACGCAGTGCAACGAAGATCGTCAGAGGTTTGACCAGCCTCCCCTACCCACTTAGGCAGAAGACTCTCAAAATATACAGTGGACGTTATCGGCGTCTAAGTGTCGGTCTCATAATGGTGTACCAGATCCTGTGAAACCCCAACCACCCATGCCATTCCCTTCTAATACTCAGTCAAAACACCTCACTAAGAGGTCACCAGTTTAAGTTAGTCAAGCAGTACAGCCGCCTGGAATGTCGGGGAAACTATTTCTCCCTTTGATTGGCACAGCCTTGGAACGCCCTCCCGGAACAGACAATTAATGCACCCACCCTATCCCTTTTCAAAAAACGCCTTGACGATACTGTCACATTTACACTACGTGCTATAGCCCATTACCACCAGATGCTGGCATTAATGCACAACAGACAGTGGACGGTGCCATAACCCTACTCGAGAATGAGTCGCCCCAAACCCCCTGCACACAATTTGCTAAACGCTACTACTATAGAAACTGGATTGCTGTATCCCTTCACCCCTAGATAGCTGCACACGAGTAAGCGTTGTCCTTGCTATCTTTTTTTATTTTTTCTCCCCTATTATGTGATCAGTAACCACTCCCCTTATTGCTTTGTGTGAGCACATTCTCATTTCAAACTCCCTTTATACGACAGTGCAGTTACATTTGTAATCGCCCTAACTGACGACTTCATTATTCCTTGCTCTATCTTTTTGTCACGCTAAACACCCTACGGGACATGTCAAGCACCTGCTTTTTTACTCGTTATAAATCATTGTTTATTGTTCATTGTATAGGCAGTGAGATACAAAAAGGGAATCAGCCCTGTGGAGGAGAATGTAGCTGAGTTAAAATATCGGTGTTGTGCATGAAATCAACGTAAGGGTTGAAGATAAAATGAGCCCATAAATTAAATGCTAGCTCAAGATATCGTATCAATTAACGCATCTGATGGGTGAAGGCTTGTATATTAAGGAGGCCGAAACCTCATGGCAAAGCGTTACGGAGCGAGCACCACGAACGTGAGAGGCCAGGTGTTGGATCAGTCATGATTAGCTAGACACTTATTTATACAATGCTATATGTTATATATGGTACTCTGTGTTGTGCCAACGGTTTTTTGCCCGATCGATGCCCCAGATGCAGTGTCGGGAGACAGAAGCTCTGAAACTCTCTCAGTGATCGAAATTGAAGATGTTCGCTTTAAGCCAAACTGTGACCTTAATCGATGTTGCGTGTCACAATCCAGACACATGGCGAGTACTTTAAGACCCAGCGATGAAGATCAGTAATCCGTTTGAAAAGTTAGAAAGGATAATTCCAAGATTAAGCACGGATGAGAGTGCAATGCACACAGCGAGAGGACGACCATGGCGGAGCTAGTTTACGGTGATGCGCGTAACAGCCAGGTAAGTAAGGAGGATAGCGATACCATGAGTCGAAGAATGAGATTGGAATGGAACATCCGGCATCTAAGTCGAGAGTGGATGGACATCTGAATATGCAAGAGATGCTACGATATTACGGTGAAAAGAAAGTATGCGAGCACCGATGTTACGAGGGCAAGGCGTTGGATCACACCTTGACCGGCTGGACACTTACGTGGGCAAAGCTCTATGTTAAGGCTTTGTGAATGCAAAAGGAATATTCCGAGAAAAGAAGCCCAAAGCTGGACAATCTTCATGGGAATAAAGGTAGAACTAATCAGGAAGTGAAAAAGGTGAAAGATTCAATTTCAAGCGGGAGTGGGTGAACGCCATTAGTTTAAAGGTGCTGCAACAAACACTTATAGCATAGTAAAGGAGGGCTTAGCTGTGCGTCATGTTCATTCAGTGAGGACTAACTGCAGAGGCATCGGATCTGTTTGTGTATGCTAGTGGATCGCTAATAAGATGAAGGTATTCCAGTCACCAGAGTTCTGGCATGAGCAGCACGAATCGCAGTCAGGCCCAAAACCATGGCGCAGCAGGTTCGCTGCATGGCGGCACTAATATTGCCTTAGGCATCCTATTGTTATCGGTTCTAGACTGCAAATGATAATAACGAGCTAAATGGTTAGATTCATTACCATGTTGTAAAGTTAGAATCGGTCTGGATCTCATTCCCATAACTCGTCTTCTGACAGACTTACTCCAAGAAATTCCGAAATGGAGGTCGTATTGGTAAATCCGCGTAAAGTAGTGTGAAGTCTCGCAACCGTGGAGATCGATCTAAACGAGTATCTGTGGGCGGGGGGCGGAGTGGAGTAACGTATGCTAGTAAAAATTTCGGTAGGATACTCGAATACAGTATGGTTCGTAATAGGTAACAGGTTCGTAATAGGTAACACTCATCTTCGTTCCGTCGACCAAAGAACTCAATATTCGCGTTAGACTTCTTCAACATCTGGAATAGAACTGCAAGATTGAGTTTGTGCTTGTGAATCTAGCTCGAGCTGTTTGCATCTTTTACGATGGCTAAGTGCAAATGATTCCAGTAGACGTGGTGTAAATGGGCATCGTATTCTCGTCACTGCTATTCTGTCATTTTTTTCACGCGTTAGTAAACACCACGGAGCAATATTTTAGAACTGGTCCAGTGCAAGACTTTTACAAGGCTAGTCTAGACGCCCTATGAATCATCGATTTGCAAATGTTGCGGATGACTGCTGTGAACTTCAGTAAGGTATATTCTGCGTACTTGGTAAATTTCAATGTACTATAGTGGTGTACTCCTAATTCACATACTGTAAGGCAGTTGGCAAGCAGTGATCCGTTTATTTTCAGTGCATGGACCTGAAGACTACATCAGTACCACAGAGTATTCCATATTGTGGTCAAACATTCCGTTTTCAGTAGGTCCCACGAGCGGTCTAAAGGCTTAAGGTTGTTCTGAGTATGAGACAGACCAGTGCCTATTTCGTTAGCATCGAGTGCGAAGAAAACTTTGATATCATTAGCAAAAGTAAATGAACTCCTTTGGGTGAAACGGTCAAGCACGTTGTTCACATGGAGTAGGGACAGTAGTGGACCTGGAATGCTACCTGGACAAAAATCGCTAGTTACAGATCTAACCTTTGATTCCGCACCGCCGTCGTATCGATTGCTTTCGTTCGACCAAGTAGTGTGACAACAAAAACTGAGCGGATCTGAGAATCAATCGGAGCTCGACATCGTCCATAGCCAAGCCCCTCAGGGTAACTCGTCCTTACTTGAACCCGGAGACTGCGTTCACAGTGTTTTTGCGGAACGAAAACCAACTAATGTTGGCAATTAGTGGGGTGTTACTAATTACGCCCAATCAACCTGCGCTATTTGCACTGAAACTCTTGAAGCAATCAATTCGGTTGCCTTGGTCTTGACTGTGACATTTTGTTACGTGTTGCTTATTTTTCTACGGATATCAACATTCGCGTGTTACTGCTCGTATGGTGTTCGCGACTGAGGAGAACAAACGAAATGTTGACACATCGCAACTTATGTCTTCTCTCTGCCTTGAGTGAATTACCTAGCCATCGTGTTTGAAGATCGGCGGAAGTATGTCTTAGCTGGTAGTCTTGATTCGCTGCAATTGTCGAAGCTAAAGCCAGACTTCTGCTTCGGAGGGTTGATCCAATGAAACGTCTAGGGCAAGTGACTACCTATACTCAGTAGATGAGCAGAAGGAAGAGGCCAACCAAATCGATAGTGGAAATGTTCCGTTGAGAGGTCCATGCGTATCCAAAATTAGTGATTGGTGCTCTGTTGGCATCGCAACTGACCTCGCTGACACCAGTTCTGCTATAGTAAGTAGTCTGAATGATCTGGCCGAGTTAGCGAAAGTCCACAGGTTGTTTTGTTCGTCATCTTTTAGGGGTACGAAGTTCCGCGAGCACTATGCATGCATTGTTTGAGTTAGCGGTTGATCTGGGACAGTTCACTGCTTATTGAATCATCTGAGATAGCTCGGCTACGGCCAAGAGGTTCCAGCAGGCGTCTCTCATTGGGGACTAATTGCTTCCACAGATTTAGTAGCCAGAAGATAGCATTGATTTCTGTAAGAAAGTCCAGTAATGCTCCATGACTTAAGGTACAGGGCCCGCAAACACGTATGTTACAAAGTGAATAATGGTTCAACTGAGTGAATGGGTCAGCCAGTGTGTTGTTATCGAGCACAGGGCACTTTGGTTTCGAAGAACCCCAGAAGCGCATGCAGACGTGTACACAAACCCAAGTGTGGGCTATAGATAACCGGTTATCAGTTGAGATCCAATCCGCCAGGGTGGCCTCCGATATGACATTCAACACGATGCTAACACAGCCAAATTGGGTGAGGTATTTCTTAAACGTATACAACTGTTGGATGGACCTGCAAAATTTTTGCATGACTATCTCACATATCGGTAATTCGAGCAATCATCTTTTACGGTGATCCCACCGCAAATTTGGCGGAGAAATCTTTCAATCTTTCTCGACTGTAGCTAAACGTCATTTCCTTATTTATCATCAAGTTCAAGTTCGGGTGGGACTGGAACGATAGGAGAATCCCGTGAATGTTCCATCTTCAGTGGATCGTTGAGCCAGGAATTGGTGAAGTATTCATTATTGATAGATCTAAAAAGGAACACTCGTATCGCACCCTGGCCAACCAGTTAATGTCCACGGTTCCTGTCCTAGCAGTCCCTGCTGCGGCGGTCACGTGAAGTAAGCAAAGGATAGGAAGAGCAATCGAAGATACAGAATAAGAAAGTGCAGTTGAAGTAAGAAAATAATACCAATACGTGAAGAAAAGTAGAGGAAAGAAAATCGAGGTATGAAGATGCGGGTTAGTCAGGAAAAAGGGAAAGATTTCGTGTTGCCACTCAAGAGCGTCAAGTTGGCGCTCAAACCCCTTAACCGTAGATTCCCTGATAACACTTCCTGGAAGCATGTTCCAGCGCTCGATGACTCTGCGTGACAGCCGGATTTCCGCCTTAATCCGATCGGACCGCGGTTTGTCCAGCTTCAAGGAATGACCGCGTAGAACAGGCAATCTAGCGGGACTGAATAGACAAAATAAATCTGGACCGATTTTCCCAGTTAAGATACGGTAGGTTAGGAATAGGTCTCCTCTAAGCCTTCGGTAGTGCATTGAATGCATTCCCAAACTAAGTAGACGCTCGGGGGGACCTGTGTCCCCGTAAATCCCTCGACTAACCTAGTACCCACCAATAAAACCCTCTCGAGCTCTTTTATGTCCCTGATGAGGCAGGACGGACAGGCCCGGATGCAGTATTCCAGATGAGGCCGAAAGAAAGCCGAGAACAGTTTCGCAAACATGCCGCCCGTCAAGACTCGAAAGAAGGTCGTATTAACCACAAGATGCGCAAAGCTCTGCTTACTGCCTTCTTCTAGTTATCGCCGGCGTGTAAAGCCGAAGAGCGTACGACGCCTAGATTAACCTGGCTAGATACACGGGGGAGTTCGACGCCACCGACTAAGTACTTCGCAGCAGGACAACCTCCTCCAATTCGAATAACGGAGCACTTTGCCTGATTTATGGGCAGTAACCATAAAGTAGACCAGTCCCAAAACTTATGCAAGGCTCGCTGAATAGCTTAAGAATCCCCAGGAACATCGACAATGTTCCACAGCTTCCGGTCATCAGCAAATAGCAGCGATGGTACCTCAAGTTCCGCGGGCAGGTCATTCACATAGATAGAGAACAGCAGCGGTCCATGGACCGAGCCCTGTAGCACGCCACTGAAAACAGACTGCCTAATGGATAGGCCACGGCCTACCCGTACACACCGTCTTCTACCATCCAAGAAGGCAGTCACCCAATGAAGGGCGAGGCCGGATACCCCGTAGGAGATCAGCTTCTGCGCGAGCCTCACAGAGAAAGGTCACTGGACTTCTGATTTTTCTTCGGCTGGGCTAGAACACTTGCAGAGAATTTTTGGGTGTATAAGTCGGGATAGCGAGAAAACGTGAAGATCTAACAATGGCGACAGACAAGCACGAAAATGTTAAACTGTTCGGTTGCATATTTTCAAATGTTGCTTTTTCAGCAACCATCCCAGATGTAAGCATGAATAAAACTGCTTGGAAGTTTGACGTAGTGCCTGAACGTACAGTCAAACGGAGTAGCTACAGGGGACAAGCAGGCCATTTTACTTCGTCTTACGAATACAATCACTGCATTTCATTATGATGCTGGTTCCGAATGCACTTTGGAGGCATGGTTCAAACCCTGGGCGGACATGTTCCGGACGGATTACAGCCGTCAAGATGATTCATGGAAAATGCGTCTTTTGCTCCGAAGGACCCCACTTTCAACGAAACAGTGGCAATACTCAAAGAACTTTTTGGTGATTCGATGTCTTTGTTTAGGATTCGTTACCAATGTAATTACCAATCTACCTACTATTTTATATGTTTCTTTACCGCATTGTTGGACTGGACTGGGTGGATCTTCTAAGGTGACTTATTTAACACTAGAAAGACCGCTCCGCCGTTATACCTAGAACGCCCGGGACCGGTCAAAATGACCGCACTGCTATGTTTTGTTAAATCCCAACTATCAGTTAAGAATTCTTTCACGGCATTTATTAAAAACTAATGTATAGAACATACCTGTAACAGAAAAATGATTGTATTAAGGTTTAGTATTTTTTCCAAAATTGTAAACAATTCCGTATACCTACTCCAATTTGCACTTGAAGCAAGTGATAACTCGTTCAATCTGTCCACATGAGCCGCAAACTATTTTTTCACAAACAGAGCACTTGTTTTGTGAGTTGTTACCTTTACAGTAACCGATCTGACACTGCCGACGTTTAATGTTCACACGACTTCCCGACTCCGCTGAGTTGTTCGTCGTAATTCCCGTTGTCACGTACCTTGTGTGATGTATACATGTAAGCAGTTCTTCCGAAAGACCCACCAGATACGACCGGCGAGATATTTTAGTTCCGCAAACACTGTTATAAATTATCCAGGAATTTATGCCAGCCAAATCCAGTACGTTGAAAAAGACTTGGACTGGCCATCATCGAGATGATGACTTCACAGTGAGTGCTCTTGTCATTTGGTCGAGTACATCCACACCATACTTTGTGGAGTTGTAAAACAACACAGTCTCGGGTTTCTTCTTTCCAGAGTCTTGAACGGAAGAGTTACTAAGCAGGGAACTGAAAACCAAAACACTCTTATTCCTTCTACACTGGTAGGATGTTAAGGTGTGCTTATTTTCATTCCTCATCATAAGTCAACTGAACAGCTCTCTATTTCTGCTTCAAAATCAATGGTACTTCCTTTCTATTAGCTCGGTGTTCCCACCATACTTGTGTTTTTCTTGGCCAGCATTTCTCCTAATGCTGCCGATGTAAAGAAGTTGTCACATGTGACATTGTACCCCTTTCCAAATAATGGTGACACCAAGCGCAATACAACGCTCTCTGCAAGACTTTCTCCTCTTGACAGAGTTTCGTCCTTCCCGAGATATGGAAATCCATTAACGAGATACTTGCTGTCTACTTCTGCCAGCATCCAAAGCTTGATACCGAACTTATCTGGTTTGTTGGGCATGTACTGGAGAAAACGATAACGGGTTTTGGAGGGAAACAATTGTTCATCAACTGTGAGATTCTGCGCAGGCACATAGCTTTGTTGAGAGTCGCGAATGAATGCATTCCACAATTCAGATACCAAAGCCAACTTATCAGTTAGCAGTCTTTCACCTCGGGTAGTTCGCATATCAAAACGGAGGAACCTCATTATTTCTTTGAAGCTGTTCTTGCCAGTTGTCTCCCTGAAAATAGGCAGTCCATATCTATCGCACCACATCATATTCAACGGCATCTTCTTCAGACCCATGAAGCCTCTGATGTAAAGTAGACCAATAAAGGCACGCAGCTCTGGGAGACTTACGCTCCACTGACAACTGACACCTAAAACTCTTGGCCTCAGCTTCAGTACATACTTGAATATGTTTCAGCATCTGGGGCGTGATTATGATATCAAAAGTTTTCGACAGCTCACCACATTTCACACATTTCTTAGCATAGGGAGTTGATCCTGGTCCAGCCTTAAACACATTCTGTGATGGAATCCTACCAACAGTAGATGTTTCGAACTCCACTGCGATCCACGTGCTACCATCTTTCGATACGTGAAGCTCACCGGGAGATACCGAATCGGTTGATACACTCTCTCTAGGGTCCTCATATGGAGTGTAATCATCAGACGTTTGACTATCAGACATGCTGTGATCTTTTGCTGACTCATGGAAGATGGAGTCCTCATCAACATCATAATCGTTCTCGTCTCCAGACTCGTTGTCATCGATGGTTGTAAGTTCTCGTAAAACCTCAAAGGTTGTTTTCCTCAGAAGTGCCATTGTGTACAAAAATGTCACTGGAATTTATCTGACTGAACGCACAATATCACAGTAAAATCGTGATTTGGCTAGTTTTCACTCCGGTTTTGATTGCTATAGTATATAACGGTCTGAAATGATAGTGGTGGCTAAAAATAAAAAGAGGAACCGGGTTAGAGAGAAGCGGTCAAAATGACCGCTAACGGGCTATCTAGGTAGTATGAACACAGCTACCTCTTTTCTCGAAAACTATAACAGATATGAAAACGAAAATTCACAGTAATGAAGAACGTCCAAAAATATTAAAAGTCACGAAATATCTTTGAAAAATGTCCATAAGTGTAGAAAATATGCACATTTAAAAACGCTGAGCGGTCAAAATGACCGCTCCGGGCGTTCTAGTGTTAAGCTTCCAAACGAATAAATGGACCCATGCAAGGGGTATTGCCATAAACTCACTGGTGAGTAATAACAGTGCTTGACTCAGGAAAGACCGATTGACGCTACTGGCTAGATAGTTTGAGTGCCCATATATATACATATAAAAGAAGCCCTGTAAATGAGTAAAATAGGTGACGGCTAACCTGCTTTAAAGCCACACCAGCACATGGTCAGATGAGGCATGCAAGTGCGGGTGAAACCGTTCGAGGGACTACCCTGCATGGAAGCAAGTCCCCTGGAGACGACTGTACGGTTGGCTGTATTACTTTACCACAACCTTTCTATTTATATACGTTTATTATTACTATCAATTTTTCCGTCTATTTGATAGATTCAGGCGGTCAATCAGCCTCGAAGAGTGGTTTAGGAACTGGTCTGAACAAACAAAGTAATATCATCCGTCCCCTTCGATCCCGGTGTACGCAGTGATCAGACCAATCAGTTGGACTGTGCTTCGCACCGTCGAGGACTACATCCTTTGTTTATTTATTAGGTACATACTGGAAATATTTGATTCAAAACTCAGCGGGTGCTAACTTCAGCATTTTGCTGAAGTCCATCAGTTGGGGCTTGGAAATGTAACAAGCATCCAAAGCGGGGGACTCTGGAGTATCTGCTAGGTCGACCTGCTGCCAATCTGCATTAAGCTTCGTACTATGAACGCTGTTAATCGGACTTTGAGCAACCTTGAGATTGGCATCTGAAACAGGTTCAAGAAACGAGAATTAGTAACCAAGACAAGTTTGGCATGTGTAGTAGGTGCTTGGGCAGTGAATTGCGATCGAGTCGAAGAGTGCGAAATGGAATCTATAGCCTTGTCAGATGGCGTGATATTACCTGGTTCTCCAAGCCGAAGTAAAGAGTCACATTGGCGAATAATACTCCGAGCCTCTTTATCTTAACAGCATCTTCGCCAAGCAGTAGGGTGAAATCAAAGAAAAAGCGCTTACTGGGAGCCCGTGACTGACTTCTCAGTCTGTAGGCCTTTCATTCGATCGACTGCTTAGTCAAGGCCTACTCCTTCCCATAGTTTAGATATCAGGTTGCTAGAATACTGCTCTTGCCAAGAAGTTGATGAATCGATCAGGTTTGTGCCTGATTGTGTGGCGTGTAACTGACAGCATAGTCTTGGTCAGAATCCCAGTAGAATAACAACTCGTTCCCATACATTAAGTCAACATAGGCTTTGTGCACCCGAGCAGGTACATATACAGCATTTTATATTTTCAGTTCGAATGAGGAGCCACATGGAATAAATGCATAACAATAACTAGAGATCAATGAAAATGTTTGTGCACATCACTTGAACAAGAGATTGCGCATCCTGCTGACGACTTTCATTAATAATAAAAATAGTAACAATAATAATGATGTTTATCCCCGGTTTAACTAGTACGCGTGATGAGTATGGCAAGCTGAAGTAAGAGACGATAAGACAATAAATTTAGAGCGTGTAGAAGAAACATTTGGCGTTTTTATTAGCTCATCATACAGTTGGTGGGAAGATTCGATTGGAACTTTGGATGAAAACTCCTACAACCGTCTACATGCTGGCAGTAAATTTAACCATGCCCTCTCTGTACAATCCACTGCATCTAAAAGTACATTTTATGATCCATGCAAACAGTGCGCAGCCTATTTAATGTGCCCTATTGAAATTACTGGGGTACAGTTGAGCCAAGAGTGCGGAGTGTAGGCGGTCACAAATTAAAAATCAGTTAACGGGGTAGTGAAAGCAATTTAAGTCGAAAGACCCTAAAATAGTGCTTTCTAACGGTATAGGATGTTTCGGCGACATGAATAGTTTAAGATACGTTTTGGATTAAAATGTGTTGCAGATATGTAACAGCTAATTATCTGGACATGATTTGGTCACTCAGTACCAGTTTAGCAGTGGTATTCAAGACAACCCGTGGCTCATCAGCACTAAAAAAGTGCAGGTTATACAGCAACACCTGTAGGTGTTCAGAATTAGGGGACAGGACGAAGGTCACAGCGCAGGCTCATTCATAACTTATTGAAGAGTAGAAGTTGGCCCAAACATCAGAGTAATACATCCCAAAATGACGTTGTCAGCATACTTACATCCAATAATTTTGGATAGAAGGGAAAATTTCCGCTGCCTAACAGGGGAGCGATCGCTTCCTAGAATGCATCCTGATCAGAGCAAAGAGTATGGATCTTTACTCCATTAACCTTCGTGAAGTTGGAACGGTTTGTAAATAGTTTTACTAATGCTACAAACACTTGTTTGCTCACAATTGGCAATCAGTTGACTGAGCAGGATTTGTCTTTTAAAACTCCCAATTGCACCTGAATAGTCAAGAAACGGTGCAGATGTTATGGGATGTACGACGTAATCTACAACATCTGATGTGGAGAGTCTAGGTTTATATGTGAACTGGTTGTCATTGTCTCCATGGGTGTATGTGAAAACCCGAGGGATAAATAGTCTCTCGGAGATTTCAAACATCAACCACGAGCATGCGATCAGATAATACTTTTGGGATACCTTCTTGGGTACAGACGTTATCCTTATAGGTCTTCAAATGGCAGTGATAGTGTCACTGGAAAGATATTGGTTGAAGATAGTTTAAGGTACAGTGAGATACTCTGAACACTCCTTTAAAACTAGAGGTAATAACACATCAGAGCCAATGTCCTTGTTTATCTTCAATATTTGAGTTCCCGAGAAAATCGATGGAGAAGCCACCCGGGTGTTTTCGGATAACTGTTCCGTTGATACTGCCTGGATAGAGTTTGCTGGAGACTTCAGTGCTGATATAATCCACATCGGTAAACAGGCCTCTTCGTTCCGCAACATTTCCATCACTTATTCGGAGCTAAACCTGAAAACACATGGCAAGCAGAGACGCGACGCGACGTGTGTCTAGAGCAAATCCTGGTTTTGACAACTGGAACAACAATGTTGCGCAGCGTAGTCACTATACCACCCTTGTCCGTGAGGACGTATTAGTACATCAGCGGAGCCTAGATGAAAAGTTTGTGTTAACAACAAACTTCTATGTAAACATGTGAACAGCCTCCGTAAACTGAAGCGTGGTGTTCCCTCAATTACCTAAGGAAATGGGTGTGCTCAAATCGCTAATTGTGCAGTCAACGCTCTGCAGCTACAGTATATTTTAATATTCCGACGCACCACCATCATGTGTCACATATCTGTCCCATCCATGTGCCTGTCTGCTTGAGCTTATCGGCCCTCATGCGCTGTCCGTTCGCTGAGTTTGAACCTAAGCACATCTAGCGTGTTCGGGGTCTTGATGGACTTTTGCAATTCTCGTCAACTCGTGTGGGTAGCATTTGCTTCGGTTTATGTCCGCTGGTTTCGCTTCGCCGCCTTCCATCCAGTCAGCCAGCAGCCATCGCATCTTGTGTCATCAGCCCGGGTGTGCCGGTGCGTATGTGCTTGCTTGCTGTTGGTCTGGTCAATCCGTCTCTTCCTTGATTGGGACCAAGCTGCGCTACGTTTACACTGAGTTGGATGAGTACTGTATTGCCTCTCGAACTCACAGAAAACGGTCTACTCGCGTGGGAGGCTCTTGATTAAGTTTTCGTACACCGGCCAAATTCCCATACTCGGCCCATGGTCATGCTGATGTTGACTGGCTTGCCGAACAACCTCCTCGTGGTGCCAGCTGGATGGACCGGGATTTTCCCGTTCTAGCAAATGGTTCGGCGGCAGTGTTCCATGACGTGATGGGTTTTTGCCTGACAAGCGTTCTCCCTATAAAAAGCCACATATGTCCGTTTAACAACATTGTGACGTGGCGGACGTCACTCGCCAAAAATAAAGTCACTGCCTCTTGCTTCATCCTGACGAAACATTGTATTCCGGCAACGTTCTGCTGTAATTCTGGGAAGCATTGGGCCCCTGTTTGACAAAGGAACAAACGAAAGGCGTATGAACTGAGCAACCAGTCACCGGCTGCCAATGGGCGCGATTCCCTGAATTCGCTCCGCTGCCTTGCAGGCAGTCTAATCGGCCAAAGGCTCGGGGTGATGTCCCCTAAGTCAACACCCTACTTCGGCTTGGGCAACTAGGTTGTATCTCGCCCTCTGAAGAAAACATGGACTTTTATGTGTTGTATTGTGTTTGCTTTTACTATTTCTATACCTTCTTTTGAGTCCCATGGTTTTGAGGACTCTTTTCTATTCGTAGACTGTTGCTATATATATATATATATATATATATATATATATATATATATGTATATATGCTGTTTTTTTTCGCGGTATCCCTTTTCTCCGACTGTGACGCATAAGTGCAGTCGACGTCCTATGGATTAGAGTACAACCAGATTCCAAATTAACAATGTATGTCGGGCTTCCAAATACGTCATTGGAATGCGCAATGTAGTCAGGTCAAAATAAACTTTGTGTCCGTATGGGCACATTTTCATCCCTTTACAATATCGATTACGGTGGACTAAAATTACATCATCAGAACTGTAAATATGTATGAATGGAAAATGAACAATGAGTACAAGTGTCTCTTGAACAAATGGTCTGTAGCAACGAGCAACCATTGAACATTTCTGGACGGAATTAATCTAAAACCGAATTCTGTTGATAGGACCACGCTACAATCTTGATTTCCAACTGGGTCGGTGCAGTTTCCATTGCGCAGTATTTTGAGTTTTCTCAAAGTAAGCGAAAGACATCAATGCTGAACATGGTAAGGTCAATGTTGAAATATTCCGAGCAAACTAATGTATCCGTAACGATAGTGTATAAACGATGTTTAGCGCAAACGGCAACGACCGATTTAAAGGCTCCGCAAGCAAAGACTGAAACGGTTGGGAGTATTCAGCAGACAGTATCGCCGATTACGAGGCGACCTGATAATGACATACTTGATTCTGCGTAAAACAAATCATGTGTGCCGCTCTTTACTGCAACTCAGCAGTAACATGTAACTGAGAGGTCACCGCTTGAAACTAGCAGAACAATATGGCCATCAGGAGTAATGTAGAAATTGTTTTTCTATTCGTGTGTGTTACCCGCGGTACGCTCTTTCAGAATCGGTCGTTTCTGAATTTGCACTGGCCATACTTAAAAGTCTGTTGGTCGACACACTCAGCCACTTACATTTTGTTACTTAGCACTACCTCTCCGTCCTTCTCTCGGAAGATAACTTGGATATATTATTTGTTGTTTATTGGAGCTGCGAAACTGCGCGGAGTGCAAAGCTACAGCGTCAAAACGATAAGTCTTCTCTTTTAACAGTATAACTTTTAACAGCATTTTTCAGTAAAGTTTTTCGATAATGCACCAGACCACTCAACAGGGCTTGTAAAGCAACGTTTCTTAAGCCGTATGAAGTCCATGTTTATGCTGTGAACCACGGCAACAGGTGATGCGATGTACCAAATGACATGAGCTTAATCAATAGGCCAGCAAATGGGACACGGTCGGAAGCCTTCTTTATGTCATGAAAGATGAGTTGAATCTATTTCTTGGGTTGCTGTATTTAAAACGCCCATATTAGCATTTTTGGTGGGATGTACATAGTAAAAAGTCGATGCTAAAACTCGTTAAGTAGGATGCGTGACTGCAGAATGCCAAGTATTTGCTCCTTGACTATTCGTTCCATGACCCTTGATGCGATAGATGTGTAGCTGCTTTGGCGATAGTTGCCTATGTTTTGGCAGTATTCACTTTTGTGTCTTCGTACAACAATTGCATACCTCCTGCTACTACTTCTGATTGATAGCGTGAAGGTGTTCGGGTGTTAGAGTGCATCAAAGCCACGGAAGGCAAGTCATTAGGAGTTGGGTTGAAAGACAACTTGAACGAGCTGATCGTCCTCTCGATAGTGCTCAGATCAACGTCGATGTTTGACAACTCTTTTGTGAATCTAGGAATACGATTTGGCAATACCATCTTAACGTGTGAAGGACTCGCAGGAATGTCTTTTCAAGATCTCGCATTGATCTACCTGGTCTGTAGCCATTGTTATGACTTGCAGCACAGCTGACGTAATGAAAGTCACAGGTGTTCCTGCATTTCAGCTTTGGACTGCTTGACACTTGCTACTGAAATTTGCTCTTGTACTAACATTACCGAAATCTGCGAGGTTCTCCACCCCATCATGATTTCTGTGAACAATGAACAATGATCCATCACGAGTAAAGACGTGCTTGGCAAGTCCTGTAGGATGGTTGGATTGCAAATTAAAATTACAAGGATCAAAGGATAAGTAACTAAGCGTTTTAAGCGTATACCGATTTAACTGCATTGCTGCATACCAATCATTTTAAATGGCAATGGAATATGCACAAAACTAGTATGGAGAGCAGCTATTATTCACATGCTTCGTGACAAATAAAAGAACGGAAATGACAACGTTCATTCTTATGCGGCTTCGGTTGACCGATGTGTTACCTTAATCCAGTTTATATTCATTCAAGCTATTCACAAAGACATGCATGTATCCTCACCGCCACATTCGCGTTATTTCGTTTACCTAGTGAAATAGGCTATATCAGGCAATGCAATTAAGAAAGTGCGTCATCAAGCCGCTTTTTGAAAAAAGGTTAATATTTGGGCAAGGATGACGTGAGTTGGAAGGGCGCTCCGGGCTCGGGACACTCCAAGGGAAAAAGAGTCTCGTTGACAATCAAGACGAATGTAATATGTGACCCATTTGAACTAAAGACCTCTCAGGTGGGTATTTTTGCTCAACTGCAGCAGGTTGCGACAAGGGTAAGGTGGCCAGATATTTCGCGGGCCGAAGCGGGACGCTTCCGGATTTTTGCGGGCCAAATCAGGACGCTTAATCTACCCCCGTTATTTCAGCACTCGCAGACCGTACAGCAAATTCAAAAGCAAAATAGCTACATACATTACTTCACTGCAATAACAAAGAGTACTTAGGTCATTAGTCAGTTCAATGATTACGCCACTGAAGTTGATGTGCCGCTTGAGGTTGGATCATACGCAACCACAGTTGAGAAGCAATTCTTCACATGTGAATGTATTTTCCGTAATAGAGCTGGGCGCCGCACCAGCATGTCGTGGAGTCGTTTGAAGGGTTACCCGGTGTTCTTGTCCTCCAGATTACATTTCACCGTAAGCATCCCTACCAGTGTTTGAACGTTGAACTGCGTTTTTTCTCTTGTCCATACAGTGTTCTTGTGTGAGAAGTTTCTTTCAGGTGCAGTAGTCCCGGGGAGACAGAAAATAAATTCGAAAGTTTTTGTATTTGTTCACATGGATCGAGTTGGCCTGGAAATCGGAAAATACTTATACCCACCACATGTCAGCCTTTAGTTGTTCACAGTTCAAATCAGAAATTTTGTCAGTTGATGTAAACCTACACAGGTTATTAACATCGTCAAACAGTTCGTTGTCACTGGTTTTCAGCTTTGGGAGTTTAGATCCGAAAAGACTGACGCTTGCTGCAACATTTTCCCAGGACTTTGATTGTTTCAATACCACTAAAGTCAAACCAATCAGTTCTTGAAATGGGTTCATGCTTTCGTGTAGGTAATCGAGGCGCTGGTGGTAGAAGCTGATAATACTATTCATCACATCTTTTTTCCTGATGAGACCCGCCTGTTCGAGTTCGCCAATTCAGAACTTTACCTCGTTTAGAAAAAGGATATTTCTGCTCCTTTCCGTGTATATCTGCAGAAGTTCGTACATTACAGATGACACTTTCATTGCTAAAATACTTTTTCCTCGATTTTAGTACATTAGCGTGAAAAATTGCAGGTGTCTTGTATAAAGAAGAGACACAGCACAGCGCAGAGATTTTCAAAGCAAAATTACCATACTGTGGGACAATTCGTTCGAGACAAAAATATGAGTTCAACGTTGAAAAGAGCTTCAGAATTTCCTTCACTTCTGGAATGAACGAAGGCAATCTGGTTTCTCCGTATACTAACATTCCTTGGTCACGGAATCCGTTAGCTCTTCAAAACGAAGAGCGAAAAAGTAAAAGTAGTGGACAAGCTTATTTTCAAGGTCTCATGATTAGACTAATACAACCATTCCAAAGCAAGCTAAAATGCGTACGAGAGGCTTAAACGCCCTGAGTCACCGAGGCATCGTATCTGATCCATAAGGCGAAGTGTTTGGTCTGGTTAATGTGAACTCAGGCGGAGTGCTGTGACCGCGATTGCTCGTGGATGTCTTCATGAACAAATTAGAGAACAACCAGCTGAACTAATCCATCAACAGCTTGGTGTATTACGGTCGATTTGTGGACGACATATTTTGTATCGCGGATGTTGGGGTGTGCGTTGATAATGTAGTGGCCCACTTCAACTGCACATAGTAACATCGCCTTCACTATCGAGGCAGGGCGTAACGACTAGTAGAAATTTTTAGATGTCCAGATCCATAGGGCATCAAATGGGTCAATGCGGAGGAGGGTACGCAAAATGGACACTTAGAACAGACAATATATTCTGGTGTTTATTTTCAGATAAGGGAAAAGCATTTTGGACGTCGTTCTGGAGTTTCTGCTAATGACAGTTCACCTGTACCTTATCCGACTCACTTGTGAATAGTGTCCAGTGCGTGTCCGCCCCGTGTTCTGCCTTCGTTAGTGGGTTCTCCCCGTAGAGATTCAAGACACTGCTTGCGCAGTGGTCTAGTGTGCGTTTTGGGATACAACGCTGGTGGAATATGGTTCTCCGCTAGACATCGCAGATAGAAGACGGCCGGTGGTTCAGCTAGATCACTAGCTACCGCCTGCAGAACCTTCGGTCAGATGTCGTCGACTCCAGGCGAAATGTGCATAAGCAAAATTAACCACTTCTTCTACACAGCTTTTGCAGTAAAGTTGAGGTTGTATAAACCTGACAGGGTAATGTGGGCTGGTTATCTGCTAGAAAGTTTGGGAGTATTGGGGCCGTAGGAGATCGGCTGTTTCCATTGTTGACGGCGTACATCCATCAGCCGTGACCAGTGCTGCAAGCTCGCGCTTCACCTTTCGAAGGCAGTTAATGTGGTTGCGCAGAAGTTTGCGGTTCGTGCAGAATCGTTTCATTGACGCCTGCTGATGCGTGATCATGTCCTCGCGGATCAATTTCACACAAAAGTTGCGATGCGTCACGTATGCAGTCCAGTTTCGGCATTCAGGCAGTCTTTGTGAGCTCGCCATACCAAATCCTTCAGAGACATACATTTCCGTGTTCCGCTCCTCAGCAATGAAGTATATTTGTTTTTGCGTTGGAAGGACTTCTGTTCTGATGCGTGCGCTACCAGTGTGCTAAATGTCCTTGGAAAAGTTCGATAGACAGTGTCTGGGGGCATTCGGTTAAGAAATTCCAAGATGCATCCTTAATGTAAATAACAAGCCATAGGGTGTGACAGTGTGCATTGTATCATCCTCCTTTTCAGAATATTGCAAATAACATTTATAGTCAAACAGTAGAGTTACACGGTCACTGCGACCCAGTGGCGTGCTAGTAACTATCACGTCGAGCATGAGTTCTTGGTTAGTAAGTACAAGATCGTGTATCGACGGCTTGTTGGCAGTTCGAAATCTGGTGGGAAAGGTTACCTGGTTGTACAAGGTGCAGCCAGTAATTAGCTCTAACAAGCAGGCTTTACACTGCGCACCATCGGTTGCTGGCGTTTCCATGTTGTGCACATTGAAGTCTCCAGTGATAATAATGTAGGTGTAGGAATTATTCAGAGCAAACTAAAAGACGTTCACTTTGGAGTCCATTTCTGACGTAGAGTTTGGTGGGCGGTACATTAGGACTAGTAGACTCGTGTCCTTATTTCACAAACGTAGGCGGCAACAAAGGAAATCAGGAGTGCGGATTTCCGGGTGAACGATAAATACACATCGGAGCGTTGCATTAAATTAAAGAATCGCACCACCACCCCATCCAGTTCTGTCGTTTCGAAGCAGCGACATACCGGGTAAATTGATCTCAGAATCGTTTATCTCAAGGATTAACCAGGTCTTGGAGTTTGCTAAGTTCAGCCACCTTACTTAAAAGGCCTTGGGCGTTGGTGTACATACAGGATGGGATATTCGTTGTTAGGAGTGCGTTGATGGCTGACAAATTTAGGTTTGCTTTTAAGTCGACTGTTAGGTGGCCGGCATTTAATCGTAGTTTGGTTTATGAATTTCAGTCAAGTGGCATGGCATCGCTGAGCGTTCCTGAACTAAAGTTTCGCTCCTACTACGTACAGTCCTGTTGTGTCGATCCTTTCGCAAGACTGTACAGACACAAAATTTTTGGCGTTTAACTTATATCGAATTGCTTACTACGCGGGCCGGGCGCCTGCTGCCTTTAGTGGGACCTCCGTAGGCAACCTGCCTAGAAACTTTGAGCAGTTATTCAATGGGAGTTGCATCAATTTCTTGGCTTGTAATACTGATTTCGTCAATCTTGGACCGCAGCCATTGTAGTTAGGTGATGACAGAACTCTTGTCAAGGATTTGGCAATGACATTGTGCAGAGTGAATGCTTCGTGGATGTGGCGCCACTGCTGTCGGTCATGTGTTTGCGCATCGTGACCAGGAGAATCCAGAACTTCGGGATCTCCATGAACAAACATGGTTTTCATGCTATCGCGATCAGGGTTACCCCGTTGGTCTCCTGCATCCTTCGGACGAGTTCTCAGGGGAGATCGGGTAATATGCGCAATCCGCTCGGTTAGATGCAAAGACGAACTGCTGAGAACAGGACAGCCGCTGTCTAATCCATCTTCAATGTTATTCAAAGAAGGCGAGGTTCACCAGAGTGCACTGAGGTCGGGTGACGTGCTGCGCGTTGCAGTATTGTAGGCCCAACCCGAATACTAATCACATCGCCGATGGAACCCCACTGCTTGCCATCGTCTAGCAACTTGCCTTTTACTGTGCCCAATTTGGACTCGGGAACATCGGTGTACATGAGAGATAACGCAGCATGGTGTTGTCTAGCGAGTGTCGGCTTCAAACTTGTTGCTGGTAAGTTGGGCTGATTAGAAGGCACCACTGGATTTGACGGTGAAAGCTGCGTCGCTCCACGTGTACTCGGTACAGAAGTTTGACCTACATGTGTCGCTCCCGGTGTGTTTACCGAGGCAGTGGATGGGTACGTTACCTGCTTGTTATCTGCACCGGATTTCCTCCGGCTCTGAGGTGTCGGTGTCATGCCTGAATCGCCAGGTGAAGCATCTATGGTTAGAAGAGTGAAAGCGGGCATCTTTGTGGCTTGTTCGCTTATAGGAGTAAGGTGACCCAGAGGACTTCGAGACACAGACGCTGCAGTGCGGTTGGAGCATCTAGCTCTCTTCTGCGGCTCATAGTCAGAGTTTACTTTGGCTTGTTGAGGTACCAGCTTAGCCGTATTTACGTCCGAGGGAGCCAGCTTAGTATTAACAAAATGCGTGGTTATCTCAGTCGTCCTATCGTTCTTTTTCATGAGCACAACAGAACAGTTAACAACCGGAATACCATGACAGGTTAGATAAAACCAAAAGTTGTCAGCAAATTTGTTTGTCTGTCACACTTATTGGATGTATTCGCCTATACATTCCGGACAGTATGAATCTAATGCAGCTTCGAACAATGAACAATGGTTTATCACGGGATAAAAGCAGGTGCTTGACACGTCCCGTAGAAATGGTTGAGTTGAATATCATGAAATCAAAATATATCTGGATCATCTACCGAACGTCTGCGGCGATGAATACTTTGATAATTAACATCAGTGTAAAATTTAAAGAAAACTATCATGCGTAGACGTTCAGAAAGACACTGAGGCGCAGTGATCGTTGATGTAAGGAGTGAGAAAAGTAAAATATGGTCGCTCACTTAGGTCCATTTGATACATAAATCTTGTTGAAAATCACGTTTGGCGTAACCCACAATAGAAGCGTTTAGGTAACAAAATGCTTGGAGCTGAAAGCAACATCTAATCGGTTTTTTGAAAGCGTCCAAGGTAGGAGAAGATACAACTGAATCTGGGTGTGCATTCCGGGGTTGGCAAACCCGAAAGAAAAAGTAATTTACTGTCAAGGAAGCTAACAGACAACTACCAGCATGGCCTCTTACATGCTTCGTCTTACATAACGTGCCGCCAGAAATTTTAAACAGTCTGATTGCTTTCAAATGGTCGTGGTATGTCGGCAACTCTATTTTACTGCGACATACACAAGGCCTCTGATTGAGTGCCTCATTGAAGCATAACAGCTAGGGTTGGGTGAACCCGTGCTTCCATCGTTCGTGTCGTATCTGCAACTGGAACGCATGGAGTTGCAAGATCAAAAAGTTGCACCTACACCTGTCATCAGGTATGTATTACAAGGCAGTGTGCTTGGGCCGCTTATATTTCTAATCCATGTCAAAAACATCTTCAAGGAAGTAAAATTCGTTACACCATACCTCTTCGCTAATAACATCACAATCATATGCATATTTCGACAGGATGCACCCAATAATGCTATCAACATGATCCAATTCGATCACCATACGCTTAAGACCTGATGCTCAAAGTGGAAAATGTCTTTCATTACTGATAACTGTTTACAATTCGCCACAAGTGCGATCTGATTCATTGACAACCACTTCATCTCTGTCCTACGGTCAGATACATTGGATTGAGATATCCATGCTCACCTGACTTCTGTGAACAAATGGGTTGTGCCACCGCGGCAGTAAGAGAGAACATTGGATTGATATTTAGGAATTTTTCTCTACGAGAGTTAATAATTTCTTCTAATAAACCAATATTTCGACCAACGCTGGAACATTGTTCAACGCTGTACAGCAGCACAAAAACGCGGTAGCATTGCTTTGGAACAAGTACAGAGCATTCACAAAGAGCCTTTTAGCTGATTGCACAAAACTGGAATATTCTAAATGATGTGAATAGCTCAAGATTGATTCGCTCTGGATACGGAGCATGAAGCACAAATTAGTCGTACTTTTGAACATCTTGCACAGAAATACACATGTTTACAAACTCAACCCGACACTAATGCAATCACGCGTCCACAACACGCTACATAAATATAACACAGTGGCGGAATACGATTCCAGGAACAGCAAGTCTGCGAACATTTTGCTTACCAGGTACGCCAGAGACTGGAACAAAGTACCAGCCGGAATCCATGCCTGCACACTTGAACACGGATTGTGCAGAAGCATTAACAAATTCTTGACCGTACAGAAGTCGACCAAATTGTTTGATTATTTTATACTAACATGCGGCTCATACTAACGAGCTGCTCATGCTTTGGAATCAATTGCAATTCAGCTTAGTTCAGGCTATCGACCATGATCCCTGCACCAAACTGCGGTGGACGCAGTCGCCAAATATAATATTGCAAGAGGGATGGACAAAAATGAGGATAGTCAGACGGAAAAGTTGGGTCGAAAAATATGGAACGAATGCTGAAGGGCTATCGACTCCGCTAACGTGAGATATCCGACAGATATCTAGTCAACTAGGACAAGTCCGAGAAGTAGGTAGGTGGCTAGGTACCAGCAGTACGCCTGAATGCAGTATCGACGCTTTGCTGCCGTGCAACCATCAAGTCGCGCGTGGTCCACGGATAGTGCGAAGGTCTCTTGGTCCCCCAAGCGGGCTCGAACCCGTGCCCTCGGAATGCAATGTATGCTTGTTATCCTAAAGTCTATGGGCTGGCGACAAACACAAACGGATTCAGACGTTCGGTGAGTTTCTCATGCTCTTCCATCATGTCATTGATTGCACAACTTGAGGATTCATGTACTTAGGGGCAGCGTTGCTATACAACACACCACAGCACTGTAGACCAGCATGCATACCGAGCACATGACCGAACTAGGGGAGGTGGTTCGACTTTAACGGACAACCGAATGACGCATCAGACGTTTTCATGGTTCCAGAGAGTTGAGAACAGTTGGTTGATTTAGTTGATTCCAAGTATAGTCCAAGTGTTCGAACAGTAAAGAAGCTGTTGCAAAACATCAGATGCTGAAATTCAGCATTGTTTCATCGGAGCTCCCATTACATATGATCAACACATCGCAGGCATCTGTCATCTAATTTAATCAGCCAGGTTGCACATACACACTGTAACATGGATCACGTTGCAACATTGTAATCTCATCTCTTTCCCAATGAGTATATTTCCATCAGTCTAAAAAAAGAACTTGGGAAAGTTACGAGGGAATAAGTATATGCAGCAGTGTGTTTAAAACATCCTCCCCTTCGCCATAAATACATCATCTTTCCACCGCCTCGTCAGTAGGCACCTAAATCAGTGACATATATCATCTGATTTTGTGCTTTCTAGCTCAACGATTTTATGCGCTTCCCAAACACTTATCTTCTACTCGTGTGCCTAATGCTGTGGTTGATGTTGCATTCATGCTTTATTCACCGCAGTTGGGCCAAACCAACGTACACATAAACTATATTTTTTAAAAATCTGGATCAAAGCCATTCTACTTTAGTTGGTTTGTTCAATTCTGTTATGCTGCTGCATATTCTGTGTGAATTTTGCGCTCTTGCTTTCCCTCAAATGTCATGTTGGTTGTTTGATATCCTCGGTTTGGCTACGCTTGATGTGAATGTTGGCAAGGTACCTACTTGCCTAGCACCGTCCACCTCGATTACTGACTCCAGGAGATATTGAATCGTTGCTGGGGTGGACGGGGTGCACGGTCCTCGTGGCCGTGCTAAACTTAAAGAATGCTTCCATCTAATGTGGAGCGGACTACGGCCACGCTGGCTTGTGTACTTCTAGTACGCATGATTCCCTACATAGACAGGAATGCTGCTGCTGTACATGTTGAAGCAGTGTGGGCTAGGTCCGTTGTTGCAACGTGGGCTCCCATCAACATGTCTCCCGGTCTTATTCACTCGGGTTTACACTGGATATGGGGTGTGTGGATTTGGCTGTGATTGGTGCAGAGCAAGCTACCCATGGTCGCTCTGTAGGCGCAGGCGTCCTGTGGCTGTCCTATGGACGTCATAATGACAAGCAAATCCAGAACCGGATGCCGCCAAACAGTTTTTAGTCTTGGTAAGTAACTGTTCATTGTTCACAGATTATAAAACCACCAGGAGCGACATAGCTACACGGATAACTAAACCGATCTGCCACTTTGTACGGTTTCAAGGTAAGATAAAGATCCGGTAACCTGTCGATCCAGGTCGCGTTCCTGCACCCGTTACTTTATATTACGAATCTGACTGTCACCTGCACGGTCATATCCGGGATCCGGTTGAAAGAGCGAGAAGTTAACGCACTCATCGCGCCAGGTAGATGTGACGGTGAGTCGCGAAGGTTGCGTTTCTCTTCAGGATGGTGAAATTTATCCGATAAATTCAACAAGGTGCGGACCTAAATTTCGGCAGAACTCTCTCGTTCAATCGCCCCACTTTCCGGAGTACTCAATAGTGAATAAACTAGCACAGAAAGGGAACATCCGCGAAGCGCATTTGTTTCTAGTATGCCCAAATGATAAAAAGAAATAAACCGGAGGGAAATCTGCGAATTTAAACAGCACTTGTTTGTGCATGCAAGCCAAAGCAACGTGATTGACGTATAACGAACTGAAACTCGACCAAGTCTAAGTAACAGCTGGTCAAGTTTGAGAGGATATAAAATTGTCTTAAACACACATTGATAAGTTGGCATGAACATCCAGTTTAAACGTTGCCGTGATTCCGGAAACTGCTCAAGAGCTGATGTAATCGCTCCACCCAGACGTGCGATGGTGAATTAGCGCCTCCTCATTGGATCTGTAAAAGTTGACCCGCAGCAGTTCGTCAAAGGAAAAATCGCACCGAAAAATGAAAAGTCGATATAGGTCGTAAGTGTCCCCGGTCAGCACATGGTGCACATATTTCACGGTACATACGGAGGCCATCGGGTTAGAGCCATGAACTAAATGAAAGCCGTGCCATAGTCCCTCACTACCTCGATTGGAGGCATGAGAGCGTCATAATACTTTGCAAATTACAGCTGAAGACACATCCGAATGCGAGGATGTTGAGGCGGTCCCGTCCCTCTGAGTGCCGTCCTGAACAACCGGGCTAGAGTTTAGATAACCAGCAAGAAAAAAGGTAAAAACATCGAAAATATTTTGCACAGCATATCGTAACATCGCAATCACTGTCGGCACTCAGTGCACATACCGCTGCAGCTCAAAAGATATTTAGGCGGCCCCAATATGACATCTCAAATGCTATTGCGGTGAGAGAAGAGAATACAAATTATCACGCGAAATTCAAGGTGAAACCATGACTGCTACACACAGAGAATAATGCAGCTTGGACCTAATTCAGCATGTATCGACTTGAACCGATGCACGATAAGCGTGTAGTTGGCGACACGGAGTGGAATTGATCGAGAATTTGCACCGGGACCAAACAAGTCACCCAACAGAGGGCACAGCAGCGCACTCCGGTGTCCGTCCAGTGGCGCGTGATGAGTGCGGTATACATGCACTCATGGGACAAAACTGAGGGAGGGTAAACAAATGGACTACCGCGAATGCCCTAACAAATGTTGTACAGGATGGGAAATATGGGCTTGTTGTCCACATTTTTGACACCGACTCGGTACATGCACACCACAAAAGACGGACATCCCATTCTATCCGAGTGCGGAGAAAAGTTGCCGTGATTACACCGTCCAATGGCGAGTGGAAATGAAATGCTCATGGCTGAAATTAAGTCGCAGGTTAAGTTGTTAACGGCAAAGTGGAGGTGAAATAATTGCTGTGAAACAGCGCGCATACTTACGGGTCCAACAAGATACAGAAACATGCATCACTACTGCAGATGGATAAAAGCTTTAAAAAATCGCATTCGATGCCTTCTGGAACATTGATTGCTTAAAGATTGTAAAAAGTCATGGCTGGCCGCATTCGGATCCGGAATTGTCTGTAACCGTGGCCTCCACGGGCAAAGCTACAGGACGCCTGCGCCTACAGAAACATCATGGATGGCTTGCGCTGCACCACCCACAGCTCCATCCACAAACCCCATATACAGTGGAAACCCGAAGGAATAAAACCGGGAGGAATGCGGATGGGAGCCACGTTTCATCAACGGAGTCGGCCCACACTTCCTCACTGGTAAACAAATGCACGCTGTAGTTGGGGATTCAAGCGCACACAAGCCTGCGGCAGGACCGCAGTCCGCTCCACACTGAGTGCATGGAACAAATCTTCGAGCCTAGCACGACCACAAGGACAGTGCACCAGTCCCCCCACTGCAACGACTAACTGTCTCCTGGAGCCAGTATAGTGGAGGTATTACTTTAAGACTTTCATGCAGCCATCTCCCTTCAGAAATTTTAAGAGAGCAAGAACGAACAGCATTTATGCGAGATAACCTAAATTCAGATTATTTCTTGTCTTCTCATTCAGCCGCTTACAGACAAATCATGGAAAGAGTAAAGGAATGCAATTGAAAAAGGGGGTCAATAGGAAAATCAATAAAACACTGAGAAAATCAAGGTCATTGCCTTCGTCCTACCAGGGAAAGGCAAAACTGGCCACAAGGCCAACCTGTTTGCAAAGGTTCGGTTTCATTCGTCGGATGGCCGAGGCTTCAGCGAAACGAAGCAAGCTCGCGTTGTTTTGTCTGCTGATAACCTTGAATACGTCACGTGGGTTTTCGCACAAGGCACAATCGAGCAGATGCTGAGCGATGGAGCTGGCAGGGAGTTTAGGTCCACTATTTGCCAGGTTCCGTGGAACATGTTCCATGATCCTAGTTGATAGCCTTCTCTCGGTTCGGCCAATGTACATGCTACCGCAAGTACAAGTGAATTGGTAAACACATGAAGCGGTAACCTGAGAGTGAGGCCTATCCAAGTTGGATTCATGGAACAGCTTCTTGGTTTGATGTAACAACACGAGCTCAGCTGCGTAATAGCACCTTTTTATGGTTTGGCGGAATCGGTAGCACAGTCTTCTGTCGTTCTGTTCCCCTTTGCATGGTAGCGTGATGAAGACCTTTTTCTTTGGGACATCCATTCGTGTTTCTTTCTTGGCGACCTCATTCCCATACCTGACGATGAATTTATTAGGATAGCCATTTTTGCGTAGGTTAGATTCGATGTATCGTAATTCAGCCTCAAATGACACTTCAGAGCAAATTCGGTGTGCTCTAACAAAACAAGTTCGAACTAGGGATCGTTTATAGTTCATTGGACAGTAAATGTTGAAATGTAGGTATTGTGCGGTCCAGCTCTGTTTCCGGTAAATCGATCTTATGAGTGAACCATCCGCTCTTCTTTTAAGTGAAACGTCAAGAAATAATCTGAATTCAGGTTATCCCGCAGAAATGATGTTCGTTCTTGCTCTCTTAAAATTTCTGAAGGGAAATGGCTGCATGAAATTCTTTAAGAAACGCCCCCCTCCTGACAAGTTTCGTTCACTGGATAAAGTAGTGCCTTTACGTTGTTCCATTTCGCGTGAAGCCGCACGTATTGAGACTTATAAGGAATGCATAAGGGTGTCCATGTATCCACGTCGGTTTGTCAAAGCACTGAGGAATGACCATCTGCATGTTAATTCTCGGAATTTGCGACGAGACACGAAGCTTCAGATTGAGGCTTCTGTGCATCGTATCACACAGCTGAAAGCCAGTTTTGGGTACTTTGAACCCCTCTTGAATAGTCTCAATCTGGTTTGTCGCACGAAATTTTGTAAATTTCCACTGTTCCTGTTTCCACTGTGACTGTATGAAGGTTTGCCGTGCAACGGTCGCGTAACGTCCCTTTGTTCAAACAATGATGTGCATGCAGTGGGATTTTGCACTGTGCAAAATTTTCCTGACCCACAGTCACTGCAGTTTACAACTCCGCAGATGTTTGACGATACAACGTTCATAGTCTGTGTTTGTGCGTGTGTATTTTAGTCCCGCCCCCACAGTGTTCACGCGCATCGGTGTTTGCTTGCTACGACGTGTCTCCACAGATCGCCGTAAAGAAACTGATCTTGGCCGTATTTTTGAAATCATACACAAGCACGCATCGCGGCTACCCTATGGAACATATGCACACTTATCGTACAGGTCGCAATCAGGAGTTTCAAGTTCTGCCTAACCGTCCACTAACTGGTTGTAAGCTAACCGCTCAACGCCTCTTGGATTGTGGCGATACTGACGTTTACGTCCACACTGATTGTTGAGCGCCTATCTGCGCTATTTGTCGTCTACCTGAGAGCATAAACAAGTAAGGTTTGCTATTGTATGTTATTCATGTTCATATCGATTGTCCGTTGAACAAAACACCTGTAACATACCAACCCCCACGATTTGTTTGGTTAAACTAGCCTGTAGCCGTTTACTTTGCTTGTGGCATGTAAGTTGAGGTGTGTTTCTCACCCTCAGCTAACGTATATTTATGATGATGACGGCTATTTTTCTGCGGGCACCGCTACTTGAAACGGGCCTTACCACCGAGCATTTCCAGTCAATATGCAGCGAACGTTCGAAAACGTCCGCCACGCAGGTGAGCTTACGGCCGATAGGGACCAGAAAATCAGTGTGTGCAACTCGTCTCCCCCATCAGGCTTGGTGCCATCAAAGTTAGTGAATAGTTGACGCACCTCTTCAATACCGCAGCCCAGAATGTCGAGTTCGGGAAAGGCGGAACATCTCAACCTCGATGCAGGCATCAGATCGTTGGCAAATAGGGAAGCGAAATGAGCGGCCAACGCTGTCTTCCAGTTCAGTATCCTGATAAGCGTTATCCAGGATTTTTAGAGCTTCCAACCTAGGGGACAAAACAATGGAGATGAAAGCTCTAGCAATCTCAATCCTACTGCTTCTTGCGTCCGCCGATAAGCTCGTACAAGCATAACGTCCAATGCAAGAGCACCTGGTCTCCATTTTCGTCAGCAGGTTTGGCACTAATAGTAGCTTCATTCAGAGACGTACGTGGGGAGCTTTAGTCGCCTTCCCTAGTTACCGTGTCTCATCCGCTGGTACTACATCCCAAACCGAGAGAGCGACAGCCATCGTTCAGTGTCCCATTCCCGATTCGTTTGAGAAGTTACGACAGCCTGTAGGTATGGTTAAATTTTCTACAGTTTCATTCCGCACCGTTCAGAGTTAGCCCAACCCCTTAGCGATCTACTCCAAATGGATGGAGTTATGTACCTTTACGGAATCGACTTAAAGTACGTTTACTGACCTCAAGCACCAGCAAGTATCTGCCGCTCTTCTTGTACATCTATAGATCCTAAAGCACCGTTACTGTAGTGGACGCTTCGGATACAGCTGCAGATGGTGTGTTACAACGAAAGAAGTGAAGTGTATCCAAATGCGTTTTTCTCGAAGAACCTATAACCTGCGGAACAACGTTATAGCACGTTCGAGAGAGAGTTTTGACCATTAACTTCAGTGCGCGTCATCTATGGGCAGTACATAGAGGGACGCACATTTAACAGATACAATCATCACAGCTGTCCACGTTTGCACTACGTTCTGCCTCTGTTAGCTTTCCTCAAAGGGAAGTTAGACAATTAGACTAATTTTTAATTTACCGAAGATACACGACATGAACAACGCCGTAGATGAATTATCACGGGCGGAAATCAATATTCTTTTTGAGCTTTCTCCCATTGATATGCTGGAATTAACCTCAGCACGTCAATGTAAGCAATTTCTAAAACAAATGTGTGAAACTAATCTGCAGATGAAACCGATTTCGTTACCTGACTGTTCGGGTGGGTGACGTTTGTACAGGGAAATTACGACCTGTGGCGCTTCAGAGCTAATGGTGGGTCATTATGATTCACTGCATGGTCTGTCACGTGCGAGGAACCGCGCCACTCGCAAGGTTATCTCTTATGGTATTGTGTAAAAAGCAAGGAACAAGGACGTACAGATGAGGAGAAATTGTCGCTCCTGTCAGCGTACGAAAGTGCCCAACTTAACAGTTTCACCAATACTCAGGCCCATTATGGTAATGTTCATATCGATAGTTTCGGTCCGTTGCCACCATAGAGGAAAAGTGTTTAGCAGAATCCGTATCCGGATTTGTCTGCCACCGTGGCCTGCAGGGGCACAGCCACAGGACGCCTGCGCCTACAGAAAGATCATGGATGGCTTGCGCTGCACCACCCACAGATCCATCCACAAACCCTGTATCCAGTGTAAACCCGAAGGAATAAAGCCGGGAGGAATGCGGATGGGAGCCCCGTTTCATCAACGGAGTCGGCCCACACTCTTTCACAGACAAACACAGATCAACAGATAGGCAAGATTCAACGCGTCATAATCATCGTGGCATGCTAGTTGAAGGTGAGAAACACACTTCAACTAATATGCCGCAAGAAGAATGGAACATTTCGATAGAAAGTAGAACAAAACATTTTCAGTTGGTTTTTCACACGCCGCTTTTGTTGTTTTTTTGTCATTTTAATGCTTGTAGTATTAATCATGTGAATCAACACAATACTGTACACAAGTCTTCCACTGATTCCGGTTGTGGGCCATATCTTCAAGAGTGCTAAGCCATTGGCACTCCTCATCTTTGGGTCCCCATCCTGGAAGACGTACGGATCCAACAGCGACTAGACAAGAAGTCAGCGATTTCATGTGCCGCCGGCAAGTGGAAGGCTGACCACCACGCGGTCGCCTCCAGCCAGGTCCTTGACGACCGAATAGAAAGCGACGCGGTAGACGCTCAGGTGCCATGTGAAGGACGTGACCGAGCCATCTCAACTGGCGCAACAAAACCAGTTTGTTGAAGGGAATACTCGCATTCCCCAAGATGCGACGACACAGACCCGCTGTATTTGGGGAATCAAGCGCACACAAGACTGGCTGCACCGTAGTCCGCTCCAAACTGAGTGCATGGAACCACCCTTCGAGACTAGCACGACCACAAAGACCGTGCACCCGTCCCCTCCAGCAACGACCAACTGTCTTCTAAAGCCAGTTGGACGAGGTAGTGGGTAATAGACTGGTAGGCACCTTGTCAACATGCAAATCAAGCGCAGCCGCATCGGGGATGTCAAGCAACAGTCAACCAAATGAAATGAAATGTCAAATAAAATAGATCGAATAAACAGTACAGATATGGCAGTAAATTAGCATGTGAAATAAATAGATTATCAAAATACCCGTGATACATTCAGGATGACAGGAAAAAGCATCAAGACATATATGAGGAGAAAAATAAGCCAGGTTAACCGCCTTTAATTTAACCGAAATGTGCAATTTATTGGATTATTCAGGTATACATTAAACTGAGGTAACAAAATAACACTAAGAAAAACTAGAGAACCCACCACAGCACATAAGCACAGCGTTAGTAAATGGAATGCAGCGTACCTACAAACACTGTGACGGTTCTGCATACGTTTTCAGCAGGACTCGTCGTTGTTTCAATGAAGGTCCTGAATGGTCTCGCTCGTAGCTTATTAAGCCTGTCTGACTCAGGAAATCGAGACCGCATATGCTACAGAATCATGCGTTCGAAGTCGATGGAGTGCAGCCCACTGGCGCTTATCGCTTCCGCAACTGCCGCTTCTTCTCTGCATGTAAGACGGCTTTCTCTTGCACCTCGGCAACTGCCTTTATGATAAAACCGCGCCATGCACTTCGATCAACCGCTTTCAATTCCCATGGTCTGCAATCAACATTAGAACGTGATATGTGCACTTTGATCATGTACTGGTAACGTAATTTCGGTTTTCCAACGTGACCTTTCCCTGTTGGCCATAAAACAGCTGTTTCGGTATCCGGGTCGAATCCATGTGGCAAATACGTCCGAGCCAACTCAGGTGCCTCAGCAGAATGATGAAGTCCACTTCATACAGTCCACTGCGTCGGAACACCTCCGTGTCTGCAACTCGGTCCATCCAGCCAATGCGTATAATACGACGCAGACACTGCTGATGGAAGCGCTCCAGATATCGGACATCTTTCCGATAAAGCGTCTAGATTTCGCTGCGTATAGAAGGACGGACAGCATCATAGACTTATGTACCAGCAGTTCTGTCCCAATAGTGAGCTGGAGGTTGTACCACACGCGGCACTCTAGCTTGCCAAAAGCAGAAGCCGCCTTCGATGCACGGTTGCGTAGCTCGCAGATCATCTTCAGGATGGTTGTTATTACGCTACCAAGGTGGCAAAATCTCGAAGTGGTTTCCAGCACTTCGTCGGCAATCTGGATTTGGGCAGGCTCACGGACTGAAATCCGGGTGAAGGATGGAAAAGTTAAACAGTTTTGCTAGAGCGGATCAATGGTGCTCATGCAAACGTACGGATTACATGTGAAGTAGAATAGGACAATTGTCTGCCATTTCTGGACATACTCATAAGTCTCAGGGATGATGGATTGATTAAGAGGTCCACTTACCGAAAATCAACTTGGTCTGATCAGTGCCTGCACTTCCCCAGCTTCACACCAGTGCGGTACAAACGGACACTTCTGAAGACTCTAGTTGGTCGTGCCAGACGAATCTGTTCGGCCGTCTGTCCGGACGATGAGCTAGGGTTAATTACAGCAACACTAATGGCGAACGGCTACACATGAACATTTATCGAGAAACACAGCCAACCGCGAGCGCCAAAGGACTTGGCGCACACGACAGCCAAGAAGAATGTGTATATCGAGTTACCTTGCCGAGGTGATTTAGCCACACTGAAGACAACTAAGCGTATAATTTCGTCTACATAATGGAATTACTATGCTGCACAAGTTGTCGTCATCAACCGAACCTGAAATTTGCCCAAACTTCCAACGAAGGAAGCCCAGCCTATTGGGGCCAACTCACACTGTGTATGCGAATTTGTATGTGACTGAGGAAACAGTTATATAGGCAGAACTAATAGAACGCTGAATTAACGAATAAAGGAGCACGTAGCAAGATGGGTTCAGCGTGAGGTTACTGAGATCGCCTACCGTCGTCAAATTCCGTATTCGCACAAACTGCCAGCTTCCTCGATAGGCAAACACCTAGTAGACTCGGGTCACCGGGTAGAGTTAGGCTCCGCGTTTAAAGTTATGTTACGTCACACTAATTCCCCGCTTCAATCGGTTTGCTGGGGCTGCCGCTATAAGCTGAATGAAGCCAGCCTTGTGTGTTAGGAAACAATTAGTTGTCAGCCTAAGCCTGCATTGGACGTAGGTGTGAAATTCCGTCATTCGTTCTGCACCTCAAGCTTGTCTGGTTGCACCCACTGTTAGCTATATCTATGCATATCGGTTATTTTTAATGGTACCGATGAGACAATACGAAATGCATGCATCTACCAGACTTTGTCTTCTTTTCGGGCTTTTCAATGCCTTGCTTGTGTTGATGTTGATCCCGAATTTAGCCGCTGTCGAAGCCAGAGCACTAGTCATGTGCCGCAACTAATCTGCGCTATGCGCAAACGACGCACAGTCGTCAGCAAACAGCAACATAAGTTCTCAGAATGATTCGTTGTCTTTTCGATACTGGACCCCAGTGGCCTTGCTCGTGGCTCATTAAACCCGCCTGACTCAAGCATTCGCGACCGCAAGTGCAACAACACCATGCGTTCGAAGTCGATGGAGTACAACCCATCGGCGCCTGCCGCTTCCGCCCTTGCTCGTACGCTTGAGACTACTGCTATTGATATCTGCTGCTTCACTAAAACCCGATTACAGGACCCTAGGACGACGCTACGACTGGTTTCGCTGTCTGCAAGCTCCGCTGGCATTTTGATTACAAGCGAACTGTCAGAAGAAGCTCAGCAGTAAACCCGCCAAACAATTGTTCCAATGATCTCCCGAAACAAAGTGACACAAGCTCTTTCCAATGAAAAATAGGAAGCGATTAGAAAGCTACAGAGAAGAAAATGTCACAATCCTTCCAGCGGACAAAGAACCCATAGTAGGGGTGTTCGATGCACCGGCTTACATTGAGAAGTCCAAACAACCCCTATCCGACAAGACTACTTATCGCCACATCGATCAGGACCCCAGCTTAAAACTAGTCGCTCGAATCAGCATAACATTTACGAAACTGTCAACAACAAATAAAATCACTAACCAAGTACGAATGATGATAGAAGTCGACAGTACCAACGTTGCACAATGCTTGGGGCTACCTAAAGTAAACAAAGACAGGGCTCCGCTTCGACGAGTCGTCTGACTTCCAAGAACAGCGTCGTACAACCCAGCAAAGAACCTCTAGGGGAATTAAAACCCCACGTCAGCGGATCTGAACAAAGCATTAAAAAATGCTAAACAGTGCCTTGATAAACTGCAGGGTGTCCATATAGAGAACGAGGACATAATGCTGTCATTCGGTGTCACTGCTCTCTTCATATCGGCCAACCACGAACATGCATGGAGACCATGCTGAAATTACTCCGGTGTCAATTGTGCATAACAGGAAATCTGAAACCATAAAGTGTGTGGGAACTGTTGGACCTATGCTAGGTTACTTATATTTTCTGTGATAGGCAGATAGATCAACAGCTGAATGGAGCGCCCCTGGGTCCCCCATATCAGGGCTCATTGCCGAAGCTGTAATGCAAACAATGGGGCGAGTTAGCATAACACTGATCAACGCAAAGCTGTCGATTCGATACATCGACGATACATTTGTCATGGTGAAAGAAAATTCTGTACAGCGTACACACGATTTGATCAAAGACACATTCGAGGACATCAAGTTCATCATTGAATTGAAGAAAAATAACAAATTGCCATTCCTCAGTGTTTTGGTCCACAGAGAAATAGATGAAACAATTCAAACGTATGCATATCGGAAGAAGACACGCGCGAATCAAATATGGTAGTCCCACAGTAACCACCAGATGAACCACCAAAAGAGCTTTACCCAAACTCCATTCAAGTGACGTCAAACATACTGCAGCACAATGAAACTGAAAAAGATGGAAGTGAACCACCTACACCCTGGGTTACAAAACAATCGATATCCACTACCATGCGGTCTTTGTCCGCTGGATGGATTGTAACATTTTCTTCTCTGTAGCTATCTAATCGCTTCCTATTTTTCATTGGAAACAGCTTGTGTTACTTTGTTTCGGGAGATCATTGGAACATTTTTTTGGCGAATTTGCTGCTGAGCTTCTTCTGACAGTCCACTTGTCTTCAAAACATACTCCAGGTAAGCCAAGTACACCTTGTGGGAAATATCCGACGCTAAGGGAGCGTCTTTTGATTAACATGTGCTTTTAAACTGTGCTGTGGGCGGTGCGATAAATTTCTGATCTGCATTTTACGCTTTATATGATTACTTTTTGGTGAATTTGTTTAAATTGGCGCTTAACGCTGATTTACGTCTGTTTCGCATGTTGCACACTCGATGCTGGATTGCGGATTCTAGCTCAGCCAATTTTTCGGGACCCGTGGTAATGAGACAGTTAGATCTATTTTCTATTATGACTTTTCCTACTTGTGAAGGTGATTGTGGGCGTTCGTTACCATCAGTTTGACCATCTGCTTCTCATACTGCCTGGTTAAACCTCAAACATCCGGAAGACCAAACGCCGGTCTGTGATTCGTAATTGATGGGAGAACAGTTCTCTTCACATAGTGACCATAACGGAGAAATAAACCATAACGTTTACCTACACAAGCACGGTTCCGAACTACCAACACAATTACCTCAATACAGAAACAAGGTAACAGAGGGACAAAGTCCAATAAAGCAGTCAAACCCATGTAATCTACCATATAAAGTGAAGTGAATCTGATAAGCACTACATCGGACAAACGGGAAGGAAGCTTTCCTGCTGGAGTACAGAGCTTCAGATGACTATATGAAGGCATGATCCCCATTTCATTGGTTTCGATACACGAGGATGAAGCTGGTCATCAATTTGACCTGGAAAACATAAAGATTCGAGCACATGGGAGTACGAAGCAGACAAGAGAATTCTTAGAAGCACGGCACTCTATGAAGAATCCAATCAATCGTTTCGTTGATTTGGACGCCATCTACGCAAATCTATGAGCAAAGGACAACCAACACAGTCGAATGACCTTAATGGAAAAGGACACCATACAAATGGTCCAGGCACCGTTATCAGCTGCGGAGCTAAAAGGGCTAGATCACGAGGTATGGGTGGGTGTAGGTGGCCCTTTGCAAAGGTCACATGCCCGAACAACCGATGACGATGGCCTATAAAAACACACGTGCGTGACTACCCGGTTCACACTTAAGTATCGCTACACTACCCTACACTAAGGCATTGATGATGTCACCACGACCGATGACGAAACGTTTGTAAGAAACTCCGAAGCTCAGAAAACAGTTCATCTAACAAATGAAGAACCTTAGCTACATTTAGTTCCATATCAGACCTCCACCTCTAGCTAACCCGTATTATGAATGATATCAAAGCCGCATCCGTTTTAGCGAAAAGGATGGATCCATATATCGACGCTAGAGCTGTCGAATTCCTACTGTCAAAGAAGCTAACAGACAACTACCAGCATGGCCTCTTACATGCTTCGT
>OX104064.1:56855897-56916887 GCA_944474145.2 Dicrocoelium dendriticum | reverse complement strand
AACCAGAGAGACAAAAGTAGTGTTCAGCACTCGCTGATTCAAAAATCCGCGACGTTCGTGGGTACAGCCGACTAACATTTAGCTAAACACTTTGAGGAGCTAATCTATCCGAGGTGTTTGTTTGGTCCCCTGGGACGTTGGCGTAACAGCTCTAATCCTAAACGAGGCCTGACATCATCTAGTACAGCGGAACTAGAACAGGTCGCTTGACCTATATGACCTTCCCTCGTCCTTACCAAAAGACTGTGGCCACAGACTATCGACCGCTTTGGCTTGTTTCTCCTGTTTGTTGCAAGGGGGTGTTTCTCTCCGAATGGCAATTGCAAGCTCTCTTCTCATCTCTGAATTTTGATGGAGGACGTTTTTTTAAGAAAATCGTGGATTCATTTGTCTCACAACTATTGCTTCCATTACGACAGTCCGCTCTATCCTCGTTGTTTTAGACTTTTCAAGGCGTTGATTGCCATTACATGACCGGGCCTACCTGCAGACTTTTCTCAAACTACTCAGTCTGGTCAGTTTTTATGCGGTCGGATCATCACATAGAGATACAATCTTAGAAGTTGTCGCTCTTATCAGTAAATTTTGTGTGGCCTTCGGAAGCTCCGGTTAATTATGTCGTTAAGACACTGACCGTGTCCGCTCACAGATTCCCATGCAGTATTGCTCATGTCTGTTAGGCACACCAAATGAGTACTGCTGGAGTTTGGTAACGGGCTCCCTGTCTCCTCACTGGCTAGTATCTTAAACTGGGCCGCTCATTCTCACCAGGTTGTATTCTCCGTATATCTCTTGGTCTTGTATTCTATACATGTAGCTCCCAACGTTATTCCTACTCTGGTGCTGTCTCAGTGCGGCTTGTCGACGAGTTGGTGTGGTCACGATGCGATTTTTCGGAACGTTAAGTCGGGTTGGTTCATTCCCTATTGATTAAGGCCTCGGGATACTGCGCAGTCACGACTTCACTTACACTCCTACCTTCGCTCTCAATCCACTCAGTTGACGATTTTACCTGTTATTTGGTTTAACTTTTTAACTTTTTTCTTCATTTTCTCGGAGAACTGCCCAAAATCCGCATCCACACCCCGAGCTACGCATATTCTCATTTATTTCGCTATCAACTTTATCTACCCGCTTGAGTCATTACGTCTGAAATCACTGCACAGATCGTAGCTGATCAACTGAACCCGTGTCTCTTATGAACCACGTGAACACTTCTGGGGTCATCACCCTGTAGCTTTTGTACACTAGTCCCTTGACCAACAAACTTCCCACTGAAGCCACTGAAACATCGGCTGTAAAATCTCTGGTATTACTTGATCCATCTTTGTGTTTGTGCTGTGCTTTGCTTGCATACTTCGGGGTTCCAAACAAACTATCCTCCTCTTCTTATTACTTTCCAGAATATGCCGTGGCTTCTTTGTCACTTTATCATTTGTCGAATCGTCTTCTAGATTTCCTCCACACCCTTGGAAGGAAATAGCGCGGTTAAATTAAGTAAATAAATAAAGGTTATTCTCGACAGTGCGAGACACGCTTACTTCGGCATGATCATGTTATCATCGTTCAACACTAATCCGTACATATTCGTTGACCATTTGATTGTAGTGAACTCTGATGACTTATTACTGACCGCGGTGCACACAGTTCCAGATCCAAACTACAAAATTGTCCCATTATAGCTCTCGGTCGTCATTCGTGCCCGATTGTGCTTGATGAGTTCGAGCTTGTCACAGCGTTCATCAACCTTCCGATGTCATAGCCCAAGTGATCTGAGCATCAATCTTCTTTACTTGTACTAATTTAAATTCGGACACTGCTCATTGCACGCTCATTTTCTCCTTTTTCTGTTGTGCTTTTACTTCGTTGACGTTCAGATCCATTACCTCTTTCTTATTGTCGTTTGACATCATCCGCGCTAAATTATTTGCGCAATTTCACCTGGTCTGGTCACCTATCTGCTTCTTACGATGTTTCATTGTGATCACTTCGCACCCTTTTTGTCAATGTGCCTGAAGTCACTAGTGCTTGTGTTGATCTTATAAACTTTAATTCGAAATCACCTTACAGTCTGGACGCCTCCCTTGGCTCGATCTGCAGAACATTATCCAACATCTGGATCGCTTACGCAACGTTATCAAAGAACACGCGGACGCTGTTTCTGAACAGGACATGGAGTTGCAACCATTGGCTCCACACGACTCTCCCGTCCAGCACCCTAAGGTAAGGGAGTAAGATGCATAAATTTTCCGGCGGTCCTCTGGATTAGCTATTTCGTATTATAGAATTTTGAGCATCTGCATTCCAGTTGCGTACACCCTCTGACAAGTGAATGAACTGGAAGCGTTTAGCCGAAAGGATCCACGTTTATCTTCAATGTTTAGTCGTAGCTAGTATTGGATTGGACTGGTTTTATGATTAAATTGCGCACGTTGTGCCGACAAGCTATGCTTCTCAGATGGGACTAGCCCCTAAGGGACAGTCATTCTACTCAACGAAGTTTATCGATGAAACCGAACACCTAAATGGCGTTTACAAGATTTCTCCGTACCTCCCTGCCTCATAATCAAAAGTAAGGATCTTTTAAGCTACGTTAAAGGCCTGCAACCTTTCACATTGACTCGCCTAATTGGTAGCATAAATCAGCGAATCCACTCATTCGTCCCCGACATTAGTCTACTAATCAACAGAGCCACATGAACGGGCGATTACCTCCAGCCGGCGTCCGATTTACTGCATAGCTCAACTCTCAAAGCCAGTTCGTTTATTCTCACTCTCTATTGTCGCCACATAGTTTAAATTTCTGATTTGATTCGTCTTCTAAATTCGCCGCTTTCAGGTTAACTTCGGTTGGTGTGCGTAATTCCAGTATTTCCCCTTTCTAAGATCATTGCTTATCACTGGTCTTATTGTGGTTATAAGTGGCTAATGTTATTTCACCTCGTTATAGTCCACACCCTTTCTGTTCCGTTTTTCAAACGCTGCAGAATTTACCTAGTTTCCCCAATCTACCATGTTCCTTTGGAGCCCGAATCAGTCGGTTTCAGGTAACAGCCAGATAGCTAAGTAAAAATGTCTGGTTGCCACGGTATTAGTGTGTTCCATATGTGTCGTTTTTGCACATCTAATTCCGGCTTCAGATGGTGGATGTAAATGGCTTCGGCAATGGACAAGAGTTATTTTCGGAATCCTTTCGAGAAGCGTTCAGACAGTGAGTGGATGACTTTTAAGGAGCTGTATGACCACAGTCAAGGGGTGCGACATGATTGAGCTGTTTGAAGACATTATTTCGCCTTGGTAAAACCCCGCCGGGAATTGCTCGAAAATCCTCTGACATAGACGTCTCGTAGTGCCACCCACGTATTCTACACCATAGGAGCACCAGTATCAATAAACGATCATAGAACCGGTCAACGAAGGCAGTTTTTCCAGGGTTCTGCAAGCAATGGCTCGTTGTGATAAACAATTCTCAAGTGGGCCGCGGAGTAACTATTCTCAACAGCATCTTTCAGACGTCGAGTTAAGATATCAGCTGCACAACCGCCCTTAAATGATAAATGCATGAAAAGCTCTTCCTTGAAAGCAATGTTCCAAGGTGTCTTTCGTTTCATTCAAATGCCTCATGATAAATTTATCAGGGTAACCATTTTCCCTAAGGGTTTCGCTACTTCTCGTAGTTCTCTGACGGCATCGGGAGTGTAAACGGGAGATCGGATTAGGTTGCGTGTCGCAATCCAATCACACAACGTGTAATCCAAACTTGACCCTCCAATTAAACTCCTCTTATGTTGTAAAGGTATTACGCTGTGAAAGTTAATTGGCTGTCCAGTCCATGTTTGCTTTCTGTGTACCGTTCTGCTATATGATCCGTTCGAATTACGGATATATTCTACATCTAGAAAAGGCAATCGGTTTCGGAATTCGTGTTTATATGTATAGCATAGATTCACATGTGCCTTAGTAAAGGCTTTCAGCAACTGTACCGCATGATTTTCGGATTCGCAAAGTACGAAGGTGTCGTCAACGTGCCCTTCGTACATTTCAGTCCCACCGATCTGAGTTCCAAGTAGGTCTTTTCCTAATTATGCCATAAAGATATCAACTAACAACGGCCTCTTAGAAGATCCCATGACCACTCCATCAATCTGACGCTGCAGTTCAACATTGAAGATGAACGGAACCTTTAAGGCGCAGCGAAGTGGTACCTCTAACAAATTCTCCAGAAAAGTTGCGTATATAGGCAGTTCTGAGCCAGCTCATATGTGTACTCCACCGTTTCAAGCAGTGGAATGTTTGTAAACAGCAACTGAGTTTCAAATGATAGCATCCTTTTGTTAAAGAAGTTGAGTTCAGATATCTTCCAAATGAATTCAAAGGTGTCTCTTACGCAGTAAGTGCAAACCATATTCCGCAACAGCTGCAACTTCTCCACCATCCTTTGCGCTAACAAATGCTAGCTGCTCGACTTATATCTACTTTTGTCTGTAACAGTTTGATTATTTTGTCACCATTGCTGTGTGGCGTGTGCATTCTACGTAAGTGTAGGGTTATTAATTTTGAAATTTAAGGCTCTCATTGTTCGCATTTGTACGTGCTGGCAAACCAACCCCATTGTGCGCGACTGCATTGACTGACTACTCGATTACATTATTTTCTATATGTGTTCATTAACTCAATACTTGCTCAGTACATCGAATCTTCCTTTTTACATTTCCTAGTTTTCGTTATTGCAGCACTTTTCCCAATGACTACTTATTCCTGCTTTTGATTGTGCGTGATTCACTTCTGTTCTCCTCATCAACTCGTGCTTAGTCTAAACATATGGCATTGATTTCCTTTATTTATCACGTGTCCAATTCTTCTTCCAAACAGGATTCCGCCGACCCCGTTCAGCCCACGAATCCCACTCCAGACCAATGAGACAATTTGAAGACGCCACGCGGACACTACCTGATGCACGCACACACGTTGCCTTACTTTTGATTCCACTTTCGTGATTTTTTCACCGAACTGGTGATTATGCTCCTTGATTCCGAATAATCACATGCTCACATGCAATACAGGTTCTTTGGTAGCTAATGTTTACAACTTTGCAGCGGATTGCGTTGCCTGTGTCGTAGTTGCTTGGTACTAAGCCTCATTTTGATTAGTACATGCGGCGGCACCGTATCGACCTGCACTTATGCACTCGCGGACTTCTCTCACGCATAACGGGTTGGGGCTGGTGACCAGCGGTTTGGCGCATAATACGATCACGTATTAGTTCACTGGTCGTCAATTGAGCATCTGTCATTCACCCCACTTCAGTTGAAACCGCAAACTTTCTTTCACACCTTCGCAACCGTCTCACTGCGCGGCTGTCATGTCGCTTTTCCTCACTACGGATCTGGTTCTACTATGATCTTAATCTCACCACACTGCTCCATTTCAGTGATTCGTTGATAATGGCGTAAATACTTATGGGAGCCGGATTGGTGATTATTTCAGGAGTCCTGTTCTGTTGTTATCGGAGCCCATCAAAAAGCAGAGGTTGATATTACGAAATAAATATGTTGTACCTCCAAATAACTTAAAGCGAGGACAAAGCAACTCAGAAGAACTAGTCTGCTACCGGCTGACAATGTAAAGTGGAGTTTAAACTATAACCTTCCCATTGTTCTGTGTCGATTGCCCACTTTTTACACCTCTGGTCAGTGCAGATGATAGCAAAAACCAGCTGACTGGCTATAGTTGGCTCTACGATGTGTTACGAAAACTACCGTTTTATACAGGAAACAGAACTCTTGAATATATATATATGGTTGACGGCATCCGGTTTCAGATTTACCTGTCACTGCGGCCAGCCACAGGGCGCCTGCGCCTACAGAGGGACCATGGGTGGTTTGCGCTGCACCACCCACAGCGCCATCCACACACCCCATATCCAGTGTAAACCCGAAGGAATAAAACCGGGAGGAATGCGGATGGGAGCCACGTTTCATCAACGGACCCGGTCCACACTCCTTCACAGGCAAACACAAGCACGCTATATTTGGGAATCAAGCGCACACAAGACGGTGGCTGGAACGTAGTCCCCTTCACACTGAGTGCATGGAACCACTCTTCGAGCCTAGCACGGCCACAAGGACAGTGCACCCCGTCCCCTCGAGCAACGACCAGCTGTCTTCTAGAGCCAGTATGGACGAGGTAGTGGGTAATAGACAGGTAGGCACCTTGTAAACATGCACATCAAGCGCAGTCACACCGGGGATATCAAGCAACAGCCAGTCACTTGAAATGACAATATCAAATAAAATAAATCGGATAGTGTATACAGATACGGAGACACAACTCTTCACTAAATGATCGTATAAAAATGATTACAAACGAAACCACGATACGTTCAAGAGGTCAGAAAAATATTTTAAGAAAATGCCGCATACTCAAAAATGTTATCGAAATTAACTACAAAACCTTCATCAATGTGTGCAACTTTATAGAAGATAGTACAGGTAGACATTTATATGAGAAAGAAAACCACTAGGACCACTAGAAATAAAGAGACTTAGCATGCAAGCACACGGTTAGTAAATCGGATGAATCGTACCTAAAAACGCTGCGCCACTTCTGTCTGCGTTCTCTGCAGGACCCGTCGTCCCTTCGGTGATGGTTCCGAGTGGTCTCGCTAATGGCTCACTAAGCCTGCCTGACTCAGGCACTCTCGAACGCATGTGCTATAGCACCATGCGCTCGATGTCGATGGAGTACACCCCATCGGCGCTTGCCGCTTCTCTGCATTTATGCAGACTTTCTCCCGCACTTCGGCACCTACCTTCTTGATCACATTGTACCATGCACGCCGATCCACCGCTTTCGATTCCCATGACCTGCAATCAAGATTAGAATGTCAGAGGCTCACTTTGATCATGTCCTAGTAACGTAACTTTGGTTTCCCCACATGCCGCTTCCCAATACACAGCTGACCATACGATAGTCGTCTCGGTATCCGCGTCGAATCCATGTGGTTCACATGACGGAGCCACCTCAGATGTCTCAGCAAAAGTATGCAGTCAACTGCATACATTCCACTTCGATGCTACACTTCCGTGTCCGCAACTCAGTCACCCCATCCAATGCGTAAAATCCGTCGCAAACACTGTTGATGGAATCGCTCGAGATATCGCACGTCCCGCCGGCACATTGTCCACGTTTCCATGCCTTATAGAAGAACTGACAGCATCATGGATTTGTACACCAGCTTCGTGCCAATGGTACGCTGATGGTTGTTCCACACTCGGTACTCTAGCTTCCCGAATGCCGCCGCTGCCTTCGAGACGCGGATACGCAGCTCACTGTATATTTGCTGGTCAGTCGAAACCACACTCTAGAGGTAGTCAAAGCGGGAGGTGGTTTCCAATACTGCAGCACCAATGCTGATTCGCGGTAATATTAAAGATTGCATATCTGGTGAAGGCTGAAAGAGACAGACAGTTTTGCTTGTGTTGATGGTGAGCCCGAATTTGGCCGCTGTCGAAGCCAGAGCACTAGTCCTGTGCTGCAACTCATCCGTGCTGTGTGCAAACAACGCATAGTCGTCAGCAAACAGAAATATATGGATAATTATCTCACAGACTAGAGTTCTCGCACCGAAACGACGGGTGTTCAGCAACCCACCATCAATACGGTGCTCCACACGAACACCGTAAGCACAAGCCGCATCAAAAGCACAAGACATCATTGCTTGAAGATATATATTAAACAAAGCAATAGCTAAGACAGAGCCTTGCTTCACACCAGTGGCAACTGCAAAGTCATCCGAGGTCGCTCCACTCAGCTGCACCCTCGCCCGCATGCCCCTATGCAGACATTCAATTAAACTTACAAACTTACTCGGACAGCCAAAATTACCCAACACTGGCTACCATGTCTCGCAATTCACCGTTTCAAATGCCTTGGTGAAATCAACAAAAAGCGAGTACCAAGGCCGCTGGCGTTCTCAACACCTTTTCAACTGACGAGCCGCAAACTCTATATCTATAGTGCTGCGACCCGAACGAAATCCACACTGCTCTTGCCCCACGTTTGGTTCCATAACTGGACTGACGATTCGGTTGAGCAGGATTCGGGCAATCACCTTACCCACACAACTGCGCAAGTTGATGCCACGATAATTCGTGCAACATTGCTTGCTCACTTTGCCCTTGTACAGTGGTAGCACAAGGGCATACTTCAGCTCAGAAGGCTCCTCCTCCTCCTCTATCCATGCGCGTTGCACCAAGTGGTGCAGCGCAATCACCAACGCGGGTCCGCCGTGTCTCACTACTTCAGGCGAGATCCCGTCGGCTCTGGCGCACTTGCCGTTTCGCACTGAGCAAGTGCTCTCTGCGTCTCATCGAGTGTCCGCAGGTCCACCAAACTTGCCTTCACCTCATGCTGCTTCCGGCCGTTCAAAGTAGGCCAGTCAATCTCTGAATGGTTGTTCAAAAGGCAGTCAAAGTGTTTTTGCCAGATCTGCATTATGTCTGCAGTCTGTGTGCAGGTAGCGCCTGAGCTACCATCGATCAGGGTCCTCAGCGGCTCCAATCCCGGTCCATACATCGCCTTCAATGCGTCAAAGGATTCCTTGTGTTGGCGTCGTTCGGCGTAGCATTCTATCTGCTTCGCCTTCTCCGTCCACCATGCATTTTTATTGCGACAGAGATCTCGGGTCAGTCGCCGTCGAAGTTTGCGAAACTGACTATTTTTTCCCAAGTCACTGAGGTCTGCCACATGTGCAGCAAATGCTGCATTCTTCTCACACACCAATGCGCCAATCGTCACATTGTTGTCATCAAACCAATCAGGTCGTTTACAGTTTGCGCGCCCGATGGTCTCCTCGGCAGCAGCTGTCACCTGGTCACGAATGTGGTGCCACAGATCGCCCACTGCGGCTATGCATTCCACATCACACAGGTGTGCAGCCAGCGCCTTCTCCAACTCAATACGTTTCGTCACAGTACCGAGAGAGAAGATGTTAAATTTTACGCCGATTCACCGCGGGAGTGCAATACATAGATTTACGAAAATATACGTACAGTTTGTTCCATACCAATTTGTGATCAGTGCCACAATCAGCTCCACGCAGTACACGTGCCATGCTCACTTCACGCATGTCACGCGGACGTACGATGACATAGTCGAACAGGTGAGCGTGACCACTAGGCGGGTGCGTCCAAGTTGCTATATCACTCGCACTCAGTGCAAACGAATGTTCCTGATCGTCAGGTCGTGAGTGGCACACAGTGAGAACAACCTGTCACCGTTCGCATTCGCTGAACCCATGCCATGCGGACGGATGACATGTGTCTACACCGATGCATCATGTCCAACGCGTGCGTTGAAATGACCAAAGGAAATAGTCGGTCGCTCCTCAGCACAGACCGTCCTGGATCTTAGCTAGAAATGTGTAACCGAACTCCCACCCAGCGTTCGCCGCGAGGCCTCCAGGACATGATCCTACAGCACAACATTAGCAGTAGTAGGTTGACGATCTGTCATGATCTCGTCATTACAATCTTCAGCACATTATAGGCTCTAGAGGAAATGTAGTTGTCTACCAATTTGCATCGATCGTTACACTTGTCAGCTCGTGGTAATGGCAATCGCGGACATTACTGCAAAGACCGTGCTTAACTGGATCGCGCAGTACGGTGTATCGCCAGTTTGTTTGTTTCAAATTTCTGGCGGCACATTATACAAGACGAAGCATGTAAGAGGCCATACTGGTAGTTGTATGTTAGCTTCTTTGACAGTAGGATTTCGACAGCTCTAGCGTCGATATATGGATCCATCCTTTTCACTAAAACGGATGTGGCTTTGATATCATTCATAATACGGGTTAGCTAGAGGTGGAGGTCTGATATGGAACTAAATGTAGCTAAGGTTGTTCATTTGTTAGATGAACTGTTTTCTGAACTTCGGAGTTTCTTACAAACGTTTCGTCATCGGTCGTGGTGACATCATAAAATGCGTTAGTGCATAGGGTAGTGCAGTGTAGCGATACTTAAGTTTGAACCGGGTAGTCACGCACGTGTGTTTTTATAGGCCATCGTCATCGGTTGTTCGGGCATGTGACCTTTGCAATGGGCCACTTACACCCACCCATACCTCGTGATCTAGCCCTTTTAGCTCCGTAGCTGATAATGCTGTCTGGGCCATTTGCATGGTGTCCTTTTCCATTAAGGTCATTCGACTGCGGTGGTTGTCCTTTGCTCATAGATTTGCGTAGATGGCGTCCAAATCAACGAAACGATTGATTGGATTCTTCATAGAGTGCCGTGCTTCCAAGAATTCTCTTGCCTGCTTCGTACTCCCATGTGCTCGAATCTTTATGTTTTCCAGGTCAAATTGCTGACCAGCTTCATCCTCGTGTATCGAAACCAATGAAATGCGGATCATGCCTTCATATAGTCATCTGAAGCTCTGTAATCCGGCAGGAAAGCTTCCTTCCCGTTTGTCCGATGTAGTGCTTATCAGATTCACTTCACTTTATATGGTAGATTACATGGGTTTGACTGCCTTATTGGACTTTGTTACCTTGTTTCTGTATTGAGGTAATGGTGCTGGTAGTTCGGAACCGTGCTTGTGTAGGTAAACGTTATGGTTTATTTCTCCGTTATGGTCGCTATGTGAAGAGAACTGTTCTCCCATCAATTACGAATCACAGACCGGCGTTTGGTCTTCCGGATGTTTGAGGTTTAACCAGGCAGTATGAGAAGCAGATGGTCAAACTGATGGTAACGGACGCCCACAATCACCTTCGCAAGTAGGAAAAGTCATAATAGAAAATAGATCTAACTGTCTGATTGCCACGGGTCCCGAAAAATTGGCTGAGCTAGAATCCGCAATCCAGCATCGAGTGTGCAACATGCGAAACAGACGTAAATCAGCGTTAAGCGCCAAGTTAAACAAATTTACCAAAAAGTAATCATATAAAGAGTAAAATGCAGATCAGAAACTTATCGCACCGCCCACAGCACAGTTTAAAAGCACGTGTTAATCAAAAGACGCTCCTTTAATGTCAGGGATATTTCCCACAAGGTGTACTTGGCTTACCTGGAGTATGTTTTGAAGACAAGCGGACTGTCAGAAGAAGCTCAGCAGCAAATTCGCCAAACAATTGTTCAAATGATCTCCCGAAACAAAGTGACACAAGCTGTTTCCAAAGAGAAATAGGAAGCGATTAGATAGCTAGAGAAAAGAAAATGTCACAATCCTTCCAGCGGAAAAAGACCGCATGGTAGTGGATATCGATTGTTTTGTAACCCAGGGTGTAGGTGGTTCACTTCCATCTTTTTCAGTTTCATTGTGCTGTAGTATGTTTGACGTCTCTTGAATGGAGTTTGGGTAAAGCTCTTTCGGTGATTCATCGGCTGGTTACTGTGGTACTACAATATTTGATTCGTGCGTGTCTTCCGATATGCATACGTTTGAAATTGTTTCGTCTGTTTCTCTGTGAACCAAAGTACTGAAGAATGGCAATTTGTTATTTTTCTCCAATTCACTGGTGAACTTGATGTCCTCGAATGTGTCTTTGATCAAATCGTGTGTACGCTGCACGGAGTTTTTTTCACCATGACAAATGCATCCTCGAGGTATCCAATCTACAGCTTTGGGTTGATCAGTGTTATGGTAATTCGCCCCATTGTTTGCATTACAGCTTCGGCAATGAGCCCTGATATGGGGACCCAGGGGCGCTCCATTCAGCTGTTGATCTATCTGCCTATCACAAAAAATATAAGTAACCTAGCATAGGTCCAACAGTTCCCACACACTTTATGGTTTCAGATTTCCTGTTATGCACAATTGACACCGGAGTAATTTCAGCATAGTCTCCATGCATGTTCGTGGTTGGTCGATGTGAAAAGGGCAGTGACATCGAATGACAGCATTATATCCTCGTTCTCTATATGGACACCCTGCAGTTTATCAAGGAACTGTTTATCATTTTTTATGTTTTGCTCAGATCCGTTGACGTGGGGTTTTAATTCCCCTAGTGGTTCTTTGCTCTGTTATACGACGCTGTTCTTGGTAGTCAGACGATTCGTCGAAGTGGGGCCCTGTCTTTGTTTACTTTAGATAGCACAAAGCATTGTGCAACGTTGGTACTGTCGACTTCTATCATCATTCGTTCTTGGTTAGTGATTTTACTTGTTGTTTGCAGTTTCCTAAAGGTTATGCTGAATCGAGCGACTAGTTTTAAGTTGGGGTCCTGATCGATGTGGCGATAAGTAGTCGTGTCGGATAGGGGTTGTTTGGACTTCTCAATGTATGCCGGTTCATCGAATACCATTACCATGCGGTCTTTGTCCGCTGGAAGGATTGTGGCATTTTCTTCTCTGTAGCTTTTTAATCGCTTCCTATTTTTCATTGGAAAGAGCTTGTGTTACTTTGTTTCGGGAGATCATTGGAGCAGTTGTTTGGCGAATTTACTGCTGAGCTTCTTCTGACAGTTCGCTTGTCGTCAAAATGCCAGTGGAGCTTGCAGACGGCGAAACCAGTCGTAGCGTCGTCCTAGGGTCCTGTAATCGGGTTTTAGTGAAGCAGCAGATATCAATAGCAGTAGTCCCAAGCGTACGAGCAAGGGCGGAAGCGACAAGCGCCGTTGGGTTGTACTCCATCGACTTCGAGCGCATGGTGTTGTTGCACTTGCGGTCGCGAATGCTTGAGTCAGGCAGGTTTAGTGAGCCACGAGCAAGGCCACTGGGGTCCAGTATCGAAAAGACAACGAATCATTCTGAGAACGTATGTTGCTGTTTGCTGACGACTGTGCGTCGTTTGCGCATAGCACAGATAAGTTGCGGCACATGACTAGTGCTCTGGCTTCGACAGCGGCTAAATTCGGGATCAACATCAACACAAACAAGGCATTGAAAAGCCCGAAAAGAAGACGAAGGCTGATAGATGCATGCATTTCGTATTGTCTCCTCGGTACCATTAACAATAACCGATATGCATAGATATAGCTAACAGTGGGTGCAACCAGACAAGCTTGAGGTGCAGAACGAATGACGGAAGTTCACACCTACGTCCAATGCAGGTTTAGGCTGACAACTAATTGTTTCCTAGCACACAAGGCTGGCTTCATTCGGCTTATAGCGACAGCCTCAGCAAACCGAAGGAAGCGGGGAATTATTGTGACGTAACATAACTTTAAACGCGGAGCCTAACTCTACCCGGTGACCCGAGTCTACTAGGTGTTTGCCTATCGAGGAAGCCGGCGGTCTACACGAACACGGAATTTGACGACGGTAGGCGATCTCAGTAACTTCACGCTGAACCCATCTTGCTACGTGCTCCTTTATTCGGGAAGTCAGCATTCTATCAATTCTGTCTATGTAACTGTGTCCGCAGTCACATACAAATTGGCATACACTGTGTGAGTTGGCCACAATAGGCTGAGTTTCCTTCGTTGGAGGTTTAGGCAATTTTTGGGTTCGATTGATGACGGTAACTTGTGCAGCATAGTAATTTCTTTGTGTAGCCGAAATTATACGCTTAGTTGTCTTCAGTGTGGCTAAATCACCTTTGAAAGGTAACTCGATATACACTTTTCTTGGCTGTCATGTGCACCAAGTCCTTTGGCGCTCGCGGTTGGCTGTGTTTCTCGATAAATCTTCGAGTGTAGCCGTTCGCCATTAGTGTTGCTGTAATTAACACTAGCTCATCGTCCCGACAGTCGGCCCAACAGATTCGTCTGGCACGACCAACTAGAGTCTTCACAAGTGTCCGTTTGTACCGCACTGGTGTGAAGCTGGTGAAGAGTAGGCACTGATCAGACCAAGTTTATTTTCGGTAAGTGGACCTCTTAATCAATCCATCATCGCTGAGACTTATGAGCATGTCCATAAATGGTAGACAATTGTCTTATTCTACTTCCCATGTAATCCGTACGTTTGCATGAGCACCATTGATCCGCTCTAACAAGACTGTTTAACTTTTCCATCCTTCACCCGGATTTGACTCCGTGGGCCTGCCCCAAATCCGGATTACCGACGAAGTGTTGGAAACCACTTCGAGATTTTGCTACCTTGGTAGCGTAATAACAACCATCCAGAAGATGATGTGCGAGCTACGCAACCGTGCATCGAAGGCGGCTTCTGCTTTTGGCATGCTAGAATGCCGCGTGTGGAACAACATCCAGCTCACTGTTGGAACAGAACTGTTGGTATATAAGTCTATGATGCTGTCCGTCCTTCTATACGCAGCGAAATCTAGACGCTTTATCGGAAAGATGTCCGATATCTGGAGCGCTTCCATCAGCAGTGTCTGCGTCGTATTATGCGCATTGGCTGGATGGACCGAGTTGCAGACACGGAGGTGCTCCGACTCAGTGGCCTATATGAATTGGACTGCATCATTCTGCTGAGGCACCTGAGGTGGCTCGGGCGTATTCGCCACATGGATTCGACCCGGATACCGAAACAGCTGTTTTATGGCCAACAAGGAAAGGTCACGTGGGAAAACCCAAGTTACGTTAGCAGTACGTGATCAAACTGTACATATCACGTTCTAATGTTGATTGCAGGCTATGAGAATTGAAAGCGATTGATCGAGGTGCATGAGACTTTTTTCATGAAGGCAGTGCCGAGGTGCAAGAGCAAGCCCTCTTACATGCAGAGAAGAAGCGGCATTTGCGGAAGCGATAAGCGCCGATGGGCTGTACTCCATCGACTCCGAATGCATGATGCTGTAGCACATGTGGTCCAGAGTTCCTGAGTCAGGCAGGCTTGATGAGCTACCAGCGAGACCATTCAGGACCGTAATTGAAACAACGATGAGTCCTGCTGAAAACATATGCAGCACCGTCACAGCGTTTGTAGGTACGCTGCATTCGATTTACTAACGCTGTGCTTATGTGCTGTTCCTTTATTTCAGGTGGTGGGTTCTCTAGCTTGACTTAGTGTTATTTTGTTACCTCAGTTTAATGTGTACCTGAATAATCCATTAAACTGCACATTTCGCTTAAATTAAAGGCGGTTATCCTCGCTTATTTTTCTCCTCATATATGTGTCTTGATCCCTTTTCCTGTCATCCTGAATGTATCACGGTTATTCTGATAATCCATTTATTTCATATGCTAATTTACCGCCATATCTGTACTGTTTATTCGACATTTCATTTCATGTGGTTGGCTGTTGCTTGACATCCCCGGTGTGGCTGCGCTTGATATGCATGTTGACAAGGTGCCTACCTGTCTATTACCCACTACCTCGTCCATACTGGCTCCAGGAGACCGTTGGTCGTTGCTGGAGGGGACGGGGTGCACCGTCTTTGTAGTCATGCTAGTCTCGAAGGGTGGTTCCATGCACTCAGTGTGGAGCGGACTACGTTCCAGCCACCGCCTTGTGTGCGGTTGATTCCCCAAATACAGCGTGTTTGTGTTTGTCTGTGAAGGAGTGTGGGCCGGCTCCGTTGATAAAACGTGGCTCCCATCTGCATTCCTCCCGGTTTTAATCCTTCGGGTTTACACTGGATATGGTGTTTGTGTATGGAGCTGTTTGCGCTGCAGCGCAAGCTATCCATGATCAGCGTTGGCCGCTCACTTCGCTTCCCTATTTGCCAACGATCTGATGCCTGTATCGAGGTTGAGATGTTCCGCCTTTACCGAACTCGACAGTCTGGACTGCGGTATTGATGGGGGGCGTCAACCACTCGCTAACTTTGATGGCACCAAGCCTGATGGGGGTGACGAGTTGCACACACTGATTTTCTAGTCCCTATCGGCCGTAAGTTCACCTGCCGTGTCAGACGTGTTCGAAAGTTCGCTGCATATTGATTAGAAATGCTCGGTGATAAGGCCCGTTTCAAGTGGCGGTGCCCCCAGCAAAGTAGCCGTCATCATCATCAATATACGTTAGCTGAGGGTGAGAAACACACCTCAGCTTACATGCCACAAGCAAAATAAACGGCTACATGCTAGTTTAACCAAGCAGATCGTGGGGATTGGTTTGTTACAAGTGTTTTGTTCAACGGACAATCGATATGAACATGAATAACATACAATAACAAACCTTACTCGTTTGTGCTCTCAGGTAGACAACAAATAGCGCAGATAGGCGCTCAACAATCAGTATGGACGTAAACGTCAGTGTCGCCACAATCCAAGAGGCGTTGACCGGTTAGCTTACAACCAGTTAGTGGACGGTTAGGCAGGTGTTGAAACTCCTGATTGCGACCTGTACGATAAGTGTGCATATGTTCCATAGGGTAGCCGCGATGCGTGCTTGTGTATGATTTCAAAAATACGGCCAACATCAGTTTCTTGACGGCGATCTGTGGAGACACGTCGTGGAAGGCAAACACCGATGCGCGTGAACACTGGGGGGACTAAAATACACACGCACAAACACAGACTAAGAACGTTGTATCGCCGAATCTCTGCGGAGTTGTAAACTGCAATGACTGTGGGTCAGGAAAAGTTTGCACAGTGCAAAATCCCACTGCATGCACATCATTGTTGGAACAAAGGGGCGTTAGGCGACCGTTGCATAGCAAACCTTCACATAGTCACAGTGGAACTCCAAGTCGGTGTTGCTCCGGCTTCTTTCCTCCTAGTGGGCTACTACCATCAGACGTAGTAAGCTCCCACTCCTATTTAAATCCCGAGCCTGTAATGCACTGCTCGCATACCTATGCCCTCTGGCTTTCGTTTGCACACTAGACGGCCGTTTCCTTTTATTGGGAATCGTCAGTAGCGCGCACCTGCCGAAGCCTGCAGGATTCGAATCCACGACCCTTCTCTTACGAGCCAGCGACTTATGTGACTGAGCCATGGGGGTTTTCCCGTTGGATTTCATAACGTCAGGTTGCGTAACAACTGTGCCACACGGGCTAGAGTTCGAAACACAACGCTTAGATGACTGCTGTTGGAAGAGCGTAACTTAGCTGCTTTCCCCGCAATGAAGGGAGGTTGTTGTAGGAATTAGGATGGTTCTGTTTTTCAGCCAGCTTTGGATAGTGGATCCCAATCGCCGTGCTGTGACTTGGCTTCAGCAGGAGTGGCACGTAAATTTCGGGCCCTTCAGAATGTGGTGCGCTAGTGGCACATCATTGCGCAATCGTCGGCACCCCATCGTTACCGAATGGGCGCACCGATTTCATCCTATTGTCGTGTATAGGGTGTTTCGGGTCTCAAACATTTCCGATTACCTTCCGCCGATGAAGTTCGTGAAGAGTATGGGGCTGTCTGCAGTACTAGTGTCGTACTTAATGTTAGGTCGTACATGTTTGCTCAGCATTTGGGGGAAGACTGACGGACCGAATGCCGTTCGTAAGACGGTACAGTTTAGGTTGTCTGCCATTACAGCCTTCTCGGCCAATTTCGGACAGCCAAGTTTATCCTGTACTGGCGTTCCGAATTCGATTTCGGGGCAGATGGGGAAGCTAGGATACCTGGTCACTAAACCGGTACTCGTACGTGCCGTCTGCGATATCGTACATGCGACATCGTACATGACCGTCTTAAACAAAGACACTCTGTGGCACGATCGCACGTTAGCCATGCGGAGATGGACCTCTATTGTCTACTTTCGTGGTTTCAAACTGCATCAGGTGTACCCTTCTATTGAGTCATAAATGTCTTTCAAACACTGTCTCCGTCAGTTGATGCTTTGTTATACCATTTACAACCTGTTAATCCTCAAAATGTTGATTGCGTATCGGGGCCATGTGATACAATGTGCTGATGTTATACTTCGCAACTGTCATGTGAACACCGCTTCCTGAATGTTGTTGCACTTACGTCGGACACCCGTCTTGTCACACTTCGAAGAATCGGGTTTGCTTGTCACGCGGTCCTGGTTCATACACCGTTTTACCACTGATTCCGCCTCGTGTCAATTTTAATGCCTTCGAAATTGCGCTAACTTTCTTCGCTGTGTTGTGTGCGCTCACATCCTGCTTTGGTCTAGGGCATCTCGCTTCACATGGCGCATGTGACACTGCGACCTGTTCGGACGGATTAGTCGGACCGTCTAACTTTTGTTATTGGCAGTGCGTGATTTGCAGCTGATCGGAAAGCGTAGCTGTCAGCTCTAGTCTGGGCGCAACTATCAGTCTATCAGGGTTGCATTGCGCGTTAGCCGCGCTTCGGAGGTGACTGTTCGTCAGTGTTTAGTCTGACTTTAATGGCCACACTCGAGCCGCAAGCCTGATGTACTGGTCGCTATCACAAATTCATCAGTTAAAACCTGTTAGTCTATCATAAAGGAGGGAGTAAAATTCTTGTACACCCGATTTGTGCCCCTCAAATATCGGAACGCTAAACCAGTCAAGCCACCCTGGTTTGCCAAAGATTATGGCAAACTGGCTGGACAGCGACGCCGGCTGTGGAATAAATTCGTGCAATCTGGCTCTGCGGAATATTACGAGGTGTACAAGAGGCAACGAAATGTCTGCAACATTGTGAAAACGAACAAACGCTGATGCTCCGAAGAGCAACTTGCAACCGCAGCAAAAACAGCTCCCAAGAGGATCTTTGCATACTTGAAGCGACCCCTGAAGCCGACAGGTGATGTGCCTGTGTTGGAGGGCTTGGACGACAGCCCCTAGTTTCCAGCACTGAGTGTGCTTCCGCACTGTGGGCACACTTCGCTTCCATTTTTCAGATAACCAGGCATCCGTACCGAGTTCGACGCCTATCGCCCCTACTGAGCTGGACAGCCTGGATTGCAGCGTTGCGGTTGTGCCGAAATCGCTTGCCAGTCTTGACGGTACTAAGTCTGCCGGGCCTGATGGGCTCCATTCGCTGATCCCCAATGCTCTATCGGCCGTCATCTCGCCTGTGGTGATTGAGCTATTCAACAGGTCGCTGTCCGCCGGTTCATTGCCGAGCGATTGGAAATGCTCAGTGGAGAGACCGATTCTGAAAGGCGGTGATCCGAGCAAGGTGGACAACTACTTTCCGATATACCTGACATCTGTTTTGGTTAAGACACTCGAGCAGATCGTGAAGCGTGGTCTTCTACAACATCACGATTCGGAAAGTTTCTTGATGCCTGCGTAGTACGATTTCATGCAAGGCCGGTCATGCATCACAAACCTGCTGACCTGGAGGCAAGGATGATTGCAACCAAGGGAAGTCAGTTGACATCATTTACATCGACTTCAGTAAAGCGTTTGACAAGGTGAACTATGAAATCTGTTGTGTCGTCGCTGACATCTTCACTCCACGACCGCAGCAAGAAGTCCAAAGACGATCCGGAAAGAGAGTCGTATTGTATGAGAGCATGGCGCAGTAACTAGATTGTGGGCAACCGTTAACACAACAATATCGGAGATGCTACTTAATATTAATTAACACAACTCAAATGGTTCAAGTTCAGAATCCAACTTGCCATTGATCCCGCATAGATTCGCACTTTGAGCTCTACTCGAGTTCCATCTCTAGTTGTAGATCGATCCACTTTTTGTGCCACTGCTCTCGGCTTGGTCGCTGACGGTAGGCCTTCACACCATAACACCTCCCTCTCTTAAAAAATGGGTTACGTGGAGGTCACATAGCTCTTCCGACGCGGATCCACCTGGGTGCATTTAGATTTTACGGAACCTGAAGATGTGCGGTGTTAGTGACCCACTGCACCAGGGGATCTGTGACTTCCTTATTGGTCGGACGTGGAGGGTGCAGGTAGACAACCACCTGACTGAGTGGTATCCCTCGATTAGTGGCGTCCCGCAGGGCACACTTCTTAAGCCTATTTTGTTCCTGATCCACATCAACGATTTGCCTCAGCTTCTCAGTTCACATCGCGCGTTGTTTGCAGACGATCTTAAGGTATGAAGGATAATTGAGGTTCTCGACGACTGCGACCTGCTTCAGCGTGACCCGGACCGGCTCTCCATGTGGTCAGCAAAGGTCAACCTTCCGATCAACCCGGTCAAGTCGATATTCATGAGCAAGGGTGGTAATGGCCGAGTCTACAATCTGGCTGGCCAGCAGTTACGCACATCGCCATCCCTGAAATGTCTCGGCTTATCTCTCGCTACGATTTGAAATCCGTTGAAAACACGAGCAAACTTTGCCAAAACGGACTGCGCATGCTCTGGGCTCTCAGCTGCAGCTTCTGCACTTGGTTCGAAGAGATTGCCACCCACCACTTCTCTTCTATACTCAGACCAATGCTAGAGTACAACTCACCCACCTACTGTCTGTTCACCTGGGTACAATATGTTACCACAAGGCTCATACCCTGTTTCCGGGGTGTGCCATATGAAGAACGGTGCAAGAGACTAGGGTTGCACACCCTGTCTTATCGTCGAATGCGGTTTGACCTCATCTTGACGCACCGGATACTACATCTGGGTGCTTACCCCAGGTTGAGGCCGCTGCTTCCTCTGCGCACACCAAGCAGTACATGAGGACACCGGTACAAGGTTGTCGTACCGGATTGGAAGGGGGTCGCTCACCAAATCTGTTTCGAGCGGAGATTGGTGAATATTTGGAACAACCTTCCTGCAGATGTAGTCGAAGTAAGGTCGGTGCCGGAGTTTAAGAAACTCCTAGACTCGCACTTCGCCGACTTGAGATTTCGTGAATAATCACTATTATGATAGGTAGATTTGCTTGAAAGATATTAGATGTAGCTACACAGAGGCATCTCGACTCGCTGCATTTTCTCGATACTCAGTACTCGTGAAAAAGCCCAACTTTAGGAACCTGTAGAGTTACGACACTGTCTGTCTTGTAGTTAGTAGGGACTCAGGGTACGAACAATCGGAACCTATGTGCATTCCATGGTTCGTCTCATTGTATCACAATTGTTTCCACCACCGTCCCCATTTTAAGCTTCGCGCATGAGATCCGGCTCGCTGGGCAAGGTAAGTTGCATGAACCTGGTGCGTGCTATACGTTCTCCTGGGTGGGAAACGCCACCGCAGCACCACGTGAACATGGGTTTGGATTTGCACTATCCGATGGCCTCAACGACCAAGTGGCGGGCGAGCCGACAGACATCAGCGCGCGACTGATTACTGTTCGCTTACGACTCGGAAGAGGCAAGTTTGCCACCTCTAGAAACACGTACGACCCGACCATGTGTTATCCTAATGACATGCATGATCAATTTTACATTCAGCTATTTTCCGTGATATGGTCTGTGCCCAGCAGCGACCGACTATTTCTCCCGAGCGATTTCAACGCGCGCGTTGGGCATGATGCTGCGGTGTGGACAGATGTCATCGGTCCGCATGACATTGGTTCAGCGAATGCGAACAGTGACAGGCTACTCCCACTGTGTGCCACTCACGATCTGACCATCACGAACACTTGGTTTACACTGAGTGCAAGTGGTATAGCACCCACGGAGTGGTCACGCTCATCTACTCGGCTACGTCATCGTATCTCAGCGTGATATGCGTGAAGTGCGCATGACACGTGTATTGCGTGGAGCTGCGTGTGGCACTGATCACAAGTTGGTGCGGACCAAACTGCACATATATTTTCGTAAATCTATGTATTGCACTCCCGCGGTGAATCGGCATAAATTTAACATTCTCTCTCTCGGTACTGTGGCGAAACGTATTGAGTTGGAGAAAGCGATGGCTTCGCGCCCGTGTGACGTGGACTGCATAGCCGCAGTGGGCGACCTGTGGCACCACATTCGCGCCCAGGTGATAACTGCTGTCGAAGAGACCATCGGGCGCACCAACTGTAAGCGGCATGATAGGTTTGATGAGAACAATGCGACAACTGGCGCATTGATGTGTGTGCAGAATTCAGCACTTGGTGCATAAAGGACAGACCCCAGTGACTTGGGGAAGAATAGTCGGTTTCACAAACTTCGACGGCGACTGACCTGAGAGCTTCGTCGCATTAAAAATGTATGGTGGACGGAGAAGGCGAAGCAGATAGAATGCTACGCCGAACACCGCCAACACAAGGAATACTTTGACACCTTAATGGCGGTATGTGGATCGAGGTTGTAGCCGCTGTGGAAGCCAATCGACGGTAGTTCAGGCGTTGCCAGCACACAGACTGCAAACCTAATGCAGATCTTGCAAACACTAGACTATCTCTTGAACAACGGTTCAGCGGTTGACTGGCCTACATAGATCAGCCTCAAGTCACACGATGTGAAGATGAGTCTGACGGACATACCGACACGGGATGAGCCACAGAGAGCACTTGCTCAGCTGCGAAACGGCAACTGTGTCAGTGCCGACGGGATTCCGCCTGCAGTATTGAAACACGGCGGACTCGCGTTGGTGACTGCGATGCACCACTTGGTGCAACGCGTATGGATAGAGGAGGAGGAGCCCTCTGAGCTGAAGAATGCCCTTGTGCTACCACTGTACAAGGGCAAAATGAGCAAGCAATGTTGCACGAATTATCGTGGCGTCAACTTGCTTAGTTGGGTTGGCAAGGTGATTACCCAAATCCTGCTCAACCGGCTCGTCAGTCAGATTGTGGAACCTAAGGTGACGGAAGAGCAGTGTGGATTCCGTTTGGGTCGCAGCACTATGGACATGGTGTTTGCATCTCGTCATTTGCAGAATTGTTGAAAACGACACCGGCCTTGGTACTCGCTTTCTGTTGATTTCATCAAGGTATTTGATACGTTGAAGCGCGAGACATTGTGGTCAGTGTTGGGTAAGTTTGGTCGTCTGAGAAAGTTTGTAAGTTTGATTGAATGGGTTCACAGTGGTACGCGAGCGAGGGTGCAGCTGAGTGGAGCGACCTTGGATGACTTTGCAGTTGTCATTCGTGTGAAGCAAGGCTGTGTCTTAGTTCCTGCCCTGTTTAATGTTTATCTTTATGCAATGATGTCTTGTGCTTTTCAGACGGCTTGTGCGTATAATGTTCGTGTGGAGCACCGTATTGATTGTGGATTGCTGAGCATCTGTTTTTTCGCTGCGAGAACCCTACTCTGTAAGACAACTATCGGTATATTGCTGTCTGCTGACGAATGTGCGTTGTTTAACTTGCAGGAGCCGTCGTGCCGCAATACACAATAGAAGAAGGGGGAAATGTAACAGGTTCAAACCAGCTGTGCTAACGGCAACAGTTGGGCATCGTTCCGGTAAGCTACCAACCGGCTACTATATAGCAAAGGTGTTACTATGCAAATTTATATAAGGCTAAATAATGAGATCGTGGTTGGATGGGAAGGCTAAGAGCGATGTGGTGGGACAAAGAAACTCACAGCCCGAACGCCACTAAGGTCGGCTGCTAGCCATTTCAGCAAGGTAGCCAGCCAAACGTGTTCATCCTCTTTCGGGCCCCAATCAGGGAGCCGAGACCAGCTTCGAAGTGAGGACCTTCATTCCTCTCGAGCAAGTCGTCGCTTGGCCACCCCTCCTCTTCTTCCATTCACACCTCCGGCGTGTATACAACGCAAGTCGCAGGAGTCAGTGGGCTGACATGCGTAACGCGTGGCCGAGCAATCGGAGCCTGGTGCGTGAAATAACGGTGCTGAGCGGTTCATTTACTTTTCCTGTATCGTAAACAAGGCGTCGGACACGCTCGTTGCTAACTCGGTGTTCCCACCAGATGTGAGCTAAATTGCGAAGGCACCGGTGGTCGAAGGTAACTGGCCTCATTATGTCCGCCGATCTTAGGGGCCAGATTTCACAACCGTACATTAGGGTCGAACGTACCGATGCATTGTGCACTCTACTCTTCAGGAGGAGTATAATTTCGAGAATACACCATAGGTGGCGAGGGCTTGCAAAAGCACCTCGAGCTTTTGATATGCGGTTCGTGATCTAATCTTCGATCCCACGGGCGCTGATACAACTTCCCAGGTAGTTGAATGTCTGATAGGCTTGTACCTGATCTATACCAAGTGTCAGCACAGGAGGCGATCCATGCCCAGATCGGAGGAAAGCTTTGCACTTCGATGGTGCAAAGCTAAGCCCGAAACGGCTGACAGCCAGTGCTTATCTGTGCAGTGCATCTAGACACGTCTGGGAGCTGTCACAGATTGGGGCACTATCGTCTAGATAGTACAAGTCAAGAACTCTTTCTCGTGGGAGTGGCTCCACACCTTCTAAGTCGTGTCCTGTAAATGCAATTTCCATTATTTCGTCAATAGCGAAGTTGCAGAGGAAGCGTGACAACGGGCATCCTTGTCTCAGACCGCTGGAGATATTAAAAGCGACGACAGCTTGCCGTAAGCCATCACTCTGCCTGAGCTACGCGCGTATAATGATCGGATAATACTTATATATTTCTCAGGTACACCTTTCCTGAGTAGACAGTCCCAAACTTCACGTCTATCCATCGAATCGTATGCACCTTTGATATCGAGGAACACGATAACCGTGAGCCGTCAAGATATGTGACGGTGCTCCAACAACTGACGCAAAGTGAAGGTGCGGCCAATGCAGACACAACCATGAAGAAACCCGGCTTGCTCTTCCCGAATCTGGCTATCACGAGTGCCAATCAGTCTATACAGGATGACATCGGCAAGCAATTTGGAGGCGATGGAGATCCGACTGATTCCTCTATGGTTGCCGCATTCCGATCATGAGCCTCCCTTAAAAATTGGAACTAGGACGGAGCGGCTCCAGTCGGTTGGGACAGTTTCCTGCTCCCACCGTTTCATTAGTAACTCGTATAAATCATTCACAAGAGCAGGTGCCCCGAATTTGAAGAGGGCTGGAGGAAGATCATCTGGTCCCAGGGCTTTATTTAACTTCAACAGTGCGAACTCACATTCGACTTCTGAGCGAGAAGATGGATGCAAAGAGACAGCCCACGGAGCAGGACGATCAGTGGCCGCTAAGGAACCTAACAATCCCGGCCGATTAAATTGCTTTTCAAAATTCTCAGCCTAGAGCTCCAAACTTTTTGACAAATTGTGGATAGGTTGTCCACTCTCGTCACGTATAGTTTCGCTAAAACCAAGTCTCCTGCTGCCAATTTCCCGTGTCCTACGGAAAAACTTTCGATGGTTACCAAGCGCAACTGCCATTTCCATCTCCGTAGCACGACGAGACCACCAGGATTCGCGGTCTCTCTCCAGGATAGCACGGAGTTTTGCCCGGAGCTCTTTGTGAGTTTCATTGTGTTCGCTTCCAGCCGGAACATGCCGGTGAGCATCGATAATTTCCGTGACTGCGAAGAGACCCATTGTCCATGTTGTCTATTAGACATACCACATGAGGATTTTCTTGCTGCTTGTAAGGCCTGGTGAATATGAGACCAGTGAGCTTCAATTGGATCCAGTGAGCGTTTGCTCAACTCGCATGACAGCGTACTTTGATAGGCATTCAGATCAGCTGACTTTGCCAGTTGGCTGTTGTCAATGCGCTCACGTCATCGTGGACGTCCACCAAAATGCGTCCGCAGATCAGCACATACAAGTGCATGGTCGTTGTCCACACGTGTGCTCCAAATCGAGCGATAGTTCTGTACGCAGCCCCTCCATCGATAACTTATCGTAAGGTGATCGATTTGCGTCCATAGTTGGTTCGAGTTTGGTGGGCGCCAAGTCACCCTACGGCGGATGTTGTGTCGGAAATTAGTGCTTGCAAAAATAAAGCGAGCATCTTCACACAAATGAAGTAACCGCTCACTGTTATCATTACGGAAGCCTACACCATGTTGACCGCCCAGATGCAGTTCATCAGTGGACACCTTACCAACTTGTGCGTTCAGATCCCCAGCCAGCACAACAGTGTCCGAGTTTCTTCTGTGGAGAAGGAGCTCGTTCAGTTGGCGATGGAAGTCGTCTTTTACCGAATCATCGCTAGAGTTTGTGGGTACGTAGGCAGCGATGACGAATAGACAATTGTTAGTCCCGTGCGGCATCGAAGCTTTGAACGAGCCAGCCAATCGGACCGCACACATCCGGCTACTGATTGGGATCCAATCAACTCGGTAGCTTCAGATCGGGGACTCAGGGCAATACCAACACCAGCTTGGCCGGTGCTCGAAGCTGCATCGTCATCGAATAGGCGCAATGAGAATGTGCTGCTGGTGTCACCTGAAGGGCATCGCAAAATTAGCACAGAGCTCGTGTCTTGCAGGCCGGTCTCTGATAAGCAGCAGATATCGAGGGAGAGGGTCTCTAATGTTCGGGCACGGGCTGCGCGTTGACCGATCTGTAGCCATGTGCGTACACTGAGGCATGCCAATGTGAAGGATGATCGAGAGCTCCAAATGGAAGCCGATGAATTGAGCTTGGCCGCTTGCTTGGACATGGGCTTGTCGACAGGGCAATACTGACGCTCTGCATTCCCATGTGAGTTGAAGCTAGAAGGTAAGAGCCTATCAAAGCAAGGTGGGGTAGGCCCAAGAATTAAGGGGTTGAATACAGGGGGGATAAAAGTGCAGCTGGAAGGAGGCAGTACGAGAGAATAAGCGTAAGTGGGGGAATAAGAAGATGGGTACGCTTGAACAGAATCATCCAAAATGCTATCCACCCTGCTCGATACAGCAGATAGGGCTCCGTTGATTATCCTCTGCGGTGGCCAGAGCATCGAGAAATTCTTTGACGAATGATTCACAGTATTGCGTGGGCAGGATACTCTCAGGTTGCCCAGGTCTATACAGGATAACGATTAGGATTCTCACCCAAACCCTTTGGTTCAGAAACCTTACCGCAAGGCAGCGGATTTGGCGTTGAGCTACAAGGAGTCCGTTTTAAAGAATAAGGAGCCACCCTTATTCCAACCCCCAACCTGGAGGACCTGGAGCCTGAGTTTGTCTGGCCTCTAGCCATTGACCAATCTGGTATGAGTGGCTCTGAAGGTGCAAAAAAGTACCACCCAGCATAGCTCAATTGATATCTGAAGCACGCAGACCGTCGCACCATGGTAAGGCACACACTTAAGTATCGATACACTACCCTACACTATGCATTAACGAAGGATGATGTCACCACAACTGGTTACGAAACGTTTGTAACAAAGTTCGAACCTCAGCGGATAGTTCGTCTACCAGTTGTGTTGTGTGATTGTGTCGCGTCGCAACTTCTTGTTGTTAATGTTACTAAATCCCACGGTCCACACGCTTCGCACTTGCTCCAAGAGGTTTTAACCAATATATCGGATTTTCAAGCAGGAAGTTTAATGAGGGAATATATACCGACGATAGACTGCCGCTCAGCTGGAAGAAGTTTGGGGTTTTCTAAAATGCACCAGTTGAAAAGAAAATGAGGATGATCAGTAGTTGTACCCCACAGCGAATAAATCTTCAAGAAGCAAAAAGGAAACGGTTTTTACAGCGACGAAACTGGCGCCATCGACAAATATTGCGCTTTGTTTTGCTCCTTATGAAAAGGTCTTAAACAACGAGTCACTCAAAGAACGCAACTACCACTATCCACTGTGACTGAAGGCATGACAGTTCGTACAGTCGAGATTCACAGCAGCGTGCTTGAATTCTCCATCAAGTGTGACCGCTTCCTGTATCACCGTCTGAGATTGCGGGTCGCGTGCGATCTTTGCTTTCGGTGTTTGTGGTGCGGTCTTAAGAAGGAACCTTTGTAGTGGGTTCCTATCAGGTTTAAATAGTGCGTCCTTACACCGAGTGTGTTGGATTATAGCTAGCCGACAATGCATGAATCTGTCGACCGATACTTCGCTTGAATTGTGAAAATAATCGGACAGCACTGTGTTGGCGTTTTTTATTGCGCAGATATTTATATTCAACCTCAGACTTACCGCAGACATTCAGCAAGGGTGCTTTCACTTTATCATGATTATATTTATCAGGAATATTAAATACGATATCATTATTCATGCTACACGTTCGTTCTTGTACTTCAGGTGCGATGGATGCAATAAGCTGTTACCTTTTTCATTTCCTTTGTCTAAAGACTTTCCGACAGGTTGTTAATGTATTTTAAGGAAAACGGAGAATCCTTGAGAAGTTCCACACAGCTTAAAGTTTGTTTCAATTCAGGTAGTTGTGGTTCGAGGAAGTTAACTTTATCATTTAGTCGGACAATGAAACTGGTACTTGAGGTAGCACACTTCTGCGATCTTTTGTGTGTTGTGTTTTAATGGCGCTGTTTGTGGAGTAGGCATACACATTTTCCCTTACTGTGTGCGACCAGATTTAGTCGGTGTCATTGTAGACGAATGTTCTTAGTGTCGATCTTTATAAAGTGTTCACTGATAGCTTCTTAAGAAATAACGGGATTGCGGCTACAGTGAGAAGTGGCGACTAAAGATATAATTTGTGAGGTTGAAATCGTACACGGAAGTAAATGGTTCAGAAACAACTAGGAAAATACAGAATATATAGAATACGAAAGTAAAACTGCCAATTCTTGCTTCTACTACCGGAAATCTATGCATTGCACCTAGACGCTGCATTTCACCAGGTTTACACCATTGCGGCACAAGTGAAGTTCATGTAGACTAGTTAGTTTGTACCAAGCGCATATTTTCGATGAATTGTCTGGCCGACAAACCAGAGCTGATTACCGGATGTTCAATGGCGGATGATTACCCTTAGAAACCTGTTGAAAAGTATAGCCAAGTAAGGGGATCAAGGGATCTACCGCTCGCGGTGCTTAAGAAGAAATCATTCATGGACTACCCTTGGATAGTGACGTTTCCTTGCTCAGAATCGCAAGGCATATACCTTTCCTACTCGAGATACGTTCCGAGCAGTTCAAGTTGTTGACACCGACTGATTCACAAACTGCCACCTTCCTCACTGAAGAAAACTCAGCCTATCGGAGTTAATCCACATAGTGTTTACCAAGCCGTTTGTGCCTACGGAGCCAGTCTCATAGGCAAAACCGAAAGAACACTGTTCTCGAAGTTCTCGAAGTGGGCTCAACTTGAGATAGAACAACAGCTACGCCCAATCTACGTAACGGATTCACTTTGAATGCCGGCCCCTCCGATAGCAAGGTAGTTATTGAACTCCGATTACCACGCTAATTAAACTCTTCCGCGTCAAAGAAATTCTCATCTCATCCATTTTGCTGAGGTTGTCGCGATAAACAAGCTAAAATTAGTGCTTGCCTTCAAATGCGAATGTCGACCCGCCTTAGATGTGACCCTGGTCACGGTGCCGAGACTGTTGGTTTCCATTTCGTCTGTCTACATGTTTGTTTTCACAAAAGAGCAATTGCATAGAATTATAAGTTAACCTCAGGGGAAATAACATGATGCCACGAAATGCACACATCCACGAATTTCCTTTCCTTTTCGTGTTTTTCAACTTGCTGAGGGGCAATAATTATTTTAACGTTGGTCACGTTCTGCTTATACTCACCTATGTTGGCAAGTGTGCGCCGTTTAGACCCCGTGTCATATGGCCTACGGTAAATCGACATGAAGCGACATAACACTTAGCTTTTGTGAATTCTTAACCTCTAGATAAACTGATGAAGCGACGTCCACAGCCTCAGGTAGAATCGCAAAGGCTCCAATGCAACCGTCTTGACAGTAAAGATGGCATCAGTGGGCACACAACGCATATTCGATTGAACCTACCAGAATGCTAAAACCAGAATCACTTATATGGGTGGTGGAAATTGAAAACCCATGTCCATTGGGTGAACATCACTCCCTCGGCATGGTACACCCTGTCGTATACACATGGATTCTGTTGCCGTAAACTGAACGGAGCAGGAGGGATTTCGGGCAACATTTGCGATCAAATGAGGAGAAACTGTGGCCTGCGCCTAAGTTCTTAGTTTGTCTGTTCCGAATCCGTATTAACTGTTAGACGGACACGATGGGTTTCAGCTTATTGCACACTTAAAGTTGCACATTTTACAATCACCTAAGAAACAAAACGTGGTGACCCGCGATGCGCAGCTAGCGGGCATTGTATGACTGATCGATTTACATTTGTGCTGAGATGCGTACCAACGGTTCGAGATGTCCTCCGGTCAGTTGCAAATCACGCACTGCCAATAACAAAAATTCTACGGCCTGGCTAATCTGCACGAACGGGTCGCCGTGTCACATGCGCCATATGAAGCGTGCAGCTGTAGACCAAAACAGGATGTGAGCGAACACAACACAGCAAAGAAAGTTAGCGCAATTTCGATGGTATTAAAACTGCCAGGAGGCAGAATCAGTAGTGACATGGTGCGGGAACCACAAGCGCGTGACACGCGAATCCGATGTTTCAATTTTTAATCAAATGGATGGTGGACGTACAATGCAACGCAATTCGGAAAGTGGCATTCGCACAATCTTTGCGGAGCCAAAAGTTAAACCAGTGCATCACGTGGTCTCGGCACGCAATAAGCGCCGACGATTTTTTAAGATTAACTGATGTCATATGATATCACCGACATTTAAAGAGATGGTCTCTACACATCAGTAAGTCGTTGGACGGCCGTTTCATTACGGTGGTCCGTCGCTGTCATCCATGGCTTAGTGTGCTATGTCACTAGCCGTGAGAGTAAGCTCACCACGATCCGACAGATATGCGTCGCTGACAGTGGAACAATGGTTTTATACGGGTAAAAAAGCTAATGCTTAACAACAGTAGGATGGTTATGGTGAATGTACAAAATATAAAGCATTGTTATCCAATTTGGGTTTACACAGGGAACTCACTGAAGTATACGTTGTGTAACCTGTAAATCCAAGTTAAGTCCGTAAGTAATCACAGCCGATGGGATGCTGGTAAAAATCGTGTCTCCTTTTGTCTTACACATACAGGAGGTGAAATACCTGGAACTAAATCTGTGGTTTGACCGCCAATGAAATCTCCTGCAGACACTTGTGTTTATCCATGCGTAATGAGTCAGGTAAGATCATGCAGCGAAATAAGTGCACGGTCAACTCGGGCTTTGAACTCTGCCAGCGTGTGAACACCTACGACATATTCCGATAAGGCATTCCCCGTCCTGAAAACTCAAACAGGAAAGAAATTTCGAGAGCATTCCATGCGACTGTGCTGTTCTGCTAGCTTGAGATGGTGACCTCTCAAATTTCTGTTGTGACTGAACTCTAGTAAGAAGCGGCACGTATGGTTTGGATCTCTCAAAATTTGGTACGTTAAAATGAGGTCCCTATGCAATCGCTGAATCTGTCCGTTGAAGGTCACGAGCACTTGTAACCTACTTTCATACGGTAAACTGTAGAGATCTTTGACATTCGCTTACCAGCCGTTAGTGTATCAAGGCGGTGAAATCTCTCCTCAACCATGGCTGCCAAACCTGTATTGCGTATTCCACATGTGACCGTATGTATCAGCCCAGCGGTTTTGGAAAAGTCGAAGGGTCGGATCGTCTAGATGACCACATATTAGATGCCCCTTCTTGACGTCGTTTCAGCCTGATTCAAGCATTTAAATTCACCCTGGACAAAACTCCCAAATCCTTCTCACCAGAGGACATTTGAAGCTTCTGATTGCCGATTTTGTAAGAGTACACTAACTGGTGCTGTTGATGCAGCACTCTTCATTTGTCCACATTGAATCGAAGTACATTCTGGATTGACCACACATATAACCTATCCAGATCAGCTTGAAGTACTGCGATATCATCTGGTGAATTGATCGCCCTCCACACCTTGATGTCAGCGGCATAAAGTAGGCAGGTCGAGCTTATGTGGCGTGTGATATCGTTAGTATACGGCAAAAACAATCGCAGTCCTAAAACTGATCCCTGTGCTACTCCGCATTCAACTCGGATGGGATCTGACAGCAATTCACGCACTCGTACTTCCAGGTGCCGGTGTACAAGAAAGCTTCTGATCCATCCTAGGAGAGCATCACCGATACCAAAGGTCTGGATTTTGAAGAGCAGAATGTTATGGTCTAATAACTAGAACACCTTTGAGAAGTCAAAGCAACGTCAACTCCTGCGCTAGAGTCTACTGCTTCAGTCCAATTGGATCGTGCTAGTAGTAGATTTGTAGTGCACGACCACTTTCGTGGGAGTCCATACTGTTCCGCGGCGAAGTACTTAAATTCTTCTAAGTACGCCTTTAGCGCATCAGAAATAATAGCTTCCATGACTTTTGAGAGAACCGGTTATGATTATAGGGCAGTAAGTGCCTAGTTGGTACGATTACCTCCCTTGTGAATAGGAGTAATCATTCCGTGTTTCCACATGTCGGGAACGCCCATTTCGTCAAAACAGTTTTGAAGAAAGCAAGTCAAAGGCTCAGCTAAACTCTGCTACCGCCGCTAGCGATTTCGTATGTACACTATCCACTCCAGGAGAGTTGTGCTTGCGCACACAACAGCCGTTTTATTACTGCTTCTGCTGTGATGGAGATGTGTTTTTGGGGTAAAACATCTATCATCCTTGTTTTAGATGGCCAGTGATCGCACTGAAATGTTGGAGCATATTGTAGGCGCAGGGTATCCGCCGCCTTCTTCGGTGTCCGCCTGGGTCCGTCCGCTGTTTGAAGAGGCGTAATTCGCCATTTCACCGAACGTAGACTGTTGACGTGTTGCTACAGAAGCTTGTGATTTGTGGCCATGTGCAATACCAACTTCTCTTGGTACGTAATTGTATCCTCGCGAACATGTTGAGTAAGGTGTTTACGTTGGGTCGTATAGACCAGCCAGTTCTCGGTGCTTGGCGATAGTTTGTAGATATGCCAGGCTTAATTTCGCACCCCTATACACTTCCATGTCCTGCTTCGCAGAAACAAGACCAACTTTCTCGAGGGAAACGTCTTAGTCGCTGACTCTTCGGCAACCAGAGAGTTAAACTGGCTGACGAAATGTTCCCATGCGCTAGCTAGTGCCTCGTGTGCCAGAGAGGTCCAGTTGGCTGTCTCACCTATTCGAGCCAATATGTCTTAGTGTATAATCATTTTTGCGTCAAAAATTCGCACGAGGTATTCTGCGTAGCAAATCTATTCAAAGAGTAGGACTACATGATTGTCGTGGCCCAAGGGAATGTCGACGATCACTCTCTCGAACAGTAGGGAAGGCTTATCTTTTACTTCGATGTGGGTGAGAGTATTGATGTGGCCATACAGCGGGCAACTGGAAACAAACTTGTAGATCGGTCTTCAACTATTCACCTGGAGCTGCTTGAGATTCCAGAGCATGGATGTTAAAATTAGTAGTAATGAGCATGTGACTTTAAGTTGTGTTTATTCCCCTCCTTATTGGGGATTCCAGATGGGAGTCCGTCTCAGGCGTGAAGGAATGTGGACGGTAAATGACCGCCACTAAGCAAGTGTTGTCACCTTTTAAACGTAGACGGCACCAATGAGCTCACATTGGAGGTCGTTGCGGTCTAGAGCGTTTATGATTTCGTAATGACTGTTTGATTTACTCCGGCTGCAGCAGGCATCAAGTCCACAATCTGTCTTTAGGGGGCAGTTATGGCATTGAACTAGGTTTCATGCGTTGGTGCACCCTTAAAGTAGGGGAGCAGAATATCGCACCGCATGGCTTACATGTTGTCGACCGACAACTGTCCACTTTTTTAGGTTGCAAGATTTGAAGTGTCATGTACGATCGCCGTCGGACCAACCAGCAGCAGGTTGGCAAGCACAATTTGTGCCACCCCACCCAACTCCCACCACAAGAAGGCACACTCGAAATACCTGCAAATGATGGCATCGGCTGTTTAAGGCAGGGCTAAAAAACGTCAATAAGTTACTCAGTTTGGTGGTCGCCTGCGAAGATTATCCTCTCGGTCAACCTTCCCCAATACTGAACACAAACGGTGTAACCACCAAATGCTGTGGTTGAGCTAACGCGCACGAAACGATTTCAAAGAGATCAAAACAAAGGTTGGATAAAAGATCTACGTGGCTGTCTACGCCGCCTTAATTAAGTATACAAAGTAGTCTTAATTGATCGCATTCTGATGGCGACAACAACAACACTAAGGTAGCGTCCAAGCGGGTAAATTATGAGAAATCCTCACCCCTCGATCCGGTAAGAATACTTGACAACGTGTGCAGAAATGTCTGCAGCCGTTGGTCAATCTCCAGACACACATTCGTTCCTAATTGGAGACATCATACACTAATGCACAGTGCAATAATTGATCTCATGGTTGAACAGGGAGGCGCGGTGCATGGGGTTTCGGAACCTAATGGTTAAGGTCACTTTGTGAACACGGAGTCCGGAGTAGGGACCGGATAAACTGGTGCGCATACATACAGAGAACAGACATCACTGTCGAAGGCTCTGGTAGCTACAAATTTCGAAGGGTTACAGTGGGGCAGGGGACGTTCCCACAGAGTTTAATAACTTGCAGACCGTCTGGGTAGCCGCAGAGTGACGGGCGACTGTGGGTCGAAAGAATTGCAGACAAAAATCCAGATTCCACTACTATCCTGGCCTTATTAGGGGGGCCAAGTTAACATCTTCGAACATCCTCATCGGCTGCAACTTGCAGCATATGTGGGTGTTACACTCTACAAACGATAACAGTGGATAGACCTAACCTCCCTTCAGTGGGAGGATGGAGTGGACGGCGCTGTGGAAAACTGCCACTGACTATTTATTGGACGACCCAAATCACATGTCCAGTCTCTTATTGAAATCAAACTACAACAAGAGTCTGAGGGTCTAGCTTTTAAGTCTGGTGGAGAAGTATAACTTCCAGAACTACTGCTACGAATCTGCCTCCCCGGCTGCATACCGGTAAACAACACCCGTACAAAGTCCCAGCCTCGTCAATGGCCCGACACTTGCTGACAGACAGACGCAGCGTGGACCCTGCGCGCACATTCCCGGTGATCTTCACGCCAAATAACACCCACGTTTTACGATACGGCGAACCGTTGACCATCAGACTATTGTGCCCCACCCTATGTATACTAATGGATGCGTTCGTCACATTGGCTCTGCCGTGGCAGTAGGCCAGCTGACAAACGAACAAGCGTGTGCGTGGTTGTCTATGTGGGTGTCGGTGTATGCCCTTTGGTGAATTTGATATCCCAACTATACCAGATGTTCATGATGAAATGTACCTATGTTTGCACGCCAACTGCAATACGCATTTGATAATATGCAGAGAAATTTTTCCGAATATAAATCGTGCGGTGCCATCATACTAACGTTCTTGTTAAAGACCATACTAACAGTAATCATATCTTCTCGTCAACTGACGCTGTGTTCTAGAATCAAGTCCAAGTGGCCAAAGATGTTGTTTAACGTGAATTGCATTTCAGACAGTAATTCACTAATACTAATGATTCTACATCGAATAGTGAGACAGGCATATTTGTTTGACTTTTCCTGATGAGCAATAGTGACGTAGAGCTGTGTGGTGCTGTTCCGTGACTACATGTGTGCAAATGCCTACTCATTGCACTTTCTCTCTTACATGTCCAGGCTATTGTCTCTCTTTTTATAATCCCTTTGGAAGTCAGCCAAGGAATCTTGAAAAATAATTACGCAAAAAACGCAACCTCCCAAATGACACGCCGTGTTGACGCTAGCCATGCAGATAGAACAGCCAACGTAATTCCCACTTTCAATGGAACAGTGGTATAATACGGATAAAATAGGCAAGACTTGGCAAGTCGAGTGAGATGGTTTGTGGGAATAAGGTTAGTTCAGACGTTACGTAAAAGTGAAAAGCACGTCTGTGAACTCGTCATATTATCCACGTTAACACAGGTAGATCCGTCTACACGATTTCGTGGGGTTGGTGAGCACAATGTTTGTCTTCGTCTTGTCGTCACTCAATGAACAGAAATCAACTCAAGTAATGTAAATGATGTAAAGCATCATCGAACCGCCTTTTAAAAATGGATAGCGTGGACGCGGAAATGACAAAAGTCGAAAGGGCGTTCCACGGTTTACAAACTCGAAGGTAAAAATGATTCCGGCGGCACTCCAGCCGACTGTATTGCGTGGCAAATTTCAATTTATGACCCCTCAATTCTGTTTCAGCTAAGCTTCAGGAAGTGGCGGCAAGCGTGACCGGGGTTATTCAAAATCTGGAACACCAGGATGAGGTCACCCCGTAGACGGCGATATCTTCCGCTGTACACTCCCAGGGCTTTCAGTCGCCTACGGTACTGCAGGTGGGACAACCACTTCACATTTTTCGTTGCCCGTCGCTGTGCGGTCTCCAGTGCAACCAGGTCACATTTTAACCAGGGTTGCCAAGCATGGATCGCGTACTCAACATGAGGCCTCACATGCGCATCAAGCAGTTGGGGGAAGACGTAGGGATCGAACCTCCCGAACGCCCTCCGTAACAGACTAACATGTTAGTTCACGTATTTCTGACGCCTCCAAGGACTGCGCCAAACAGACGAGGTCGTCTTGGATCACTACCCCAAGGTCCCGCTCTTGTGAGGCGGTTTTCAGAATTTCGCCTCCAAGCTCATATGCGTACGTGGGCTTGTGACGGACATGCACGGTTTTGCACTTGTCCTTGTTAAACGGGAATAGGTTTTCCTTTGACTATTCAAAAGCGCGGTCTAATTCTCGTTGCATCATCTCGTTATCTTTCTGACAGTCGAGTGCCCTCTATATCTTGATGTCATCGGCAAAAGCAGTAAATGTGACTTGATTACACTCGCGAGGTTGTTAATGAGGAACAAGAAGAACCGTGGCCCAAACACCGACTATTGTGCAACATCGCACTCCACACAAATTGGATCAGAAAATGTACCTCGAACTCGAACCTGAAGGCACCGCTGAATCAAGAAATTTCTGATCCATCCAAGGACAAGGTTTCTAACCCCGTATGCTTGCAGCTTTTGGAAAAGGATGCGGTTATCTGTGCGGTCGAATGTTTTGGAAAATTCTAGGTAGATGACATCAATGCCCGTCCCACTGTCGGCTATCTCGATCCAGCTGCCACGGGCAAGCAGTAGGTTGGTAGTACATGACCCATGCTGACGGAATCCGTGTTGCTCCGGTGCTATGATTTTAGACCTTTCGAAGTAGCCAATTACGGCCTCAGCTATGATCTATTCCATCACCTTAGAGAGCACCAGTACGAGAGTCACTGCGCGATAGTTGGCTGGCTCTGAACAGCTACCACTTTTGGAAATCGGGGTAATGACACCTTGCTTCCACATGCTAGGGACCTGCCGTTCGTCGAGGCATCTCTAGAACAATTGCATACATTGTTCAGCTATCATCGTAGCTGCCACCTGTAGAGCTTTCGAGCGAATGTTATTAACTCCGGGGAACTAAGTGCGCAACGATAGCAGCTTCCTCAAAATGGTCGCTGAAATAAACCTGAAGAGTGTAATGACTGGCATCTGGGAGAATGGGACAGGTATGTTACAAACATGGGGAGCACATCGGCAAATTGGTGCAGATTGTAGCCCCAGAACTTTGGCTGCATCCTCGGCGGTTTGAGCACATCCACCCTCTGATATTAGTATGGAAACATCAAGTTTCACATTCCGGAGGCTGTTCACATGTCCGTACAGAATAATTATGTTAACACAAATTTTTTCCGCTAGACTCTGCAGGCGTACTAATTTGTCTTCGCGCACAAGTGTGGTACGGTGATTACGATGCACAACATAGTTACTCCAGTTGTCAGAGCTAGGGTTGCCTCTATTTACATGCCACGCAGCGTCTCTTACCGTCATATGTTTTCGGGTTCTACTCCGAATGAATGATTGTGCTCCTGCAGAACACAGGGGCTTGTTGACCGACGCAGATTTAATCAGATCACTGAACTTGCCAGTAAAATCCAACACAGCAATGTCAATGGTACAGTCTCCTTTAAGCTCTCAACTGGCATCTCCCACAGCTTCTAGCAGTATGTCATGTTGTGTGACTGTTCGAAACAAGTTAGTATGTTCTTGTTAATGCTCCGCATAAGACACGTAGTCCTAAATTATGGTTACGTGGTCGCTCCTCCCTAGAGAGCTCTCCAGCCTTAGTTTCTCAACCATAAGCTCTTCGTTCGTGAGCACTAAATCAAGCACAGATGGTTTATTTTCGGCTCTGAATCGGGTGGGTGAACTGACATGGCTGAAGAGCAGAATGGTTGCAATATAGTTGGAATGTTGTAATCTTGAAGTAGAGTAAGGTAACAGACGTCAAAGAACCTACTGGTCCATTACCTCAACACTCTTTTTCAAATTCCACCAATGGGGCTCAAATCCGTCATACATTCTGATCATTCTGAAGTCACATCACGTGAGCCTTTTGCTTTTTTGACGTGGTGACCAATTTTCTTTCACGTTCACATACTTGGTAGTAGTATTTTTGTGCTCTACTTATCAGTCCCTTTCAAAATGTCACAATTATTTCTACTGACTGATCGCCATTGTCTATATTGGTTCGCTCCTCGATTTTCTACAGCAGATGTTAAAAACAATGTGTCGAGAGTTCGAGCTAATTGCAATATGCTGCCCGGAGAACTGAAATCTCAATACGTGTGCAGCTGATATCCAAACGATAGTACTATATCTTACAATAAAACACTGTATTATTATTACTATTAGCGGTTTAATTTTCATCGAGTGAGAAAGTGTATCCATATTTGGCCCATACCATATAAATGTACAGCTAATACGATATTCTTGCATGGGCGATATGAAGTTTCGTTTTTATAATTGTGTTTCTGGCAATTTATATGCCTTAAATGTTTGTGTTCTACGCGAAAGTTGAAGTCACAGACGCAATTTGAGTACATTATGAACACTGATGACTACTTAAATTGCGAGAATTTTTGTTATTTCCCCCATTAGAGGTCATCTGGGTTTTAAGTAAGTATATCGGAAGGTGATCTCCCCCACGAATAAAATGTCGTAATCATGATCAGATCCAGACTGCTTCGCAGCTTACTACGAACTGATTGCACGCTCTCACACGAGCTGATTTTGGCTAAGAGCCGATTTCCCAGAGCCGCATATCTGAGTAGAAAGAAGTTCGACCGCACATTTGTCTTTCATCGTGGTACAATTAGGGTAAAGTATTTGTTATGATGGTCCCGAGTGGAACTGCGCTGCAATCTTAATGTGGGTAGACTGCAATCGGCATTGCCATGAAGCAACTTGTACAGCTTTCGTGTTCACAGCTGAAGCGGATCGATATGGAGGTGCTAGCACCGCTCTCGATAACTCTACGTAGGGATTTCGCCTAACAGGTTTTTAGCCAATGGCCGTTGTGTGCTTTCTATAGCTGTTTTATCAGATTTCTTCATGTTGCCACCAATTATGCTGCCATTCTTCAGGATAGGACGTAGGCGGATTTTAAAATGTTCAAGGTTGGCTGAGATTTTATACACATTGTGAGATACATTAGCCACGGATTGTCTGGCGCGTGCTATCCGGTAAACAACCTACTCAACAAAGTTGTAGTTACATGAGTATCTGATTCCGAAGTCATTTGTCGATAGTTACGCCCAGAGGCCTTCATTGTTAAGTGTGACAGATCCTTCGGATGTGAAATTATCGCAATACATAATACTTGCTTTTGCGCTGAGAAGTTCATCATCCATTTGTCACACCTTGTCTCAAGGGAATGAATCTCATCCTGATTGGGTAGTAGAACGTTCTTAAGGTTCACTAGTTGTAACTAATAGACAATTTTAAGTCTTTGGCAAATAAGAGCGGTGTGCCAAGTTTGATATCTATACTGATGACACTGATGTAAAGCAGGAAGACGAATTCACCGAACACACTTCCTTGTATAACCCAATGGTGGTTGGACGCAAGGAAGAACAATGGGTGTCTAAGGTAATTATTTGAGAGCGACGGTTCAGGTATGATGATAGTCAACTTAGAACATGGGTCGTGAATTGTACAGGAAGCTACAGTCGAATCCGCTTTAGTGCCTATTATCGGGATATTTCCAAACTGGGCAATAAAGCGGGGTGGACAATTAACCGATATTGCCATTTTTCCAAAAGGAAACAACCATTGAATTATTGCACAGTATATCACTTGCAGTGTAACGTGCTAAGAAGTATAGAATACTTACTTAAAACGAAAGACGTCTATTCGGAAGTGCATGACCTATAAGTTAAAAATTACGACAAGGCATCTTACCTGGATAGCTATAAAAAATGGGCGCTACTGTAGATTTTTGCCGAAAGCACAATCCAAGCTCAGTTTCATATTATTTTGAGCTGTTACTCCATTGGCTATTGCACTGAGGAAGTCCAATTTGGACAAGAAATCGTTACTTAGCCCATGCAAATGTCCGTTGCTGTGAAGATCCTTCATATAGTTCTTTGCTCTTGCGTGCGACACGCGCGGTTTGCTTTTACTCACGGAGGCATCCGGTACGTCATCCTCTGAGTCGCTGCTTTCTGCCTGTTCTAATCAATTCGCTAAAATTTTAATGAAGATTTCATCTTAAACATTTGTCATTCCACGTCGTTGTCAATGGCGACGAACTCCTCTGCATTGATGACTGGGATGGTGCAAGCGCTGATCTCGTCCTCAACAATGACGGCGTCAGCGGATCGTGCATCAGCAGCCAGTCAACTGAAGGCAGCATGCCGAAAGCGTGCTGTTATTGTTGCCTCAGTAACCTATCTCCAACCTTGTGAAACTTACAGAATTGCATCCAGCACAGAAATTTTGACGCTGACAACCACCGCCGACGATGAACCAGATAACACGTTTTCTATGTGATAAATGATTCGGTCCACAATTTCTTTTCTCCAACGGCTTTCTGATTCACAATCACACCTTGGTCCATGGGTTGAAGAATGTTAGTCGTGTTCGTCGGCAAAAATGGCATCGGTATATTTTCAGGCCTTCTACCTGTGAACGCGCTGTGTAAATATCCAACAGCAACCTAGTATTTTGGCCTAGCTTCTTGTCTCATTCAAAGACCCACTCGGTGAAAAGTTCTCCCGTCATCCGCACGTTTTTGTCAGCTCTGTAATTTACCGAAAGTGGGTCCACGTTCACGCTATTAAACCAACATGTTTTCTTACGTTTTCCAATCAAAACCATTTTTTTACTCCATGTCTGACGTATTCGTACGGCATAGCAGAGTGATCCTATCCATGGATTTTCCCGATCCGCTGAGCTTGTCGGCAGGAAAACACAAAGAACCCCATGGAGTTGCTCGTTAGAAAAGAGCTGGTTCGTCTGCATTATACACGTTGTCATCAACAAACGCATTGAATGTTCAAGCAGTCTATCTTTTAGCCAATTTTCACAGACGGTTCTGTCCGCGGAACTCTTTTCGACATGTGCACGCTTATACCCAATTTGATTTCTACTCCCCCATCTTTGCAACCCTATTTCTGTGGCAGAAAAGTTGTTTTCAAGTCTTCCTCAAAATTATTCTGCCTTTTTCTTCAACAGCGGGCCTATAACTACTTGGCTGTGCTCAGGAACCGATTTCATCCAGTCTTTCAATGCAGGTTCAACTTCTTCATCCTTTCCACACATTGTTTCCTTTTCTGAGAACTTGCAGCGCCATGTGACACAGATGCTGCCGGAGTTCCTTTTCGCTGGCAATCAACCTGGCCAGGGTATGACGAGAAATATGGATATCATACGACAACTTGTCCTGCGAGGTTTCTGGTGTATAAATTTTAAGTTGATCCAAAACGTTCATCTTTTCTGTCAAGGAAAGCTCCTTTCTGTTACTGTCCATACTTGTGTGTAACCAATAGAGTACTGACAAATAAGAAGTGGAAAGATGGCCCGACTTACTCAGTTTTCTAGTTTTTAATAGGGTCGAGGGCTTGTGCACATCCGCTTGTACACTTAGGTGGATCGTCGATTGAATGACGTTGGTAACATATTCTTATCTGTCAATAACGCCGCCGGCATCTTTGTTGTTCTTGACTCGACCGGGCTGGATGGTTGTGGGGTAATCGTAATAAAAGATAGTCGGAGCGAAGTCGTAAAATTGTCAAAGCGACAAGAGCACGGCCCACGCAGTTGTGCGATTAAGCGGTGGGGCAATTACGGCAATGGGCAATTGGACGGTGGAAATTTAGCATACCTAAGGGAAAAGAATTTGTATTTTGAAAAGCTGGGCAAAACACGGGGTGGACTATAAACCGAGTAGGCAATAAAGCAGGTTCCACTGTATCTTAATCACCACCCGATCAAATGCCTTTTGCATGTTCAATCATAGCATGACGATTGTGTCTTCTGAGTCGATGGAGTTTGACATATAGTTTAAATAATGCAGGTGATAAGTTGTGCACGATCGTTTGTCTGGAAACCCATGTTGACACTTACCTACAAGCTGCAATATGTTTATGAACTTCATCACACTGTTTTCTAACCAACGTTTCGAATAATCTGCTGATTATAGGAATATGATGATTGATCTGTAAGTGTCCGTCTTCTTTTGTGGGTCACCCTTGTGGCGTTGGATGATAAATCACGTTTCCCTTTTATATGGAAACTTGTTTGATCCAACTGAAATGGTGAACCCATCTAAAGGGAACGATGGCATATTAGGCATTTCTTTTAATGGAACATGGAATGATGCCTTCGGCGTGCGGAATGGCGGAGCGTTAAACAGAAATATGTGTCTGTTGGATATTACTAAGAGAAATAACAATATCAGATAGAGTCGCAGTCGTTGGTACATCAATGTGTGCATTTACAGCGTCAGCCTCCAGGTTCCTAGAGGTGTCAAAGAAAGAGCTAAATGCTTCCCAGATAATGACTAGGTCTTGGAGTGAGTGGCCTATACCATCGATCACTTCAGTGATGAAGAAGGAGCAGTTGTTGGTTCTGGGACGCAGAATGTTGACAAGCTCTTTTGCCTTACACATCTGAAGGGCCGTTCGCTCTTCATGTGTTCTTCACATCATTTGGACGAGCTGGGCTTCAGTAATGAGTCGGTGCATTTACAAGATTGGTGTAAACACTCCTGTCTTTTTGTAGCGTGCGATCAGTTTTCTGGAAATCTGTCTGATTGGACCTCGGCTGTATCTTTTCGAACATGACTTATCCGATTGTCTAGCGGCTTGACGAACTGATGATAGAAGTATTTCATCGCTGTGTAGAGGTTGTTGGAGAGGAAGAAGGTATCTCAATTGGAATATCAGAAGAATTAACGGAAGCGTTCCCAGTTTATCCTGTGGATTGCGTAGTGGGAAAGACGGACTTGTTTGGTGGATATTTTAACGCTGAACGTGGGGCGTATCATTTTGTGGTCGCTACCAGAAAATTGTCTAAAACGCCTGTCAGTGCATTGACGATACCCAATATGAATATCAAGTCTGAAGTATTAGTCCACCTGGTTGACTTAGTAACCCATCGTGTCCAACCACCAACTCTGACGGAAGAAGAGATGGTTGTGTGTATAGATGAGAATGACTGGGAAGATCAGTGTACTCTTAGAAAGTTGAAATCACCTGCAGTTATCATTTGTTCGTGTGGCATCTCAGATGCAACTTTGTAAGCTTAAGTGATTGGAGCGACACTCGTAATTGAAGATACATTCAAGTAAAGTTTAAACTGAGGCTCCTGAGACATAACCTGAGAGATTCGGGGACATTTACTAGTTGTGGATGTTCAAGGGGTCCTACTGTAAATGTGTGATGTTGGTATACCATGCATCCACCGTAGTTTCTTTTACAGAAATAGTTTGAAGATGATTCCTAACAAAAGCATTGGTGTGGAGTCTAATGTTCGCGACGAGACTATACTTTACCGTGTGCGATGGTTTGCGTGCCTCACAGATCCGTGGAACTATGTTGCGTGGTGTATTTTGCACTTTCAATGCCACCCATACCAGATTGCTCAATGGTTAGAGGCCAGACAAACTCAGGTTCATGATCCTCCAGGTTGGGGGTTGGAATGAAAGTGCCTCCTTATTCCTTAAATCGGACTCTCTTTTAGTTTCCTGCCAAATCTGCTGCCTTGCGGTCAGGTTTTTGAACCAAAGGCTTTGGTTGAGGACCCTAATCGTTCTCCTGTCTAAGGAACAATGACATAGTGCGGATAAATAAGCTCACACTTGATAACTCCCGTAGATGGTTGGTATGAATTATGCAAGTTTAAAAAGGAAGTAACACGAAAGTGAAATTTGCATCTGTGGACTCATCATCCAGTATATCCGCTGGCCTCGATTTTGTGGTGATTGATGAGCACAATGTGTGTCTGTGTCTTGTGGTCACTCAACGAACAGAAATCAAAAATCAAGCAATGTAAGTGGTGTAATGCGTCGACGTGGTATTTTCTAAAAACGGGTAGCTTGGACACAGAAATGACAGAACTCGAAGGCCGTTCTAAAGGTGATACATTCGAATAGAAAAGTAATTCCGGCCACATTCCAACAGACTATTTGGTTGCCAGTTTCAGCCGGCGACCCACAATTGCCTTTTGCGGCTGTTTCAGGAAGTGCTGGCAGTCGTGACCGAGGTTTCTCAAGATCTGGAAAGCCAGAGTGAAGTCACATCGTAAACGGCAATATTTTCCGCTGTACACGTCCAGTGCTTCCAGTCGCAGATGGTATGACAGGTGGAGCAATCCCTTCACCTTTTTGGTTGCCCTTCACTGTGCGGTCTCCAGTGCAATCAGACTGCGTTTTAACCAGGGTTGCCAGGCCTGCTTCGTGTACTCTTCATGGGGCCTCGCATGCACAATGAGCTTTTAGGGGAAGTTGGAGGGGTCGAACCTCTAGAACGCCCTTCCTAAAAGACCAATATGTGGGGTAGCCGTTTTGGAGACCTTTAAGGATGCACCGAACAGCCGAGGTTATCTTGCATCAACACCCCAAGGTCACACTCCTTTGAGGCGGTATACAACTTTTGGTATCTAAGGTTTTAAATGCGCACGTGGGATTATGGTCTACATGTGGAGGTTTGTTCTTGTCTGCGTTAAACGAAAGTAGATTACCTTTGACTACTCAAAGCTCGATGCAGCATATCGCGACCCTTCTGACAGGCAATCTTGATGTTATCGGTAAAAGGCAGGAAATTGGACTCCATGACATGCGCGAGGTTGTTAAGGAACACCGAGCATAACTGCGACGGAAACACTGACCTTTGTGGAACACCACAGTCCCCAACAATAGGATCAGAAATTGAGCCTCGAAGTCGGGGCTCCGATCCATCCAAGGAGAGGATTTCCAATTCCGTACGCTCGTAGCTTTTGGTGAAGTATATCGTGATCTAATCGGTCGAAGGATTTAGAGAAGTCCGGATTGATGACATCAGTGCCAGTCCCACTATCCGCTATTTCGGATCGGCTGCCACGCGCACTCAGTAGTTTGGTAGTACCTGACAGAGGCTGACGGAATCTGTGTTGCTCCGGTGCTGTGATGTTAGATCTATCAAGGTAGCCAATTTATGTTGTAGCTAAGATTGACCCAATTATCTTGACAGCACAGATAAGAGAAGCACTGGGCAATAGTTGGCGGGCGCTGCAGCGCTACCATTTTTCAAGATCGGGGTAATGATGCCTTGCTTCCATATGATAGGGACCTGTTGTTCGTCCATGCATCTCTGGAACAATTGGGTAAATGGGTCTACTATCCTCCTAGCTGCTATCTGCAGAGCTTTCGGGGAAAAATGTTATTAACTCCGGAGGAACTATGAGTGCGCAACGATAGCAACCTCCTCAAAATGTTGGCTGAACTAAAGATAAAATGTGAATACTGTCAGTTGGGAGAATGGGACAGGTATGTGGTACATACCGGTTGCGCGACGGAATAATAGAGCATATGGTAGTTACAAAAGGTTGGCTGCCCCCTCAGTGGTTTACACACATTCATTTGTTGAAATGAGTGGAGGAATATCATGCTGCACACTCCGGAGGCTGTTCGCATGCCTGTACATAAGCTTGTTATCACCAAACCTTTCCGCTGGGATCTGTTGTTTTACTAATTTATCCTCGTGCACAAGTGTGGTACAGTGATTACGATGCACAACATAGTTGCTCCAGTTGTCAGGGTTAGGGTTCGCTCTGTGCACATGCCTGACAGCGTCTTTTACTGTCATGGGTTTTCAAGTTTTGCTCTGAATGAATGATTTGGCATTTACTGTATTAAGGGGTCTGTTTACGGATGAAGATTTAATCACATCACTGAACTTGCCAGCAGACTCCGTCCAAGCATTATCGATGGAACAGTTGTCCGAAAACCCCAAGATGGCATTTCCAACAAGTGCTGTATGTCGTAGTGTGTGGAAGTTCGAAAAAGTCACTAGGTTCTTGTGGATATTCCGCATAACACAAGGTCCCAAATTATGCTTACGTGGTCGCTCTGCTTCAGAGGGCTCTCCATTCTAAATTTCCCAACCATGAGTTCTTCTTTTGTGAGTAGTAAATCAAGTACAGTTGGTTTATTTCTTGCTCCAAACCGGGAGGACGAACTGACTTAGCTAAAGAGTGGGATGCAGGCAAAATGCTTTTGCAGGTCGGTTTTAAATTACTCTTCGTGGGATACCGGTACTTTCAGATTTTAAAATCTGAAGTCGTCTGAGATGAGAACATGACTATTTCATCTTCGTCGGACCCCTTCCAAGGCTAAACTCAGGCGGGAGTCCATCTCTGGTGTGGAGATTGATGAAAGATAAACAAGTGCTGCAAGGCAGGTGTCGTTGCGTCTCGGTCACAGAATGCACCAGAGTAAATCCAGGTCAGCGTTTCCGGATCGTGCACCGGTTCGTAATGCATGTAACTACGGTAGTGTAAATGTATACCATCGCTCTTGCTAGGGCGATTATATCGGATGTGGGACATACCATTTTATCGCTAATTCGGCGTCGGTAACCTCTGCCTTTAAACAAGTTTCTGCTACGAATTTGAGATCCCAGATATATGATGCTTGACGTAGCCGCAGTTGTGCACGCTTGGTCAGGAGACCTTGTTCGTTTGGGTACATGTAAAGTTTCTCTGTTTTTATCAGTGAGGCGGGACATGTGGGTTTCTGGTGTACTGTCGTGCTGACCGGTGAAAGATCGGGCGATGACGAATTCAACTTTGTCAGAACCAGGGATCCCGCCATTAGCTCTTTGCTTCTCCCTTTCTACGTAATGTAGGGGGTGTGTTTGCTCGTTTCCTTGGCTAACTAAGTGAATTTATCCGAACTGTTTTCGGGGAGTCGTCTCACTATCTGGCTGCTCTCCTATGTTGGCTTAGGGGATGCTGCTTGGATCCGTTGCTCGGAAAGAAGACTGCTGAAAACCGCATACCAGCACTCCAATACCTTCGTTGATATTTGTCTGGATTGAAGCACCACTATCACAACCTTCGGGCCACATACTTTGTAATTTAACGATTTACGCCGCCTCGAGATCCATTACGCTCTAACGTTTTCCAGGGAGTTGGTCTCTCGAATGTAGTTCCACTGTTTCTTGTCATGAGTGGTCACTTCGCGCTCATTATGACCTCCAGCCTCGGGAACACCGTGTACAAGAAGAGTGCTGGCTTCGGATTCCTTCCGACTTTTGTGCAAGTCGTGCTTCGACTGTTTGGACTCGCTCCACGGAATATCTGGGAAAATGCGAATGGAACATAAACCATTCCGGAGGCTAGCTGTGGATTACAGAACAGCTTCTGCCTCATCGGCAGAAGTCAAAAACCTCGGGGAAGTCACGTTTCGCCGTAATGCTCTGATTTTGGGTGACGGGTGACGCGTGTCAGGTTGACGGACTTAACTGAAACACTTATGATGTCACATATGGAATTCTACTGGTTCACATCATCGAGTTGTTTCCTTTTAAGGAATATGATGTCAAAGCTGGAACTTTGGTGCAGATTACCGAGGGTATACTATGTGCAGCCCGCTGTACAGCTCGCTGTCTATCGCCTTCCTTCCCAAATGCTGCGCAAAATGCAGACACCAGCTAAGCGAACAGCCAGAGTTGGCCTTCTGCTTGAGCAAATACACCACCTTCGCTCTTCCATCCAACACTTTATCCAAGGCACTTAGCAAATTGGCGTCACTTTCTACCCCGTTACATGGCTTCAAATTCATCGAGGCATGTCTCCACATCTTCGTGCACAAATTGCGCTGACCAGGTCAGCTTCATCCTGATTGGTCACGGCACCAGTGTAGCAGGAACGACAAGGGAGTGGGGTGCAGAGCGGGTACTGCTCCAACAATGAGCAACTGACCAAGCACAAACCGTACAGTTTTGGACCGCATGTCCTTCGCACGACGCACCGCGGATGAAGATTTGGGGGACGGGCCATTCCATGTGCCGTACGAGCTTAAGCCTGGGAATAATCCTTCAATGTTTTCACCCCGTATCTGCGTTTCGCTATATCCGATTCCGGGCAACTAGGAGTCGTTCGAAAGCTCGCGATTTGCTTTCCGTTGGCTGCATCATTCGGCACGCGTTCATTACTGTGGCCTTCGCTAGCGGCTTATTTGTTTGATTCAATGCGTCCTCGACAAATACCTTCTCCGTTGTTCTGGGCCCAGGCTCGTCTCCAGAAGTCGCTCGTGATACGCTCTCGGCTCAATCCATAAAACTCGAACTGACTTGTCTCTTCTCATCCATTGCACCCGTTGGTAATTCCCTACTATCCAGTTTATATTGTCTTTCCGGTTCCACAGTGGTCGTTGGTTTCCGCCTCCCTACATTTTTCTTCAAACAGTTTCCTGACGCTCGGGCTGTCGCGGTGGATACTAAACCTCGTCCTATCTGCTGCAACGTACAGGGTATATAAGTGTTTATATGCTAATGCTAAAGCCTTCCCATCTTGTTATTTAACCCTTACACACTTTCTACCTTATGGTCCGTTCCAAATCACCTTTATCTCCCCATTTTTCAACCCCCGATTTTTGGCACTCCCTGAACACACTTTGCCATACAACTACCATCAGTAGCATTTTGCAGGCATGTTAGCGCATTGTACCAAGTTTTTATCGTGACACATTTTCGAAATCGCTTGCAGCGCTTTCAGGTTAGCGAGGTTAGGAACGCTGTTTTGGCGTCCTTAACACTCATTGTTCATGGAACGTTAGCCAGTGGGACACCGGTTGGAAGCCCCGAGCATAAGCGACAGACAGTCTAATGAAAGTAATCGAGCACCACCTTCTGTTCTGTCTTGATGCTCATTTGAAATAAACTTCGATGATTTGTCTCCAAACTGAAACCGTCCAATTAACAACTTTTGATGCCTGTCTAAGGAGAAGATCCTAGCTATCACATGATCCGAAGCTTACGCTGTAACCAGTGTGGACAGACACTAACAAACACATGAAGCGGTCTATACTTAGTGACCGCTAGCGACTACTTGGTAGTAGCTTATTCAGCGGCCTAACCATGATGGCGTAGACATGCAATCTTCTAACTGACATCCCACAGTCCCTGAGGTCTGAAGGAGTGAGGCAGGCCTGCATTTGTGGTTGGTCAGGCATACGCCGTGGCTTGAACACTGCACATCCAAACCTGAATCAGCGATGGCTGCTAGACGGTTGGACGATTTTGCGCGATTGTTATTGCGACGACCTTGGGGGACGTTGTTCCCATTGGAGTTGGTAGACCAACCTGAAGCTGAACAACGAAAGTTCTACGGGTGCTTACTTCTATCATAGTTGATGTCTAAACACCAAATAAGATGATTCCAAGTGTGGCGGTGACACGACATTAGTGAGTGTTCGTTTGTCTCCACACACATGGGCAAATTTGTCAATTAGCTATCGCTTCAGTGTCAACTGGTATAGCGTTACTTAAAGTACATAAGTAGGATGCGGAACATATGTATTCATAAGATAATTAGGCTTTACTTCCATATGGTCGCCCATAAGTGTTGAGACGCTTTGACAAGTGGCTCTCCGCATGGCACCATTAGAAGCACAGTCAATGCAGATGGAACGTTCCTGTTACGTCTATGGACTGGAATGCTATCCTCATGAAATCGGCATTAGTCAACAAAGAAACACCTAAAGAGGCTACAGTGACTACCGTATTTATACATGCCACATTGTCCTGCTAGAAAAAACGCAAAGGCTGTAATTAGTGGCGACGCAATCATTTTACTCTGGTAATTCAGGTGAATACTTGGAACAGACAAACACTGTTGTCTCACCCACGGACGTTCCTACAAGGTGTTTGCAATCATTTACAAAGGCAACCACGCCCACTAATCTTGCCATGGACCACTGTTTCAGCCGGTCTTAGAAGAACTCATGTTTGCACAGAGTGACACACCTTGTTATCGACTTGGCAACTACTCGGAAACATTTTGCCATTGGAAAGTAGGTAATTCCGGAGGCATTGTTGAAGGAGAGGAATTGCTCCAAATCTTATGCTTACACTGCGTATGCGGTGCTTGCTGGCAGGTCATATAAGGGCCATACGGTCACCTGGTATTTCAAACTCATCAATCACATGGAAGTGAGGCGTAAATATCATGTTGAAACGCAGGGTTAACATGCATGTACGACAATTAAATAACGGCAGATCCATGGGTACTGAAGCGGTAACGGATAACCGAAGTGGCCCACAGGTGTGCAGACGAACGAACATTGCGGTTGACTTAGCAGTGAGCTAGTCGGCTCTTCTGGAGAAACTGCAGAAGCAACGGGAGCCTGTAGCTGGCTTCTACAAGATACTTACGGAATGGGATTGATCGCGGTTCCATTCCAAAATGCACTAAAAACCATCGTGAAGATGGGTCACGTAAAGGGATGCGCAGTTTTGAGGTGAGTAGGAAGTGGCGGCGCTCGCATGACAAATTCCATCCTATTCTCATTGCCTCGCCAGTGATTTTGGTATGGTAGGAATGATGCTTAGGAGTATCCAATGGATATTTGTTCTTGGTTTGAATTGGTTCATTTAGTCGCTTCGTATTGTGATTGTAGTAGGGTGATTTATAAAACTCACAAATTGACACCTTGCTTACCATAGTTTTATGCATTTTCCGACTCCGGTTCCAAGAAGAATTTAACTGTTAGTAGATCGTAATTGGTTGTCTACAGCACTGGAAAGCTTGCTATTAGAGGTCCATGGGACATTGAGTTCCTGTTGTGACACTGTTATCTGACGCTTGATATCCAACACTTTCCAATGCTTAGGGCCTATCCCAGCCCGTATTTACAAAGTTCAAATCATTTGTCTCACTGGTGTCAAGGAGGTGGGAATCATTTCACTCTGCTGTCACACTGGTGACTTTGTATTGTTTCCAGGACCAATGGCAATCGAGATCACTGCCACATGATAAGAACAGTCGTGATCCACTTCTACGAGCCTAGTTACTTCACTGAGTACGTTTTACTTTTGCCTTTTTTATCCGAGAACTCACAATACATCTGGCCTTTCTTTCAGACGCTGGTGATGAAACTCCTCCGACGGAACGTTGTCGAAGCGTCCCATCAGGCCTAATTAATAGGTTGTTGTTGTTGTTGTTGTTGTTGTTGTTGTTGTTGTTGTTGTTGTTGTTGGTCCATGGTAAGTTAACTATCCCGGAATCGATCCGCAGATTCTTCACTTAAGAATCTGAAAATGACCGGACAGAAGTTCATAATCCCTGGCATAATTGCTGGCATGTGTAATCGACTGCAGTCATGTTGCAGGCCTTCAGTATTACGGTTTAACATTACTCAAACTCATTTTGTTTGGAAAGTTAAAAATAATGGCAATTCTAAATCTCAGCACTCGGTCATGCACTTCTGATGCGACGGAGGCGATTAATTGCCCTGCTTTTCTGGTAGGTTACTGAGGTATTCTAACTATGGTAAGTGATCTTTAACTGGTTTAAGGATGGCCGCTATACTTTCATCTCGGTGGGTTGGGATTTTAGTGAGTTGACTTAGTAGTAAGTTTTGCAATAAGACTAGCATTTGACCTGGCAGATTCGTGGTTCTTTAGGGGTGTCATTTTTTGTTAAACTTGTTCGAGTGATTTAAAAACCCTACGTTACACTTGTTAATTAATACTAGACCATATTGTGGACATGGAAACTTGGACATGGCAACGTGATTTGAGGGTTAGATGAGGAAGTTAAACGAAACCGGTGTGGGGAACAATGTACCTAGTTGCGGTCGCTATCAAATGACCTACAAATAAATGCCAAGAAATCAAAAGACAAATCTATACGGCACGCGATGAAAATCATCCGGTTTTACTTCCGTGCTGTTGGTTGGGCAGGACGATTCATGTTTCAAGTGGCTACGGCCTGCGTAATATAACCAATAAATCCGCTGCAGTACGTGAACTCAGTTTCAAGTAACCGAACAGCCAATTTTGCTTTCACCGATCGGTTTTCCGCTCCTTGTTTTCGTGTGGTAAGGTCTTCATCCATGTGGAGCTGTGAACGAAAACGTAGCAGTCGCATCACTTCCACGCTTTAATTTCTCGCTGACACTTCACCCACCGCAGTCATCACACGCTTATGAGAATCGGACTAACTTCAATTTAGATAAGAACACTAAGCAGTTTCTAAGTTAAAATCCGTCGGAGGTCGGAGTTCGGGAAACCATCTCCGTTGTAACAGATCTTTGCTAAAGTGTACCACAACGCTCGGCATCTGGTCTTCGCACATTCTTAATTTTTCTTAAAGTCCTGGCGAGTGTTGTTGCATTAGGGTTCCTACTCTTACGGATAATATGTGGCGACGGATCACATATTCGGCGTGATCTTATTACGATTTCGAATTAGGCAACAAAATATCCTACTGTTCAAATTAGGGAAGTGCCATGTTATTTAAATACGCCGTAGGCAAGTCTACATTTATAGGCCTGGGCACACGATTAATCGACCAGTTCCTACGTGTGCGACTTCTGTGGGTCCACAAAGAATGAAAGCTTCAAAACATTCTGATGCAATCTCGTAAAAACTTAACCAGAGTGTCAACCCGTTGTTGAGTTGTTGCGGGAGTTTGGACCCATCTGTTGCTGTTTGCACCTACTATCCAAACTTCACAACTTTGACTGAAGCGAGATGTCAAGGTGTTGTAGACACCACAATGCATAACAATGCAGGACAACGGAGAACTTCAAAGTTCCGTATAAATTCGCCAACCAGCAAATGTTTAAGTACCAGAAGTTTTTCATAGCATCTTAGAACGTTCTGCGGAGGTCGCATTTTGGTGTAACAAATGTAGTGTGGTCCGAATCACATATGCCAACATGTGCTGAAAGTCAACCACAGCATCAACCTCAGGAGCAACCACCTGGAACAGAGTGCGCAGTGCAACAGTCTTGAGTACCAAGGAAGTCACTTTCCAGTTCGAGTCTACCAATTCTAGAACGCTCTCTAAGACTGGTTTCTATCCACCCCTAACATGCATCTCTTTAAGAACGATTGGATCTTACTATTGGCTCCATGCACTTCGTGGTACAGCGGCATATCCTTATGGTCTGTTGTTATCCGATTTGTATGTCACAAGGCCAAAAGGAAATCGATACACTAGTGGACGTCCTATGTTTCGTACAAGAAACGTAATTAGAACTGCTCTAGGCAGTTTTCGTATACTGGTATTCAATTTCCAGTATCCCGTTGTCCATATTCAATGGTGCATTTAATGCACCGGACACTGTGCCAGGAGCCTACTATCATTTTATCGCTTCACCTGCAGATGCTTAAATCGCTAGCATTTAATTATCCTTCTATGTTCTACTTTGCGACCTGACCATATCTACCTTCCGACCACTCATCTTAGGCCGGTGACAGATTGCTCTCCATTGTTCAGTCACCTAGTCGATGTAGCATTCACAAATTCGACAAGTCTTTTGAGTTGTCCCAAACAGGGAATGTCCAGACAAACAAGAGATCGCGCAGACAGAGGACTATTTTATATGTTGTCATACTTTCATACCAGGCGAATTCATGCGACTTAGTTGCACAGTGCCTTCATTTTCCCCCTACATTTGCGCTGATGTACCGACTTGCACCACCTTATCGATCCGGCTTCCTAGTCGGTCGATAGACGCAAAAGCGACGCACAATTCACAATACTAACAGGAAACTCGGAGAGGGTTGCGGATATGATATGTCTGATAAATAATCTGAATCGTTTAGTAGAAAAGTATCACATCTGGGTAACGTTTTCTTAGCATTCACTTCAAACAGGAAAGTAGCTGTCTGTTTATGCTATTTTAGATGCACAATGCAAGCATCGCTTCTGATCACACTCATAGTAGCACTTAGTCAGGGTTGCTGCTTGCATTATTCACACTCCGTATCCCTGCCATTTTGTCCAACTGGCCTTCAGGCGACAGCCGTTCCGATGCGTACCTCTACTCTGCACTAAGTTTGATACATAACCACCGCTGGATAGTGGCGTGTCACGATTGTGCTCCATTGTGAACGATTGTTCGTTTAATAACATATACGGATTATCAGCCAGGCGAAGCGTTGGCGGGACATCGTATGCTCGACAGATGGTTACTCTCCTTCCTTTGAAAGAGTAATCGAAATTACTGTAGCTAATGGGCAGATAGTAATTAACCGACAGACTTGATTTGTCTGGTGCACGCTATCGTCCTGAGTGGGGTTCGGAGGATGGGATAAATGAATGTTTGCAGCACTCTTGGATGACCCTGGCACGATGTCTAAGGCGATCGTTCATTCGGACTGTTGATGCTTCTACCCGTCAAAAGTCCCACCTATCGATCATCATGTTTACTTCCACATCTGTGAAGTATCATCTCTTTGATATGTATGCTTTTACCATTGTTTTCTCTAACGGTTATCTGCTATCGTTATCCTCACAACCAAGTGGCTCTTTGCATCTGCATGCATTTCAATTGCGCTATGTGGTCAAGGTTGATAAACAGAAAGAAATTGAGGCTACAACCAATCAGCTGCCATACAGTTAAGCCGTACACGATGAAGTGAGGTAACGTGAGACCATGGTCCGTCTAACACAGACTCTTAAAGTCAACATTTTAATCGTGCTGTTCCTCTGAGGTTTTGGTGCTAAAGTACTGTGCTAATATAATGTTTACCGGAACGTCCTGCGGAAATTTCCGGAAATGTCAACTTATCGTTGATCTACTAATTTTTATATCCCAATTTTGTGGACGAAGTCCTACTAGACTTAGATTACTCACTTAAGATTCTATAGTCTATTCGTTGTCAACTTGTGGCTGTTTTATCTGGACCGTTTTTGTCTTCTTATCCGTCTTACATCCCATTTTAGCCCCTTACTACTGCCACATATTGCTCTGTAGGTTAGATTTCCCTCACATAACGTTCGTGCTATTTCGTGTTCTTCGCCCATCACACCATTATGTCGGTTTCCCAGAACGCTGATGCATCCTTGCTTCTGGCTTCAAATAAAACTGAACCTATTGGCTCCTGTGACAAACACTAGGTGCTAGAATTCGGCGACAGATTCCTATGAAGTCCTGCAGTATGAGATTTGTAGCCATTGGTCCCATGAGCCTTGTAGCTCCTCTAAAGTGGAGCAATGTATAGTGCTATCGATCAGCTGCAGGTCGCTGTTTAGCAGTGCTGGTGTTCGCTGGGGTGCTGGACTTTACCTGATGGTGATGTGAAATTGTTTGCCGTCGGTCTGGAAAGCTTTGCGAAAGGACCCTCATCACTTGTTTCCCCTGGCCGTAAATGGGACTCTCGTAAAGCCACTTAGGGTTACTAGTGTTGTTAGCTCGGGAATTTTCAGTGCATTATAACCTCGTGATCTTTCATGCGCCGGATTCCAGTGCTCCATAACCCCAAGTGCACTAAGCTCAAGATGTCGAGTTTTACGGAGTCTAATTGACAGACTCCTCGACGCTGGTGAGGACTCGGTAAAAGTGAGGCAAATTACCCGTCTTGGAAAGCAAGGTGATTAACGAAATCGGCCTATGAGAATCACTTTTGTGGACGAAGCCAGACTAAGACTGATCATGTCTCGTCTAAGTAGGCTGAAAGGTTTGAAGATCCATGTTCGTCCAGACCTGGACCCAGTAGATAGGGAGCAGCTCAAGTTTGCCATCATTAAGCTGAAATGGCGTACTAGTGAGGGGAAACAAATCTCCGTAGTGTAAATTTTCGGGTGGTTTCCAACCATCCGCGAATCAGGATAAACAGGCTGCTCACACTTCAAGCATGCGCGGCGGCTTTTTCTGCGGCCTGCGAGTAGCCTTTACAAACGTTTGCAGTGTTATGAACAAGCGCGATGAGCTTTGTTGTTTTGTTGCGTCTGAGCGGCCAGATGTAGTGGGACTCGCAGAGACATGGCTGCATTCAGAGTTATACACCCAGGAACTTGAACTCAACGGTTACTCGTGCTTCCGACGCCACAGATTAAGGAATGCTCGCGGTGGTGTCTTGCTTTACATCCGGTGTGCCCTGCGTGGGAGACTTGTGAGCACCTACCGAAGTGACGATGATTTGTGTAAGGCATTGTGGTGCTCCATCCGCCTCAGGCACGGAGACCTACCTGTGGGCGCAGTCTATCGCAGCCCCCCTGAGTAGTTGTTTGGATTGGCTGCACAGTCTTCGAACCCACATGAGTCGTCCACACTTTCTACTTATGGGCGCTTTTAACTGTCCTCGAATACGATGGCCTGATGTGCATTTGATGCCTGGACATAGTGAGCTTGAAGCAAAGTTCGTGGATTTGGCAGTTGAAACTGATGCATCGCAACATATATGCCAGCCAACACGCATAACAGCACGTTCAACCTCGTCCTGTCTCGACCTGATGTTAACGAGCTACGAACAACGAGTGCGTGACGTTCGGATCCTGGAGCCCCTGGCTACGAGCGACCATTCAGTGCTCATAGCTGAGATGGCATTACCTTTTCCGTATTCACATCCGCTGGGACCAGCTTACAACTAGTGGAAAACGGAATTCGACGGTCTAGTTCAAGCCGCGAGCCAACTGGATTGGTCTCTGTCACAAGCTGCATCTGCAGAAGACTGTTGGATATGTATAAAAGAGAGATTGACATCATTGTGTTCCCAATTTGTGCCCTTGAAATGTCGGAAGGTTGGACCGATTAAGCCTCATTGGTTTGACAAGGAGTATGGAAATCTGGCTCGGAGGCGGCGCAGACTGTGGGACAGATTCCTCCTCTCTGGCTCTGCCAATGACTACGAAGGGTATAAAAGTCAGCGGAACCTCTGCAACAGTGCAAAAAGAATAAGCGCCGACATTTCGAAGAGCAGCTCGCAATCGCCGCGAAGACCGCCCCAAAGAGAATCTTTGCTTACGTGAAGCGACGCCTGAAGCCGGCAGGTGATGTGCCAGTGCTGGATGGCCCGGATGGACAGCCCCTAACCTCCAGCACTGAGCGTGCGTCCGCGTTGGCGGCGCACTTCGCTTCTGTATTTGCAAATGACCAGGTGTCTGTTCCGAGTTCGACGTGTACCGCTTTTACCGAACTCGACAGTCTGGATTGCGGCGTTGAAGAGGTATGTCAACTACTCGCCAGCCTTGACGGCACCAAACCTGATGGGCTTCACCCACTGATTCTCAAATTACTTTCGGCCATCCTCTTTCCTGTCGTGACTGACCTTTTCAACAGGTCGCTGTCCGAAGGTTCGCTGCTGATTGACTGGAAATGTTCGGTGGTGAAGCATATTCCGAAAGGCAGCGACCCTAGCAAAGTAGACAACTACAGGCCAATTTGTCTGACACCTATTTTGGCAAAGGTTGCTGAGAAAATCGCAAAAAAGAATTATTGCAATTGCCATAGTCAAAAGAGGTCCTGATATCCGTACAGCACGGTTTTATGCAAGGCTATTCACGCATTACAAACTTGCTTGTGACAAGGCATGAGTGATTGCAGACAATAAGCAGGGGAACGTCTGTCGAGGTGATATTCATCGATTTCAGTAAAGCGTTCGACAAGGTCAGCCATGAGGTTCTCCCTCACAAACTCGGGATGTGTGGTGTCGGTGGCTCACTGCACCGGTATATCCGCGACTTTCTAGTTGGACAAAAGTGGAGGGTACAGATCGAGGACCATATAATTGACTGGTATCCGTGTACAAGTGGCGTGCCTCAAGGCACTGTGCTGGGGCCCACTCTGTTCCTGATCCACATCAACGATCTACCTCAGCTTCTCCGGTCGCCGTGTGCCTTGTTTGCGGACGACATTTGGAGATAAAATGATGCCCGGACGACTAGTGCCTACTTCAGCAAGACTTCAACCGCATATCCACATGGGCTGCAGAAGTTTATCCCCGGGTCAGCCTAGCCAAGTCAATATTCATGAGCCTGGGGACGGGTTCTGACGGCAGAACCTACACCCTTGACGGCCAACCGCTATATCCCACACCCTCCGTGAAGGATCTACGTGTACTCTCGCGCTACGATTTGAAGTCCGTGGACAACACGAACAGGCTATATCGTAACGGACTGCGCATGCTTTGGGCGCTCAAACGTAGCTTCGGCACATGGTCTGAAGAGGTTGACACTCGCCTCTTCTCTTCCATCATTAGACCAATGCTAGATTACGGTTCGCCCGCCTACTTTCCGATTACCCGAGGTGAGGCACAGCGGATCGAACGGGTCCAACAGGTTGCTCCCAGGCTCATCCAGAGTTTACCTGGCTAGGAGTATGTAGACCGGTGAGAGAAACTAGGACTCTACACCTTGTCCTACAGTCGGGTGCAAGTCGACCTCATTATGACCTACCAGATTCTACCTCTCGGTGACTTCCGCATGCTAAGGCCAATGCTGCACTTACGAGGGACATGCAGCACACGCGGACACGGATACAACTTTGTCATGCCGGATGTGAAGCGAATTCCCCACCCACTGTGCTTCGAACGGAGAGTGGTAAATATTTGGTACGGTTTGCCTGAACATGTGATGGAGGAAACATCTGTGCAGCAGTTCAAAACGTTGTTAGATTTGTATTTTAGCATTATTCGATTCAGAGAACGATTGCACACTTACGATGACATGTCACATGTTACGTGAGAACAATAACGATATTCACGGCTCTCAATTCTTATGACGTTTTTTGACCATTTTTCGAAAGAGTTGTACGGAATTTATTTCTACTTGCTCTATAATACGGTATTCAGTATACACCACCCGTAGTAGTCCGCACGAAATTTCAATCAGTATTGGATTCATGACTACCAGCGAAAGTGTTGATGTGGTTACCTTGAATAATATATTCAAATATGTAAATAGCGATGTTGAGTTGCAGAACTTTCGTACCTTCAAAAGCATACAAAACACAACTGCGAGATGCGTTAACCCTGAAAGAAACTGGCTTAAAGATAAATCTTTTGTTGACGAATGAGCATAACTTTCAAGCCTAATTTTTGCCGCTACTTTGAGAAAGTAACATGAAGTACCGCCACCGAGAAACTAACTTGTGGGGCAAATGTACACAACCGAGGTGATTTGTTTATCAGTAGCAGTGTACTTTTCTGAGCTTAGTTGTACCAGCTGCTACTCTTCCCAAAAGGTGCACGTTGAACCATTTCAGTGGTACAAGCTGTTCTGAATTACACTTCTTGAGGTACTTTAAGAAAGCTGAGCAAGCAAAGGAACATTCTTACCAGTGGCACGATGCTTCCCATTTCTGAGATAGTCAAGGCCTTGTTACGGAACAATGGTATGTAACGTGTAAAAAGGCACATGCTTAACAGATCCATAAGATGACCAAAATGCGAACCACAAAACTGGAAGAAAGAAAACAAGGCGATAAAATGAAAAGCATTTTGGTGGACTCACCACAGTATTTCCATTAATGCGTAAATAAAAGTTTTTTCCACTGTACATGGTACTGCTAGTTGGTGCGCTGTTTTCACGTCGCTCCAAATATACAGGGTATAGTTCGTAAGGTAATTTGATTTATGCAATGTCGGGACATTTTTTGATCACCGATAGACTGGAGGCATGAACAGCGTAATTACAGATGGCGTTCCAAAGCTAACACGCTGGAAGGGAGTGAGAGTATCGGTGATATTCTATCCAGCTGTATCACAGGTCCAACTTCAACTGGTAGCCCTTCAGGCTCGTATTGTGACCAGCCATAGTGATTGGCAACAGACTTGATTGAGGTTCCTCAGAATCTGGTAACCCATTATTAGGTCGCCAATACTGAACGCTGGGCGACCTCTGTGTATCAGCGACCATGTCAACATATCTTCTTCGCGTACACTTCATATGCGCTAACAAGGTATCACTGAGTCATGTCCAGACGTCTGGCTGGCGAACATCAGGACAATGGTGGTCAAGGTTTTACCTAAACTCTGTGCTCTCAGTGGCCAATACTGTTCAGTTAGCCTTGGAACAATTTAAGTCATACTTAGCTGATGTCATCGCTGTCTATACGTAACCAGCTAACAGTCTCTATGGACAGCTTCTGCTAGCAAACACTTGTCGTAAGTGGTTTAGATACTCTGAGTAGCTTAACTGGCAGCTCCATCCAACAACATATATGGCATCCATTCGTGAATAAAACATTTGGGGACTGCTTATCTTCACTAAGAAAAGGATTTATCAGACTCCGTCTGAGCCAGACCTTTAAAATGTTTTGCTTACGCTAAGACACGCTGTGGTTCAAAATCTTCTATGTCAACATTCTTGTGAACCGCAGGACTATAGCGTATCTCGTATACGTAGTGACGCATGTTCTCGGGTTTTGATCTGTGAAGCCACTTTGCCAAGCATTAAACTGGTTCCACTGCTCCAGTATCCCTGCTTCGTTGAAATTAGCATAAGGGCACAGATCTTCGAGCTATCGAAAGATTTTAACCCCTCTAGAATTTTCGATACTGTTCCATTTACTCCAAAGTGCTACTTGAATCAACCGCTGAACAACCTGGTCCACTCATATTCATATTTCAGAAATCGCTTGAATTTCACTTCTTGCCCTCGGAACGGAAGTAGACTATTTCTTGTACAATTTTAATGACAGTAACAGTAATCCGTCCACCGAATACAGGACTGCTGATTTGACAAACAATCGCCGAGTTGAATAAGAAATGGATAAATGTCTCAGCTGAGCACCACTGGGATAAACCTCAGCTACTCAACATTGCGTAACATGAATTCCTACGGGCGTTTCAAGTCTGATTACCTTTCTACTAGCTCGTGAAAGTTGAGCCGATGTGGTGGGCATTGACCAGGTGTAATGCATCTATTTCGTAGACTTTCGAAAGCTTTTTAAACTGTTAGATATTTAGGACTCACATTAAAGTCGAGATCTTGCGGTACACCTAGTCGCACCCTCAGAGGGTGGGTTGCCTTTCGTGGTGGGCGAGAAAGAGATGTATGCGTAGGACGTAGCCATTGGCTTCGGTATGCTGTCCATAGCGGCTTGATGCATGGTTCTATATTACGGTCGTTGTTGTTCTTGATCTACATAAATTGCTTTCCTGA